>JANAVB010003199.1:772500-1117500 GCA_029216955.1 Iris pallida
AGCCACCAAAGCCGCAGCACCGCCATTCCGATCTACGGCTCTTCCTGCACAACGAAGACGAGGCTCGAGCATCCCTATCTTTGGATGCAACAGGCACCTTCCGCCTGCCTCGAAAGCCCTCGACTTTGACTTTTGGATGTAACAGTCACCTTCAAGTACATCAACGAAAACACTGCGTCGTATCTTCACTCTCGGGAGCATCTCGTCAACAGAATGCATCCGGGTAAACAAGTTCATGTTAGAAGAACGTGAGAGAACGAGAAGCAAACCCTCTCTCCATGCCACTATTTATAGGCCGGGCAAATCAAACCCATGCGCCAAGTGGATGGCTCTCCGAATTTCGTACAATAAATTTGCATTAAATGGATGAACCAGACGCTTCGAATTCAGCTAAGTCAAAACGGCTATTTAAAGCACTCGAAGAACATAACAGTCGCACCATTAAAGACGTGTCACGAAGCGGATGCGCCGGCCAGACCGCGCATCACATAGACGCGCCCTTCAACATCAGACGCGCCTTTCAGCACCAAGCGTATCACAGGGGATGCGCCCCCATGCGTCCCCATATGCCTAGTGGAACGCCAACCGACTCGCCCACTTAGCTGTCCATCGAATGTCACAAATATTAAATACTGAACTGACAGAGTTGGCAGCACGCCTTCCGAAGTCTGAACAGTCGGCAGCTTTTTCAGAAGATGAAGCATCGCCAACATCAACATCATCATTACTTCCCTCCGACGGCTACTACCACGTGGCCACTCAACCACTCGCATGCGCCTCCGCAGCCATGTGCCCAAATCTGTAGACGCCTCAAAAGCTGTACGCCTCAGACTTTCCACTGATCCCTAAAGACAGAAGGAAAGTCACCATTAAAGCTCTGCATGCGCCTCAAAAGCCATGCGTCTCAGACTGCTCTCTGATCCCTAAAGACAGAAGTCACTACTGAAGCTTCGCATGCGCCTTAAAAGCCATGTGCCCAGAATGGTTCGTGACTCCTAAAGGTTACGAGCCAAAGTCTTCTCATGTGCCCAATCCTAGGCGCATCCTACCAGATCATTCCCCACCAAATCCGAGATCTCCGAGCCTTGGGTCGATGACACGTGTCCTTTGACTCGACTCATCCGAAATCTCAGCAACAGAAAGATCTTCTCCTCTGCTACGTGCTGGCCCACAACAGCAGTATGAAGAATTCAACCCCTCAATTAGGGTGCATCGTCCATGCACCTCCATCATCAATCAACACGTGGCGTCCCCGCGTACAGGCACATCCTACATGCGCGCATGAGCAGCCAACCTGCAGACTATATAAAGAGAGGGACCATTTCCTTCTTCCATACCTACGTACACACATACCTACCTACAATGAACACACAGAGACTTTGCACCACCAGAGAGGCAGATAAAGACACTCAACGTCTTCCTCCTCTCAGCAAGCTCCAGCACCCAGAGCAATCTAGACCTTCAGAGAACCGATAACCGTCGTCAGATCGTCAACAGAGTCAACATATTACCACTCATACCATCGGCACAAGTAACCCAGATAAACAAAAGTGTACTCCTAGGACTACATCTAAGTCCTATATTGTAATACTGTTCTGTTTGTATTGAAATTTACAATCAAAGAATTTTAATGGCAAACAGATATGTGGAGGTTACTGATGTTTAGATATCTCAGTCACAATTCTCCTTTATTGATATCCTTCGTGTTATTCTATATCTCTGATCCTTTAACCTGATATCTGCCTTGATCGTTGATCTTTCATGTTCTCTCGATTTAATCCTTGTGTCCTTTAACTTTTAAGGGCACTGTTCTTAATCTTTCCGATCATCTTGTTTGGATTTTGTCGATGGCAGTCAGCAATCTTCTGTTAGGCTAGTTATGGAGGATCAGTCTCAGCATTCAGGGGCAGAGTTCAGAGTTTACCCGAGGGCAGAGGTGTCAGTTCAGCCTGATCAGCCAGCAGGGTCAGTCCTGCCAGAGTCCAGCTTCACCGGCTACCCCGACAGTCCAGCAGTATATAGCTCAGGTACCATTTCAGCAGCAACCGGTTAGAGCAGCAGTTCCGAGGCATGGGCAGGCAGAGTTTAGTATGTTAGAGCAGGTTTTGGCCGAGGATGGTCATGTGGTAGGTATTATCCTATTCTTCTTCCAGACTTATTTATTTCTTTGGGTTACGCATATTTGGCGAGTTTTTCATCTCACTCTTCTGTCTTCGTATTTTGAGATACATGATATTTATCACATGTCTCGACTACGAAGATACGTCCTGGGTAGAGTCATGTCTTGGATTAAGTCATTAGTACCGGCTTATTTTGAGAATTGACTTTTATCTAAGTTGTGGAGTCAGCGTAGGCCTGCTCCTACTCAACTGACTCAGGAGACATATTTATTCATATGCCTCCATCCCTTCTTGATTGTGGTTGTGTTATTGCT
Organism: Iris pallida; assembly: GCA_029216955.1. NCBI lineage: Eukaryota > Viridiplantae > Streptophyta > Magnoliopsida > Asparagales > Iridaceae > Iris > Iris pallida. Next base: position 774,935 of record JANAVB010003199.1, read on the forward strand.
TACGTATTTACTTATATTACTGTTGTCTTTATCTTACCAACATGCCATGCTTTGTTTTGATTGATATGATTTTTCAGCTCTTTGGTTTGGTTTTCATGCTTGACTAGATTTAGGAAATTTCGAGGACGGAATTTATTTTTAAGTTGTGGAGAGTTGTGAGACTCATCTCACAGTATCGATATTTATATACGGATACGTATTTTATAGTGTATTTTGTATTTTCTTGGTTTTCGTAATGCTTTAAAATTTTTCCTAACTTATAGATTTTCTCCTTGGCCGGCATACCACCAGTATACCGAAGTATACCGACGGCATATCGTCCAGACAGATTTTCCACATTTTAGATATTTTCGATTTCAGATATTTTCATGAATAGTGTTTCCGATATTTTTGTGAATAGTGTTTTAGATATTTTGATGAATAGTATTTAGATATTTTCGTGAATAGTGTTGATGCACCCTATTATCCATTGGATATTTGGTTTTGTTTGGATGGTTAGGATTGACTTAGATCTTCACATGGACCACGATCCAACGACTAAGATTAATTCCCCCTTCTATATATACCATTTCACTTTCTCTCTCCTCTCTCTTTTCATTCTCTTCACTCTCTTTTCATTTCTTCTTCCCTTCTCTCCCCCTTGGAGCTTGCCAAGAGCTTGGTCTTGAGGCCTTGGGTGTGGTGTCTAACCCCCCTAGGAAGAGGAGTAGAAGATTAGGCTTGGAGCTTAACCTAGGCATGTACATCTTGCCAAATCCATGAACCATATTGTTTTGTTATCATTTTTGTTTCCCTTGGTATTAAATGCTTACAATTTTCCCAAACTCATTTTGTTAAATATGTTTTCCTTATGATCCAAAATTTGTTTAAGCAAGGTTTTGATTTTCTGTTAAAACCCAATATGGACTTAGTAGAAAACTTGGTATCAAGAGTGATACTAGTGTTACCATCATGGATCTTGGTCACATATACATATATGAGGCCCTCACCTAGTTTGTATATGGATTTTGAGTTTGGTGGCAATCGGAACCCGTTTCGGTGCCCCGAAAACCTATTTTTGGGAGTATTTTGAGATATTGATCTATCATATCTTTGAATTTTTGAAATATAATAGTTTCATGTTGTAGGAAATTCAATTCTATGCAATTTTGACTTTTGAAAATCCGAATTTCGATTTAAAACGAAGTTTTTATGGCCGAAACAAGTTTTGGCAAAAAATCTGGATTTTGTTGCTGTTTGGAAAAATGGTATATCGCCGGTATGTCGGTGTATACCGCCGGTATGCCGGTGTATACCGCCAGTATGCCAATTTTTGCACCAGAAACTTTCTGTCTTTAGGCCGGTATACCGTCGGTATGCCGCAGTATACCGCCGGTATGCCGTTTTATGCTGTTTTAGTCTGTTTTTGCCCGTTTTTGCCCGTTTTTGTCCGTTTTTGATACTTTCTTCGATTTTAATAATTTCTTAACATAATTAAATGATCTTGCTTAGTTAGAGAATGATTGTACACCCTATATAGACTTGATACTAGTACATGTTCAATCATTTATCTATGAAATATATTTAGCTTTAATTATTCTTTCCCACATGCCATGATATGTCTTTGATAGATTCTTTCTTACAAGCTATGATAATTATTGCCATGCCTTCTTTGTCTACTAGATAGTGACCCGTCATGGTGCACTCTTGTTGTAATGACCATTGTTCGTATTACGTATTTTGGTATACGTGTACGTATTTAGACCCGTATTGCATGCCTCATTTTTGGTTCGGCCCGACTTGACTTGGTTCGGCTTGGTTTTGCATGGTTCAGTTTTGCTTGATTTTAATGTGAACCAAACCACTCCCACCTACCACTACCTTCATTAAATATCCCACCTACCACCACCCTCTCCATTAAATATCCCACCAAACACTTCTCTCTCCTCATTAACTCTTCTTCTTCCCAACCATTACTTCTCCACCAACAAGAGAGAGGAAGAGCTTAGGTAAGTGCACCTTGCTTCATGGAGGAAGTCCATTTTTATTGTTCCATTGTCTTCCTCATGTGTTTCTAACCCACATTAGTACTTAGCATTTTTCATTTCCGTGGTTAAATTCTTGTAAATCTAGCCTTGTGGTATTTTCGGTTTCCGGGAGTTTTGATCTATCAAATTTGTATATTTTGCTAAGTTGATGATCCCATGTTGCAGAGAATTTCGTTTGGTCCAAATTTGACCTATGGAATTTTGCTGAGCCGTATGGACATTTTTAGCACTCAGCCGCATGGCCCTTGCACATTTTAATATATTGGCAAGCATGCATATTTAATGCATATAGCCGCATGCATGCTTGTATATGCAGCATCAGCCGCATATACTTAAAAGAAGTTTAATGCATATAGCCGCATGAATCAAAGTTACATTTAATGCATATAGCCGCATAAAGCAAAGTTACATTTAATGCATATAGCCGCATGTACTTCAGGAGTCTAATACATATAGCCGCATGAAGCAAAGTTGCATTCAAATGCATTCTTATAATGCATTTGTTAGTACATGCATATGAACGTACAATAGGCTTTATGCATGGAATTGCATGCATGCAATTGCTGCATGCATTACTTTAATGCATTGTGTTGGATGCATAATAATGCATGTGTTAGCACTTCGCTTGCATCTTGGCCGCATATCATTAGCTGGTATTTAATGCATTAAGAAATATAAGCCGCATGGCTCTATATAGAAGCGTATTATTTAGCTCATATACATTTGCATTTGCTTGCAAATGCTAAATTATAGCCACATGGGAATATACTTGGCCACCTTAGCATTAAATGCATGCACGTTGGGGCAAGACTTAGCATTAATGCTTGGCCACATTTTCATGGCTTAGCATTTAATACTTACACCCATAGCATTGTGTGCTTCCGCACACATGGAAAAACCATTCCTGGTCACATGGGGATCCTTTTCACCCGCATATGGCTTTCTTTATTATTTTGCTTGCATCAGCAAGTGCTTGCAAGAAAATATTTATGGCCGCATGCGAATGCCAATAGTGAGCCGCATATGGGGACGAAGTCAGCCGCATGCATATTACTGCATTATGCTAATATATATAATATATTAATATAATGTATATTAAGATAATGTATATGTCACGACCCGCACCCGGATATACGGGTACGAATACGTGGGCCACGTCCAGCCTACGCCGTAGTATCGGCGGTAGAGCGCTGTCCAGTATACTATACTAACTACAACATCTAAAGATCCATAAACTAGAAATGTACTCATGTCACATCACAAAAACTAAGGAAGATAAGACAAGAAATAATAACAATATTACTAGAACAACTAGAATCTACAATGATCATAAGACATGAAAATAAAGAAGGGACAACAAGACTAACTAAGGATAACTACCAGGCAACTCACATAGAAGAATAGTGAGATCCACCTCAGCTAGCAACATCATGAAGTCCAATACTGAGGGCACAACTACTACTAAAATTTTGTCAACATATCCAGTCAGGATGGAACGAGCACAAATCTCAAATAACAGTTCTAATTAGACGATATTGAAAATGTAGCAGTAAATAGAGAGAATATACAAGAAATCACGAAATGTACATGTGAGTATCATGGCAAGGTAAGCTATAAATCTAGAGCTAGAACAAGGCAAGTAAACTGATCATGGCATGTATAAGAATCAAGAATCATATATCTAGGTGTGTGAGTACTAGCTACAATATGTGGTCGGCTTGGGTCTGCACAAGGTCTACTGATCAGCCAATCCTACGTAGAGTGTAGGATTGGTAGCATTCAAGGTCTACAAGAATAAACAAGACGAATAATGACCACACATCTACACTAGTACTCCCCGTCCCCGACTGGTATAGTGGATCCAACCATGACATATCATGACATGCGATTCTCCGAGAGGGTAGCTAGCCTTCGCAGGAATCGTGTCTATACAATGCACAAGGAACAAGAAAGACTTGCACAAGATATACCAAGGAAAGCGAGGAATAACATCTCATGACGGGATCCAGAGAAATACCAATCCGTGCGAACAATGTGTCAAGAGAACAAGAGTATCTACACTAAATACAAGAAACATAAACGATATCATAAAACAGAATTATTATCAGAGAATGTACTCGCCTGCGATATGATGAATAAGTCGACTGAGTCCTAGAACAGTACCTCGAGGACCTATAGATGGAATACTGTATCAATATAAGGGTTTGAAAGTAAAATCAAGTCATACTAAGTCAAACTAGGTCTAGGCATGTCAAGCAAGTCAAACTAGATCAATCTAAGTCAATGGTTGACTTACAGTTGACTTTCGGTCAACTTGTCAACTCTGGTCAAGTTCTAGACATTCCTAGGCCAAGTGTTGACTGATAGTTGACTTTTGTTCAAAACAGTCAAACTTGGTCAACTGAGGTCCAAACTAGCCTAAGCATACTATTCCTAAACATTACCAACCAAGATACCATATATCTTGGTCAAACATGGTCAACTCTAATCTAAGAATTTAAAATATCAAGTTGCACCTCGTTATTCGTACATCGAAACCTACGACACGCAAATCGAGATAAGATAATCAACAGTAAGGTTAATAATCTTATCACTGTGATCCACATGATCATCTCGTCAATTTCAGCGATGTGAGATCACTGGAATCGACTGATCTCAGTCTCGTTGTACTAATTCCGAAATACGAACTAAATAAGAATTAATTATAATGAAAGGGTAATATACAGAGAAAAATCTACAAACATTGTTGGATGATAAAACAAACATCACCAACGTGTCCAGAATGGTCAAATCAGCTAGAATAGCCTGCCCATAAGTCCAATTTGGACACAGGGGCAAAAAGGTAATTTCGGGTCAAAACGGTGTCCGTGTCGGACCCGCTTTGCACCGAAAAATGTGTCAGAATAAAAGTGCACAAAACCTAACAAATTATATGTCCACGAATCGAAAATGACGATACGAACTCAACGGTATCTCCGGAATTGGATTCCGATGACCCGATCTCAAATTGGTCCGTTGACCCGGACATTGGAAACCGATTTGCACGGAAAAGCGTGTCGGAGCCAATGTCCTCAAAACTCAGCAAATTATATGTCAACGAGTCCAGAATGACGATATGAACCCAACGGTATATCCAGAATTGGATTCCGATGAGCCGATCTCAAAATGACCCGTTGACCCGGATATCGGTATCCGACTTGCACCGAAATACGTGTCGAAACCAATGTCCACTAAAACCTAGCAAATTATATGTCAACGAGTCCAGAATGACGATACGAACTCAACGGTATATCCGGAATTGGATTCCGATGAACCGGCGTCAAAAAGTTCCGTTGACCCGGACTGTGGGGCCCACTTTGCACCGAAATATGTGCCAGGGCCCACGTCCTCCAAATCTAACAAACTTTACATGAAAATATGCCAGAACGATGCCACGAGTCTACTGGTGGTGTCAGAAATTGAATCCGGAGTCCCGGGTTCAAAAATAGAATTTAACAAGTGCAACACTAAGAATTCGAACGGCCAACTTTGGCATCGAATTCGACCGACCTAACAAGCTCAAACTGAAATGAAATCTAAAGGAGGAAGGAAGAGGGTTATACCAGCTGTGCACCGGAACTGGTAGCGCGCAAAACGGAGCTACGATGACGAAGATACGAACCCGCGAAGTTGGCGTCACGAAACTGTCCAAAAATAGTTTAATTTAAAACGTCAACTTAGTGGCCGGTTTTGATGTATCAAACGACAAAATTAACGGGTGAAATTTCAGGGGAGTGAAGAGCTATATACCGAGATTGAGACGGAGCAAAGAAATCATCGATCCAACGGTCGAATTTCCCAGAAAATTGGCACGAAGTTGCTGTCCCGGGCGCGAATTCTGAAACTTTCCCGCGCGCGCGTCGACGGAACTCCGTGCAAAACACACGAATCGGGTGTTTCACGCGTCGAGAAAGAAACGGCGTGCCACGGGGAGGCCGCTGGGTGTTTGCCGGAGTGGGGTGGCCGTGCGGCGGTAGCGGTTGGCCGTGGCGGCGGTGGTGGCACCGCCCCATGCTGCGGCTACTGCTCGCAGCTGCTGCCGCCAGCAGCTGCTGCTGCGCCTGCTGCTGCCTGCTGTTGCTGCGCTGCTTCGCGCGGCAGAGGCCGGCCAGAGGCGGCGGCGCGGCGCCGGCGGTCGATGGTGATGGTGGTGGTTTAGTGGTGGAGAAGTGGTGGTTGTAGTTTGAAGATGGTGAGGGTGGTGATGGTGGTTTGAATGGAAAGAAAGAGAGAAAAAAAAATATAAAGGAGTGAGGAAGAAGAAGAAAAGAGTAGGGGTGTTGTTCTCGTGTACAGGAGGGGGTGTATGGGTTGATGGGAGTGAGAGAGAGTTGAATATGTGAGTGTGTGTGTTTATAATATAAAAAGAGGGGGAGGGAATGAGAGATTATGTGTAGAAGAGAGAGAGATATTTAGAGAGATAGGGGAAGATGTTGGTCGGCTGTGAGGGTGATGGGGGTGTCAGCCACATGGGTGAGGGAAAGTGGGTGATGTGAGGAGAGAGAGTGTTGTTTAAATGAAGAGAGAGAGAGTTACATTATACATATATATATATATGTATATATACATTATATAAAAGAGAGAGGTAGAGATATTTACATAAAATAAACGTATTTTCAAATAGGGAAAAATACAGATACATCAGTGGGATATATGGGCAGTCATGGTAGGGTCCATGCCAACTGGGTCGGACGTTGGGCCATGTTTGGACAAAGTCGAAGCCAAGATTTAATTAAAATAATAATTTTTAAACCAAATTAAATCATAGATGGGATGAAAGCACAAGGGAGATCAAATCGGTGGCACGCAAGTGGCACGTGCATAGTTGACTCAAAACAGGCAAGGGCCATATATTAGGTCGACTGGATTGGATCGATGTCGGGTCCCGAAATTAAATAGAAAATTAAATCAGGTTTTACGGTAGATAATTAATTGGCCTAAATTGAACCGAAAGTTGTGCGAAGGAAATGGAGCACAAAATGGAGTGTCTGAGTGGCACACGAAGGTCAGGGGTGAAGAGCGTCTCGAGTAGATCAGGCATGACAAGTTGGTTTCGAGAGAATGACTAGTCTGGTGCTCCTAAATTAAAAGTCACGGTAACGCGCTTATGAGGATCAAGGAAAAGAGTGGAAAAATCAATTAATAATTAAATGGTCTAAATTGACCCGAACTTGCGCGAAGCAAAAAGAGTACAAGGGAACAAGTTCGAGTGGGACACGATATATCAACATGAAGATAATCTCGTCTACGACAAACTTCAAGAAGAAAGTTTCCAGAGACTGGCATCCCTGATGCTCTAGAAATCCAAGTCACGGTAGAGAGCATTAAATCAAATAATAAACAAATAATAATATCTATTGCAATAATTGATTTATAAAATTAAAAAAAATAAGCCCTAAATTCAGGGGCTTACAGTATATTAATATAATGTATATTAATATATATTAATATATTGCTATAATGCATTATATTAATATAATATATTTAATATATTAATGTATTATTTAATACATTATATTAATATATTATATTAATGTATTAAATGCATGTGCATGCAAGTATGCATGCTTATATATTTAAATGCTTAGCCGTATATGGCCAAGTGACTGCTGGCGGCATAAAAATTTTTCTGAGCCGCATGAGTCCCCCACAGCCCTTGCCCTTCTAATATTTAATTACTAAAATTGTACTTGTGCTAAATTTAGTGTTCCCGAACACGATGGTGACCCATTGTGGTGCACTTTTGACATGACATGATAGTGGCCCGACGCGGCGCACTCCTGACAGTGAACACGACATAACAAGATTGAATGGCCTGGACACTGTGGATGATTGTGTTTGTACAAATTGAACCGGTAATGTTTGCATCATGTCTAGGACAGGGATCCCTGAGTACCACGGTCAGGGGTACCTACTGTAAATGGCTAAGGCTAATAACTAGAATAATTCAGTAGTCATGAGAGATTTTCTCCAGCTACAAGCGATCCCGTTATTCCGGCCACCATTGTGGACTTGCAGCCTGCCGACGAGTAGGGCACAAGTCTAAATTCACTGATATATGGAAAGAACGATGTACTGCTTAATGAACCCAAGTCGCCTGGATAACTTGGATTAGCTACGGGACTTGTGGCTGGAGGAACATCTAACTGCATGTTGTGATAATCCTAGTTAGCTAATGTAGAAAGTCGTAGTCTCTGATTGGCCGGGAACGATTGTATGAAGTAGTTTCAGTGCTCGATTATTGCAGGCTTGATCGTATGATTGTCACTTTTAACAATAAAGATCAGGGGCTAAGTTCTGTTCAGGCGAAGGGTTACAACCCCGATCCTTGTTTAGTTTAAGGGTTGTAACCTGGCTTCCGGAGCAGTTCTGAGTCCCCTCTTCGTTTATTGTCTTATTGCACCCCACGTCATGGTTGTAATGTTTTACCTTACCAACAGGAATTGGAGACGGAGTTCTATTCAGGTGAAGGGTTACAACTCCGGTCCTTGTTTGGTTTAAGGGTTGTGACCCGGCTGCTTGAATGGTTCCCTCGTACTCCACTATGACTGTTGTTATTCTTTATTACCAAGCTCTTTCGTAACTACTTTTAATATTTATTTCTGATATGCTGGCTTTTAGTTCTTAAGTGAAGTCTCCTTTGTAGCACTTGCTCTTTCTGGGATCTGACCCAGCTGGTTTTGTGTGGCCAGATTTCGGAGCAGCTTTAGAGGATCTACCGACTTTCCAACTCGATGGTGACCATCAGGCGTGACCAGGGCAACGAGTGGGTTTATTTTTGATCTCCCACTCTATTGTAAAAATTTCATTTTGAGACATTTAGCCGGCGAGCGCCTGTTAGCTCGTATTGCATACCTTATTATTGTCTGCCTACGGGCTGTATCATGATTGACAGATCCTAGGGTTGATCATGTATGACTAAACTCTTGCTAGTTCTCACATTTTGTAACGACTAGCTTCATGATCAGCTGGATATGTAATGTTTGGGACGCCTTACTATTGTATATTTGGTGATCTTACATCTTGTAACTTTACTTGCTTGCATTGAGATTGAGGCAATTAGGCTTGTCATTGACCATAGGAGACTGATGGATTGTAATTAAACCCTCATATATCTTGACAGCCGTGACATATTCTCTTTAAAATAAAAGCCCAGGAGGCTGTACATGTGTACATTCATACCCCATCCCTATGGTGACAGTGTTCCTTTTGTGATATGGATAGGTTGAGTTTAAACTCTTAATAAGTCCAAGCATGAAATGCAGGGTTGATTCCTATCACCAACCCTTAAGGACTTACCTATATGAGAAGTCGTGAGGGCCGCGACTATAGGACAGGGCGATCCTAGACAACTCTCATGAATATGTAAAAGTGCGCATGGCCAACCAAACGCGCCATCCGATAGACCCAAGTACCTCTAGCGTACTATGTGTGCTATTTTCTGAGTCTGTGTCAAGAAGACTGGTTCAAGGCGTAGTCCATCAAGCTCTTCTTCAGACAAAGACAATAGTCACTACATGAGATTCAATGCTGTAGTCCATCTCATTTATGCATAGTATACAACTGTCCAGAAATTTTCTTACTCCTCTCTTATATTTCCTTCTTCTATTACCTTGGAACTTGACCTTTTGGAGGGGATTGTTAGATGTGAGATTGAGCAAAAGCTCAAGTTCACTTAACTTAATAATCCCACCTCCTTTTGGTGGAGCATTGATGCTACTGCTGCTTTCATTCAAAACCCATTCTCCCCCTATAGTCCCACATCGGCTAGGATAGGAGAGTGTTTTGAGCTTATATTACTTTGCTTTTTGGTGCTTCATTAAATGTCTTGTGTGGGTGCTCTATGGGCCACACGCGCGCGCCGTCGCCGCCGCCCGGCCCGGTTCGACGCGCGTAACGGATGTGGGTACGTGCCCACATCTGCGGGCGCCGAATGCCGATTCGATTTTCTCTTCGGATTCGGGCTGAGACCCTAAAAACCTTTTGCTCCTCATTGAATTTTTTCTTTACCGTTACTATTCATTTATTTTTATAACGTTGGACACCTCAAAATCTTGTCCAGGTTCAATGTACAACGTTTTTGTATTTCTTATTACTTTGTAACGTTAAAATATTATTGTTTATTATTTTTGAACGTTACAAAGAGCCACCATCAGCCTACATAAGTCCGTGCTTCTTTCTCTTCCAGTACACAGAAAATATTCTTCTCGAACTTCTCTAAATTTCTCGTCTCTTTCGTATTACTGCTGCTGTTCATCGTTGCTCTGGACAGAGCTAAGTCAGGGTCATTCTCTCAGCGTCGTGTGCGACAACGAGATTCCAGTAGAGCGGGAATTTTACCACTATGAGCGTTCGGATACCGTCTGCACATAGATCCGGACTATCTCTTAGGGCAGTGCTACGTGCGCGACTTCCCCGGAGGCCGGTAACATTTAATCATTTTATTTTCTTGCAGTTTTTAAACGAAGAATTGTGAAGAATTTTTCAACACTTGCCCGGGTCGATTTTCGGTCTAGTTTTTAAAACACTGGTTTTAAGTGTTGTGAGCTTGAAGCTATTTACTGATAATTAGCAGATCTTTTCTAACATTCTAAGGGTTCTATGAAAATACTAAAAATATTTTTTTTTCACCCCTCTAAAATGGTAATTTTACATTAGTAATATTTACGAAGGTTAAATTTTGGGAGTATTGCAATTTTTGGGTCCTATGCAATCGTACATCTTGGCACTCCTTTAGAAATGACCCTGATAATTAGGTTAGGTGGTTTGATTGTCTCTAATGCTCATAATTAGATTCATTAGACTTTTTTTTAACCACATCCAAACCAACAAAAAGACCAGAGTGGATCAAAGAACTAAACTAAGACCAATGAGTAGGTCGGAAACTAAGATTCATCAAATACAAGTATGCCTGGTGCGAAAAATAAATGGATGTCTATTCTTATATAATTCTGTTCTGATAAAAATTAGAAATCAAATTATCCAAAATTAATCTCAACTAAGAAAAATCATTCAACTATAATATCTTTCAGTTGAGATAGAAACATCTATCATTTATCATATAACTACGGTAGTATCCATTGCACTTCCTCAAAATCGCCGTGCCAGGAAAAACTGTCAAATTTGTAAACTACAATCTATCTGGACATAGCTCTTGGGCACCTATCTACTGGGCCATAGCTCAATCTATCTGGACATAGTTAAAGTTGTTGAATAAATTCAAACCTACAATCTAATCCCACATGGTCAATTATATGGGTCTACAGAAAAAAGTATATAAAATATAAAAGTCCAATTACTTTATTTTGATATTTTATTATTTATTTATCACCTAAATTTAATTCGCATGTATTATTGTTTACAATTATTAGTTGAGAAGTCGCGCAGCTCACGCTAACAATAATGTTGAAAAAGAAAATTAAGACCCAGCGAAAATTGCCAAACGTGTCGGCTCCTTGCATAAGGACACGCCACGTGTCCATCCTCTCTCCCTCTCTCTATATTTCCTTCCTTCCCCTCTTTTCTTCTCACCAGTGAAGTAGAAACGAAGCACCCACACACACACAGAGAGAGAGAGAGAGAGAGAGAGAGAGAGAGAGTGATGGTGGACATGGACGGCTCCGATGAAGTCAACGGCACGATCGAGATCGAGTCCGCCGCCGCCGACGAGAAGACGCTGTACGGAGTCCTGCGCGGGTTCGTCGCCGGCGTCTCTGAAGCCGGCGCCGGCGGCGATCCGCCGAAGCCGATATCCAGCAGGATCAGGGCTTCCTTGGCCAAGACCGCCCCCGAGCTTCGAGGAGCTTCTGAGAAGTCCGCTCACGACCTCCTCCGATGGACTCGGCAGGGGAGCCCCCTCCGAGCCCTCCTCGTCGTCTCGGTGCGTGATCCCTGTCCGATTGTGATTTCGTAGAATAAGAATTGTGCACTCTCTTGATTTGTATGGTTTTATATGATTATTGTGTATTTATGGTTGGATCATATGGATAGCTCCATTGGACTTGGAGTAGCTAGAGGAGAAAATCATAGGTTGGAGGAGATTTTAAACTGTCATGTTGAAAACTAAAAGAGGCTTAGTGGTTATGATTGGGTGTATGAAGGTTATAGGTACGGAGTTAGGAATTAAGGAGGGGACAATCACCCTTTGATTTTGCATGTCATTGTTCAACCCGGTTACAGAAAATCGTACAAAAGTACTTATAAAATGCAAACTACAACTTAGCAAATAGCAATACAACTCCTCGGAATTGAGAGATTATAAACTGACTAGAAACTCTTACAAAAGCAATACAACAATGATGTTACAACAATAAACTGTACAAGAAAACTTGAAACCTCTTTGCTGGGGTGATGACGATCAACGTTGCTCGAAGCAAGATTCAACCATATTCCGTCAATCTACTCCCAGGAACCAACAAGTTTACCGTATTGAACTTCTGGAACGCTCATTTCGTCACCCTTCGGAAGATGAACAACACTTGGACTCTCGGACATAACTTCGTTGCTTCACGGCTGCTGCAAGCTCTCCTCTTGTTGTATATATGCTCTAGGGTTATGCTCCAAGAGCAACGAGAGCATATATAGGGAATGCAAGCCCTCCCTAACAATCATAATCTCCTATTAAGGTACTGAGTGGGAAGTAGGGGAATAATTTCCCATTAAGTGGATGGTTACAAGGGTAATTTTCACTAAGTGGACAGTTACTAAGATGAAATGTCCAACCAGAAGCAGTCGTGCAAAAATCTAGCTTCCGCGTGACGCCCATGCCTGAGTCCGAGTCTGAGTCGTTAGGTCTCTATGGATCTGTCACGACCCGCACCCTGTTTAGGGACACGAGCACGTGGGTACATCCAGCCTACGCCGCAGTATCGGCGGTAGAACGCTGTATAGGTCGTCTATAAAATCTAACATCAACAATATATATATTTGTATCTGTCATCTCCGCACGGAGGAATATATATATATAACTCAATCACATGAATCTAAGGAAGATACGCACGAAAAGATAAAGATATAGATGGAAATGAAAAAGCTGGAAATAGATGCAAGTCACAGAGTCACAACCATAAGTTTAGAGTTTAAAACATTATACAATCCCAAAAATATATATATATATACTACAACCCAAAATAATAATCTGGAACGCAGTTCAGTCAAACCTACTAGTCTAAGATCCCTGCCGGTGGTGCGTCCTCTAAAGGCACCGGCTCTACTGAATCCAAGTGGTAATCTGCGTCTACGCCAAACCCGTAGAAGATCGGACAGTCTGTATCTGAATCCTCTGAAAAACACAACGAAGTTATTCTGTCAGGATATGAGCAAGTACAAACGCTAACAGCAGTTCCATGTGAATTGACAAATTCTATAAGAGACAGTTATAATGAAATACAAGATGAAATATTAAGATTGGAATATAAACATAATATGTAAATATGGATATCATGTCAGGGTATGAAATACTGGAAATGTAGAGCAGTACAGTAATAACTGATGTATAATGTAAACATAAATGGTGCCTTGAGATATTAGAGCGTTATGTGATCGGCTTGGGACACATGATCAGGCTCTTTCATTTGACCGGCTATGAGTCAGAAATACAAGAAAACAAGAATCAGGCCGGCCACAATGGAAAGCTATGAGGCAAGTAGTAACACAGGTCAGGCTTTATCCTACGTGAGGCTAGGGTAAAGGTATGATGCAAGTAGTAACAAAAATACATGAGGGGTATTGATCACATAATCTCTAATAACTCCCAATCCCGAGTAGTATAATGGATCCAACCATGACACGTCATGATACGAGATTTAAAGAGCAGGGGGCCAGCCCACTCCCAAATCGGTGTCTATACAAGTACAAGAAACAAGACCGAACAATGTACTCATATACCAGGTAAACCAGAAAAAACCTCTCATGACGAGATCCAACGTATACTAGTCCGTGTACCATCATGTCGGAAATCAAGTAAAACACTACAACTGAATCGGATGTAGCAGATATCAAGACAATGAAAACTATCAGCGAATGTACTCGCCTGCGGTCCTGAGTAGTCAATAGAAATCGAGTCTCAGAGGATAGTCACAAACCTAAATATGAGATATACAAGAGTTAAATAGGGTTAAATAGTATTTGGCATGATTTTTAGTGTATGATATGCAAATCTAGGTCAAGCTCAGTCAAACTAAGTCAAAGTAGGTCACACAAAGTCAAACTAGGTCAAACTAAGTCAAATGTTGACTTACAGTTGATTTTTGGTCAACTGGTCAACTCCTAGTCTAATCTAGGTCAAACTAGGCTAATGGTTGACTCACAGTTGACTTTTGGTCAACTGGTCAACTCTGGTCAAGTTCTAGTCAATTCTAGGTCTAATGTTGACTTTTAGTTGACTTTGAGTGAAAACAGTTAACTATGGTCAAATGGGGTCAACTCTAGCCTAGGTATCCTATTTCTAGCATTTACCTACCAAGATACCACATATCTTGGCCCTATTGGTATCCTGATACCAATATCTTGGTTTAGCACAATTACCTTAGCCTAAGGTAAACCCTTACCTTAGGTAGGTAAACCCCTTAGCTAGGCATCCAACCACTATCCTAGACTAATAGCTAACTCATACTAGTTATCTATCCCATGACAAGGTAAACTAATACCTTACACTACCATGGTATCCCAATACCTTACCCCATGACAAGGTAATCCTCATTACCTTGCCTATACCAAGGTAAATCACATTTACCTTAAGATACTAGCTAGTATCCTAAGATACGCATTGGTATCTTAAGATACGACTCTTGGTATCCTAAGATACTAAGACACTAACTTATCTAACCATTACCTACCCTTAGACTTTAAGTTTATCCAATACCTTGAGGGTATCACAATATCTTACCCTATACTAAGGTAAACCTCATTACCTTGTAGGTAAAAGGTAAACTAAAGATATCCTAAGGTACTAACATTGGTATCTAAGATACCAAGATACTAACTCAAAACTAACCAATCTAGCATACCTTAACAAATTCTAACATCTAAATTACATATCTAACATACAACGTACTATCTAACATAACCTCTAACATGTCACTAACACTAATTCTCTAACACTACCAACAAACTAGCACACACACACATATATATATATATATACATACACTCTAAAACATCCCGAAACCTATCAAAATACCCAAACCCTCGCAATTCTACCCTCTAGGGCCTAGACACGTACCCCACACAAGCAATCCAACTCACGCACACGAGCGAAAACGAGAAACGAGGCCCGAATGGCCAAATGGCCATTTTGGCGGCTCCGGGGTGTCCGATTCGCAATACCGCGCGATACGGGCACCAAACCTATCCGGATTCGATCCAAATTCTACCCACGAATACTAAATAATGATTAGAACCTATTCTAAGTGCTAACTTGCCGATTCTAGTGTCGGTGTAAAAAGGCACCCGTGTGTTGGAATTCGAAAATTTCGAAAAAGTCTATTTTCATGATTTCTCGCGAAATGACCCACGTATCCAAATATGGACACGTACCTAGTCTCATCTCACCCAAACTAACCTAATTAGGTCTAATTAGGCTAGGGCAACACACAAACATGTCAATTTAGGATTTTCCCTAAATTTGGCACTAAACTTAGGCCAAAAGTCCCAAATTGAGTCCAATGGGTTCCAAATCTCTCTTAATGGGTTATCCTACACCTCAGGCATCCTCTAATATGCAAATGACACTAATTAGAAGTAATTACAAAGGTTAGAGTGAGGGTTACCTCTTGGGAGTTGGAATCCCAATGAAAAGTTCCAAAATTACTTCTTTTTAGGTCAAAGCACAAGATCTATGCTTCCACCACCACCAAACTAGGTCTACTTAGACCAAAATCACAAATGAGAGATAAACAAGGGTTAGTACCAAGATTAGAGAGAGATCTAGAGAAATGGAAGATATTTGACTTACTTGGAGCTTGAAATCAAAGAGGGAAAAAAGAGATTTTTTGTGAAATGAGAGAAAAGAGAGTATGTTTTCTTGCAAATGAGAAGAATTGGGGGGGGGGGGGGGGTTGCAATTCTGGCCAGCCACTTCAAGGGGGGTTTTGGGGCATTTGGCACATTACAAAAATGTTCTCCAAGTCAAAGAATAAAATGGTTTTGAGTTGGGTCAAAAGGGTAACTTGGAAACTCCTTAGTTCTAAATCTAATTCTAAACTCTAATCCCACTAAATTCAAATATGATTAGTCAAAAATAAATATCTGGGTTTGGTCATGACGAGTTGGTCGGGTCTAATTGGGTCCAAAACTGATCCGGCTCACTAATACAAGTCGAAATGAGACAAAACTCAAACCCGATCAAATAAAACCCCAAAACACCATATTAATAAATAAATAATCACAAAATATTAGAATATTAAAAATGACAAATTTGTCATCAATTTTGAAAACAGGAGGTGACAGGATCTTAGCTCGTAAGAAAAATTTCCAAAATATTGGTGACAAACATAAATATTTTTGGAGGATTTGAACCTTGTCCTTCAGTAAAACACCCCCACCATAGCAACCACATGGGCTACCACTCCCCATGTGTACAAGTCAATAGAAGAAGAATATTATATTGAAATACATAACTTAGTATTTTCCATATGGATGATGTGGGACTATTCTCTAGAGAGAAATTTCAAAAAAAAACCCATCAGTTATTTCATCTTATAATACCGAATAATGCGTTTTAGAAAAGAAAAGAATAGTTGATTTCTTTTAGCAAATATTACAGAGCTATTACCAGAGAGGAGAGAGAGCTTAACCACGTAATATAGGTTGATGGTATCAAACATAATAATTAGAAATTCGAAGATAAATATTAGGGATGAACAAAATATCTACTAGTAGACAGTTGATGAACAAACTGTGAGATTATAGCTAAAGATAAAACAATAAAACAATTAGATAAAGCAATAAAACAATTATATATATATATATATATATATATATATATATATATATATAATAGGAAAATTGGTGGTGAAACTTTTGAATTCCTAAAATACCCTTGAGTATTTTATAAACATGATGTTATTAGAGGTGAGCATCGGTTCGGTTCAAACCGAACCGAATATGTGAAAACCGAAATAACCGTAAACCGTATTTCTCAAAACCGAAAACCGAACCGTTTTTATAAAAAGCGAACAAAACCGAACCGAATTAATTCGGCTCGGTTTTCGGTCGGTTCGGTTTCATGGGCCAATGTGCATGGCCTTCAAGTTTTTAGCAAAATGAGCCTATTTAAATAACAAAATTTTAAAAAATATATGACATTATTGTATTTATGAATTGTTATATTACATAGAGTGAAAGATATTAGTATATATAGATTGATGGTAGATAGAGAGAGTGCTCAAAGAAACACCGACATAGAATAGGAGAAGAGAGTGCGCTCAGTTAGGGGTTAATAAACATTAGTATATGTATATTGTGGATAGTTTGATAAATTACTAAAATCTAAATCGGTTTTCGGTTCGGTTCGGTTTTTCGGATGAAGAACCGAAAACCGAACCGTTATTTCAAAACTTCAAATTTTTAAACCGTAAACCGAACCGATAACCGAAAAACCGAACCGTTTGTCATATTTCGGTTCGGTTCGGTTTTCGGTTTTCAACCGTTATATGCTCACCCCTAGATGTTATTGTGTCATCTTGCATGTCATTTATGTTTAAGAGTCAAAGCAATAAAGTTTGCATGCTATGAAGTTTCCTTTTTCCATACAACCCTTCATGTTCCAATGGTAATAAATTTGGCTTTCCTTACCATTTTCCAAAGATTATTATTCTCAATAGAAAATTAAAAAAAAGAACAAAATTCGTACTTTGAATCCCTTGGCATTGTAAAAAGAAAGCACAAACACATGAATAGTCACCTGGAAAAGACGGAAAGACGACAACTGATCTAATGATATTTTAATTAAAATACGTGCAAAGCACGTACATGTAGACTATATATATATATATATATATATATATATATATATATATGTGGAAAGGAACTATTAAAGCTAAAATTGAGGTCTATGACTGTTCATGTAGAAGGTTAGAAATTGAGGAAGAAGAAGATGTTTGTACCTTTGTTGAGAGTGGGGAACAATGTTGCAAGGACACTGGAAAATTGGTGCCGGTATTAGTATCATGTTCGTACCCGTATCGATGTCTTTATTCGTGCAATATAGGTGAGTACACTATATCTATATGAAAATATTCATATTTTGTATCCTTGTTCATGTTTGTATTCCTGCAACATAGGTGGGGAAAGAAGAGTAGACGCCTAGGTAATATTAAATAGACGAGTGAAAATAAATAAGTATTAGTAAAATTATAAACTATAGCAAGGAAAGGTGGAGACATTATTCCTGAAACTGATTAATGAGAATATCAAGGGAAAGTAACAACAGCCAAGTTCATGATAAGTCATGTTTCTATTGTCATAAAATGAAATATTCCAAAGTTGAGGATTTTTTTAATGAAAATGAAGAATGGAATATCTTGTTGGACCTTGGACTGACGACATTTCTATTGAGGTTTGGAAATGCACAAGAGAAAACGATATGTCCCTTTATAAAACCAAGGTTTGCGGTATTGACCGATATTGATGCATATCAGCCTTATCGTATTGTTTTCAGGTGTCCCGATACGATACTAACTGCTAACATTCAGACTCTTTTCGGGTCAATTCAGCACGGAAATATTACAAGAAAAAGAGAGGAATATGAGGAAAACTGTGTTGACACAATGGTTTGGCATGCCGAAGTTCTGCGTCTACAAGGTGTTGCTTCCTTATCAACAAATCCTAATCATTCTATTAAACGAAACGTATTTAACCCTAACAATTCTATTTGTCAAAGTTGTATATCTATCCCTAATCATTCTTAATCACTCTTTTTGTCAAAGTTATATATATATATATATATATATATATATATATATATATATAGAGAGAGAGAGAGAGAGAGAGAGAGAGAGAGAGATCCATCAATCTTAATATTATTCCATTCGATGCTAAAACAAATAACACTGAAAATTATGCCTAAATTCATGAAATATTTTCTAGTTTCTTTAATGGTTATTATTAATTTGGACTATCTTATACTCCAATTCAAAACCTGAACCACCAATAGTACTCATAAAAAGGGTCTGGAACCGATACTGATACTTGTACATCCACATAGAGCAGGCTTGTATTGATGTAAGTATCCCAGATCACCTTGCTTCACATAGCACTCCCTCTTGGTTGAACCCCGAACTGCACCTACACTGATTGCATAAATATGACTTCCAAATATGATTAGATTATAATCTGGTGGAAAGCCAGTCACGAGGACTTCATTGTCTAAAAACCATCTCTCTTGTGGTAGCATCTCATTTGGCATTAGAACTTGTGATACATATACCTAGTTTTAATTCAGTGGCAACATCTGCTTCATCAAGCTCTAATTGGATGTTCAGTCACTACTACAAGTAGAGAATGGTGGATGGTTTGCTTTCGCACTGTAATTTATAGTTGGACATTTGCTTGTCAACTTTCTTTGTGCTCAACTTCCGTGCCCTTTGGCCACATGAAAATTTGACCATCTTAGTTGCTTATATGGTTTATAATTAATCATGATGCAGAATTGTTGGTGTTTTATACTTTCCTTTGGGAACTTTTAGTCCCACATTGGAAAACCATCAAAGTGTATACCTCAATATATAGCTATGCAGAATTGTTGGTGTTTTCTACTTTCCTTTGGGAACTTTTAGTCCCACGTTGGAAAACCACCAAAGTGTATACCTCAATATATAGCTATGCTTGTGTTGGAGTATGCACTTGGAGTGTGGTGGCCCATGTGGGTTGATTTTCCTATTGGGTTAAGTATAAATCACAAAGAACAATCCTTTGTTTTGTCACCACCTTTGGGCTCCATAGGAGGCTTAGCGACTCGGACTCGAACTCGGACTCGGATTCGGATTCGGACTCGGATTCGGATTCGGACTCGGGCGAAGGACGTAAAGTGGCGCTTTGATGTCGCACTTTACACTTAGCATGACAGCATCGTCGCATGGCGCTCGAGCGCTCCTTTTATGCGCGAGTTGCATGCACGGTTGCTTGCTAAGGCGCTATGCGTTAGGCGCTATGCGTTAGGCGCTATGCGTCTGGTGCTATACGTCTGGTGCTATGCGTCCGGAGCTATGCGTCTAATCGCTAGACGCATAGGCGTGGTTGCTTTCGGCGGTGTCAGCGTGGGGCGTGGGTGGCACACGTGGCTCCGTTAGCTGATGGCATGAGCGGCGTGGGCGGGGCTGGCGGCGTGAGACACGTTGCTGTGTGGGCGACTGTGTCGGCTGCTAAGACCCGAATTTGGTGGGATTTGGTTGGCCGGCGCGTATGTACGCATAAGCATTTTTATGCGTCTATAGGTGCCAGCCTGCTCTATATAAAGAGCACCACTCTTCAAAGTTGTATACGAGAAGAGAGAGAAAATCGAGGGCCTCCAGAGGGTCTATGCGTCTCCAGCTCCATCAGCAGCAGCGTAAGCCTATGGATGTATAGGACTTTTCCTTCTGCTTTTGAGTTTCGAAGTCGATCCGAGGGTGACGAAGAGCGTTCCAGAGGTTCTTTCTTGAACTTGCTAGTTCCTGGGAGCAGATCGGGAGTAGGCCGAATCTTGCTTTGAGCAACGGTGACTTGTTCACCCCAGCGAGGAGTCTCTCTTTGTATTTTCGTTTGTTGTTTGTGTTCTATCTCATTGTTGCGTCTGCGAATGTAAAGAGAAGAACACTATTTAATTTGTTGATGTATTTTGCATTTTCTTGAAGTCAGTTTGTAACCTTTGTTAGTGCTTCATTTGAGTTGGCTAGAGTGCAGCCATTTTGTCTTGCCAAAACTCTACGCCTCTCTTGGTGTAGGAAAGAGTGCAGACTTTGTCTTGCCAAAACTTTTGCCTTCCTTGGATCTCTCCTATCCTTGGATCACTTCGGGACTTAACAAGAATCATGGATATTGTATCATTTTGAAAATTTCTTTTATATATAATATCCAGATACCTGCCAGTAGTAACTGCATGAAGATTTGCAACTATTTCTCCTAAATTATCTTTTTGATGATATGACAGGTTGGGACAATCATGCTTCTTGCATTGGCAGGGCTGTCAGTGTTTATGCTGTTCTTTGTGGCAGCAATACTGAATGCAGTCATCATCTCTGCTCTAATGTCTCTTGCAGCTGCCGGAGGATTTTTAGCACTTTTCTTTGCCTGCTTAACTGCAATCTATATTGGAGCATTTTCAATTGCGGTCTTTGTCATCTCTGCCACAACCTTCACAGCAATAATTGCTGTGACAATAGCTACTGGTAAGTAAGAAGATCATTGCTTCTTATACGCAAATCAACTACATAGCTTAGCTGTAACCACAATGACGTGTAAACTGTAAAATAACTTTAAATGGAAAGAGCCACAAGATGGAATTTAATTTTTGGTATGACCATCTAGTTCTGGTTGATGGACCATTGATGGGTCCAACAACAGATTTCTAATGAATTTGACCTTGGTACAAGTATCATATCAGCTGGTTCCGCTTGGACCTAATTGCAGATTTTGCTTCTCTCGATGAGCAACAAGAAATTTTTAGATCAAGTGTTTTTCTTACGCTGCATCTAATTACTTATCTATATATTAACTGCAAAGAGATTTTGCATACGACCATCATTTTGTCGAGTTGGATGACAACATTTAATACAAACTCTTGAGCTCTCAGAGAGTTCTTTTTGGTAGTAAAAGATTGAGTATTTTTTTTTGTTCCGATGTGTGGACATCTTATTTAGGCTTTCTTTTATTACTTTTAGATCTTCTGCATGCTAATTATACATATTTCATAGGGTGGATTGGATTCTTTTTGATCATCTGGATGGCTGCCAAGAAAAGCATGGACCTCACTAAGCAATTGTTGAGCGTCGGCCGCTGGACTAAGCTGTGATGCACCCCCGAAATCTTCTGTTGTCGAAGCTAGTTAAGTGTGGTCATGCTCCTTGGATTGAAATGCCTCTCATGTTGCTGTTCTTTTGGTAATATGCAGAGTGGCTACTACATGTATAATATGGAGAATATTGATGTCTCTATTCTGTTGTTGTTCTTGTGGAATTTGTTCTTTGTCGTTGTCAGATGTACTTGGCCTATTGGTGGTGAAGATTGCGACTTAATGGAAATGTGTATGTGATCTGTGCAAATATGTACCGTTAACTGCAGATTCTTAAATTGTTCAGGTTAGCAGGTCGAAGTATCAACATCAGATGGTAGCGGCCATGGCAAAATTTGTTGGTTTATCCATAAGCTGGAGGTGTTAAAGTGGATGCAGAGGAGATTCAACTGCTATCTGTAATGTAATTGTTTTGATTTCAGGCTCGCCATTTCTGAACCATAAACTAATAAAATGTCACACCAAGGGTGGAATCAGAAATTCGTGTCAGGTTGATCTAAGGTAGGGGTGCAACTCGGGCGGGCTAATCCTGAACCCGATCGAGTAAACCCGTTAATGGGTTGGGTTAGGATTGAGGAAACTCGGGTTCGGACTAGGGTTCGGGTTGAAATATTTGAATCCGATCAAAAATTGGGTTGGGTTTGGGTTCATGTGTCGGGTTACCCGAAGAACCCGAAACCCAAATCTTAGGTTATCAAAAAATAAAATAAAATTATATATATATATATATATATATATATATATATATATATATATATATATTGTTTCATACTTAAATAAAAATTTAAAACCCTAAAATTTTCCAACCAAACTTTTCACTCCTCGTTCTAAATCTCATTTCAATTTTATTTTATAATGATTGAGGTTTGATTGCTATTTGATTATGTATTTAGTATTACTCTTGTTTAAAATTATTTCAAATATCATATTAGAGTCTGATAAATCCGATGGATCCGATCCAATCCGAGTCCAACCCGATCCTCTGGGCTTGGTCTTGGACTTCATATGTTTAACCCGAGGCCGGGCCGAGCTTGGGCTCGGACTAGGCTAATGATTCATCGGGTTGGGTTCGGGTTGACCTCAAGTCCGACCCAACCCGTCCGAATTGCACCCCTAATCTAAGGTGGGTTAGATTGGGGTGTGGGCTGACTCATATAAAAAATAGATTTTTTGGGATGGGCTGGAGCTCACCCAACCCGAATCGAAAAGCCAACAAATTCGGGACCTGGGTGAGGCCTGATTCGGGTAATTTGAGGATTGGCGGTTAAGATTGATTTTGGGACCGACTTAGAGCTCAACTACGAGTCTTTTCCCTTCAAGTTAGGGGGAAGGCTTCTTAGTAGAGACTCTCGTAATGGTGGACAACCATTACTATCTGAGTACTTTGTAGTGAATTGGATTTTCTATTTTACGAACGAATTGTATTTCGTATCTTTCCAGGGCCGGCCCTGAGTTGATGGGGGCCCAAGGCGAAACTTTCAAAAAGGACCCCCCTATACATAATGTAAAAAAAAATGTTAGTGTAACAAAAACTTGCTTCCACCAAGATTTGAACCAAGGACCTCTAAAGCAAAAGTCTGAAATTAAAACCACTACACTACAATGTTTTTATGTTAAAAAGAGCACATGATAAGTACTAGTCCTCTTGTAGATAGATCCATATTGGTACCCCTTTCGTCGGGGGGCCCTGGGCTGTCGTCCGGCCTGCCCTGGGCCAGGGCTGCCCCTGTATCTTTCTCTTCTTGAGAAGTGTAAAAGGTGAGCTATTTGTTCAAGAGAGTCGATATGAATTGTATTATAATCTTTTCATTATATAAAAGAAGTGTAAAAGGTTAGCTATTTATATAAAAGATTTAGATTTGTCCTGGTGGTCATAATCACCACCACATATGTGTTTGTTCATTCATGTGTTTATTCTTGCAGGTCATGTATTAAAAAAAGTTGTGTTCAATTCACATAGGCTCGTATAAAAAAAATTCCTTAAATTTTTTTTTTCCTTTCTAGTTGTTCACTCTCTTTTTTTCTCAAAATTATTACAATATACTCTATCCTAATCCCCAAATATAAGTTACTAACACATTAACCAAAAAACTAGACAATAGCGAACACACATACATCTACAATTAAACAATAACAATTGATCAAAGCACTACTATTTAACTTTAGTGCATCCTTTGGACTTGCTTTGGACTTGCTGTTGTTGGAGGATAGTTGCTTGGTCTTGATTATAAATTGTTTACACGAGTAAGAGGAGTTTGGAGCATTACAAGTAGGGGCGGATCCAGAAACTAAAACATGGGTGGACTACAATAAATTAGGATTGGCTAATCCATATAAAAAAATTCAGAAACACAAAAAACATATGGAAGAAAAGAGTAATTTTTGTTTTTGCTCGCATCCTCCCCTGATTATGAGACAGAGTAGCTAGAGGGACCAATTCCAACTTGGTTTATATATAAATTTTTCTATGCATCCCCCTCCCTCCCTCCTCCTCCTCCTCCTCCTCCTCCTCCTCCTCCGGCTACCGCCTGGCCACACGAAGGCCCCTCCCACTCCCCCCACCTGCTCTGCTTGCGTGCACAACATGCGCAAAAGGGCGTACGCATATTAATTATACAAATCCATATCAATTATTTTGAAGTGATTATTTTTTAGCTGATTCTGGAACTTCTGCCTACATTTTCATTGCTATTTCCTCAGGGGACTATATGGATCATACAACAATTGTAGGTTGTTCTTTTCTAGTAATTGAACCTGGGAGTGAAAGATAATTCCATAGAAAGTGGTGAAATTAACTGTATTTACGTAGAAGAGCATGACTTTACAATATTTACTTAGAGAGGGATAGGACGCCATCTAAGAGGATGTCCAACACCAACATAGGGTATGGTGCCATCTTATATGACGCCCCACATACATTATAGAGTCTGGCGTCATCTTTAGATGACGCCCAACGTGGTTCAAGGACAAAATTTTTGGGCGCCATCTAGGATAGCGCCAGACCCTATTGGACGCCATCTAAGACGGCGTCAGACCCTATGTTGGTGTTGGACGCCATCTAAGATGACGTCCTATCCTCTCTGTGTAAATATTGCAAACTCTTCATCTTCTGCATAAATACAGCTAATTTCATCCCTCTCCGTAAATTTTTTCGATAATTCCACATTGTCTCATCTTACAATCCTTCTTCAAAGAAAGATGCAGAATTTGGAAATTGTTTTTAATCTTTATCACTTTCTTTTCTACAATTTTTTTTATATAGTCAAAAGCTCCAAAGTCCAATTTTTTTTTTTTCAAATAACTGGGTCAGATCGGACCAGACCCGCCTCACACATGAACTGGACCCAGCTCGATCTAGCCCGGCCCGACTCAAGGCGTGTTCTAGGCCAGGCTGGATTTACAGTTTCGCCTATAACGCACAAACACACACAAATTGAACAGCAGCAGCTATACCAACCCAAGCCGAACCCCTTTCTTTATTTAAAACCGAGGCCGAACCGGAAACCCCCCCACATATATATATATATATGTATCGAGGGAGAGAGAGAGATTTTTGGAAAACCTTAACCCTAAGCTGTCACGCCCCGCTCCCGAATAATCGGGTACGGGTCGATACATGCCTGGCCTACACTGTCGTTGACAGCGGTAGTGAGCCGTCTAGTCAGCAATAATAAACATAAATCTCATCACAGCATCTAATCTCGGAATCTACACTAACCATCACAACAATCCAATATCCAGCAGTTATTATAGCCTTTACATGAATGACCGAGTACAAAGCCGGTAATGAAAGATAAGGCTAATACTAGGCCTGCTATATCAGTACAACCAATCAAGAATATCCTATACATCAATCTAACTACATCTCGGGAATATAGTCCAGTCCCTCAGTAGCATCAGGAGTGTGCTCCACTGCTGGGCCATCCATCTGTACTCCATAACAATCTAGGGAATCACCTGTAATCAACAGTCCAGTCAGGATGGAGCAAAGCACAATATACTCAATATAACTCACCATGGAAGCTCAATGGAACATTGTAACAATAGAACTAAAGATAGAGAAACAATGTGAATATAATATAAAGTATGCACTAGCTATGTGTACATGTGCAATTGGACGTTATCGAAATGTGGGGACTAATATATAATCAGGCATATAGAATATGCTATCAGTCAATCAATAATCAGGCATGTCTAACGATAATGCTATCAGTCACGCAATAATCAGGCATGTCTGACGACAATGCTATCAATCACGCACGAAATGGACATCAGACATACAGAGTATGTTATCAGGCAATATTTGTCCAATATTAGTCAATCACATGTCTCTAAGACGTCCCCCACCCGACACGAGAAACAATACACGCAAGCAAGGTAGGAAAATACAATAAATGACATAATAAGTATGAGTGCAATGCATGCAATGATGGTAATATTGAGTACATATACTTGCCTTGATTCCGGGATTTTGGTACTTGTCCTTTAATCACCTATAAATAAGAAATAATAGAATTAGAGACTTTCTATTTGTTCCTTAATCCTAACCAACTTTCTAATGTTTAACCATAACTAACTAAGTTCAAACATTACCAACAACTTAGTCTAACTAACATTCTACTAACATTAATAATTAAACTCTCTACTGCACATGCATGTTGAGCCTAAAAACCAACTTCAACTCCAAAACTCTGATCATCCCTACTAATAACCATTGCTAACAATTTACTTACTAATAATTTAATACATCAGCCTAGCTATACTGGCCCATAGATTTGGCCCATACCATAGCCAATACAATATCCAACTAAACTCAAACTAATCCTACACTTGAGTCCAACGGTCACATTCATTTGAACCTAACCAACACAGCATAATTCTAACGGCTATATCAATATGAACTATCTACTGTGTCCTACCTCTATCCGTGTCAGCTGTATATAACTCGTGTCCACAGATCCTGGACACTCACACGAATTGGTTCGACACATTATAGCACTGGCCTCGACACAAGCTCATCCAGTTCCTTCCTTCAACCGAACAGAGCACCACCTCCAATATCAACTGTAGTGCCCCGTCCCGCTCAGTCAATCGGAGGAATCGAAACACCGACGACGTTCGGACTTAGCCTTGCAACGGCTGCTCGAAGACATCGCTCGATCGAGACGACCGCTCGTTCAGGTGGGGTAGTTTCGGTGAACTTGCCTCATCTTAGCCTTCACATAATAAATCGCATGTTTTCAACTTGCACAAGTAGGCTTGATAATAAAAGTGACGAATCCACATAACTAAAGGGAATAATCCCGACGGTCGAATTGAGTTAGAATATGGAAAGGTCCAATGGTCGGCTTAGAGTTGGTGCACGGCATGCTTTGAAAATGACACTGGGTCCTTCATCCCGTGGCTTGGGAGAAGAAGAGTTGGTCTTCGACACAAAAGTATGAACATAGCCTAAGTCATAGACGTCGCCCGCGTAAATGCTCGATAAAGCATGCACATTTCCGTAATGCAAGGCTTGGCATAGTCTTTGCTCGTCCCTTGGGTTAAGTTGTAGGCTTGATTAAGTTAGGCAAAGAGATAGTGGTCGACCTAAGTCATTCCAAGCACGGTCCTACGAGTTCTACGGATGGGTATGACAATTTAGTCTTACGGTTTCAAACCAGTCATATAGAGTAAGTCTTGGGTGGTGGCATCGCGTAGAGTTCAAGTTGGTTTAAGACACGATGTCACGGACTTAGTGTTTTCAGGCACGGGCCACGGTTGAGGCATTGAGTTTGGAAAGTGTTGCAAATAGTTGTTCTTGAGTTGAGTAAAATGATAGGGCAAGAAAGAAGAATGCTCGCGACTACGGGTCGTCGAGCCAAGATCTCAGATGTGAGACGTATTGAACTTGGCCCTGAAAGAGATGATAACACTAGAGGTGGAATGACTGTGTGAGACGTCAGTTGAGTCGAGTCTTGCATGGTCATGGACAACTTGTCGACAAGGTAGAGTTTCCTCGAACGGTAGCCCAACGGAAGGGGACCAGTTCTTGAGAAGCAGCATTAGCACGTGCTGGATGATCGCACAAGTTAGCGCAGAGGCTTGCCAGCGGGGCTAGCTACTCACGCTGGCAAGGGCGGCTGTCTAACAAGCTAATGGAGTCCAAGATGGCTCTGGGAGTTAGTGACCAAATCATATAGATGAGTCGGCATGGCAGCAATCCGCGTGTGTGCCTTTGGATTGAGTTGAGTTGTTGAATGTGCGTACAGTTAGAATACAAATGTTTGGGCCTAAGATTTGGCTGCAACGAAGACACCGCGCTTCGGCACGAGATGTGGCGTCGAGTCTAATGTTGTCGGCATATAAGTTGCATAGTTTGGATGTGAGTTATCCTGAGTCTAAGTCAGAAAAGGCCGCAAGGCAAAGTTGGTCGAGTGGCACTTAACCCACAAGTCTTGATTTGGGTCAGTTGACGATTTAGTAGCAAGGGCTGCGAGGCGGCGATATGTTTGAGTCGCACGTAGTGGCGAGGCACGGCACAAAGGATTTGTAGCACGGTTATAAGGAAATTGGATACTACCGCGTAGTTGCGTCTCTGATTTTGGACCGCAAGACAAACACGACTTGATAGGTTAACGTTGAATGTTGCAAGCACGGGATGGTCTTGAAACATGGAATAGGCCAAGGCGTCGATCCTAAAATAATCCTAAGGCAAGACTAGAAAGACAATTGATAAGAAGTGACTATGTTGCACAAAGTAAATCAAACGTGTTGGGTTTGTATGGGTGGGCGAGGAGCTCATTCCACCAGTACAGTTGATTACTGACACCCACATAGTTTTCATATGCAGGCACAGGTAGAAGCTCGTAGCGCGGAGCTCGCTTGGATGCGTCGAGGCACGGAGTTCCTTGGCGATTTGAAGCGTGCGGCCGCATGGAGTAAAGACTTATACGGGACATAATGTATGGACGTCGCCTTTCGAAGCTTTCGCTGGATCAAGACTTGTAATTGAGAGATGAGAGAGAGCTTAGTGAACTTGTAAAATGTTAGAAAAGTGAGCTTGAGAGACTTGTAATCTTGGCCTTGCGCCCCATTGTAACCTTGTTTCAATATCAATAAAAGAGCTTCTTTTGAACAACTCGTGTTTGATCTAAAATTTTGCTGCATGTTTCAATGTCTCTGCATGGGACTTCTGTGCGACGACCCCGTCGCAGCCGATGTAATCGGCCGTTATGGAACTGCCTTGCACGAGCGCAATCTAGGCTCGTGCGACATCACACCTTAGCGAGGACGATCGCTCCTACGGGAGTGGGGCGTGACATAATGGTATCAGAGCACGGCTTTACGTCCTTGGACTATCGATTGAATTCTTTAACTCCGTTGTTTCCGTAAACTCTAAATTGTTGCTTCCACATGTTGATATCGTTGGTGCGCTCTCTCTCAATCGTCCCACGGAATGTCCATACCATAAGTCTAACTATTTTGCAAAACATAGGAGAACAGTTTTTGACAAGAAACAAAAGATGGTTTGCGTAAGCACGGTTGGCTAAGTCGGGCTGGGCATATACACCAAAGTTGCGTCGACCTTAGAAAAGTCGAGTACGGGAATTAAATAGTGTCGAGCAAGAATGAGTTGAACTCGATTGAGTAAAGTGAGTCGACTATCAATAGGGGTGCTATCGAGCGACGATAACGTCGATGCGATATAGATGAGTGTGCTTGGAATTTGAGGAATGGTTCGAACGAAAAATTTAAAGAAGTCAATTTTGATTCGAATGATAAGTTGAGGATTTATTGAATGACTTCATTCCTGAGTGGTGTATGCGATAGCCTCAGAAATGTCGATTGAATGTCGAGGAGATTATCCAGTCGAATGATAACATCATTCGTACGACTCGAAATTGGTTGCAAAGGAAGATCGTCTGGTTACGCATATCGTCGATGGTATTGAGGCGTATCAAAGATCGATATGCGATAACTCGGGGGTACTCTGACTCGGCGAATGACGATCGTACAAGTGTTATTGTTCGGTTGGGTGCTATACTTAGGATTTTGATTGAGATGAATATTAGAGAAAAATGATTGTGTTTTGATGGTTACGCGGATAACCACAACATCGACAATCTTGTCTTGTGCGAGCGCAACTCTAGCCTCGCACATGCGTTGCATCGGATTTGGGACGATCGTTCCGCGTGAGCGTTGACATGGTGATTCATGTCGTGAGAATGATTAAACTCGGAAGATCAGGACGCGACAACTTTGATTGTCTCGACTTGTCGGTTTGATGCAAAGGAAAATTCGAGGATGTTTAGACTTGCGATTGATGAATGGAATGAAACTTGAGGATTGAGTAGGTCCAATCCGCGCATCGAAAATGAATTAGTATAGACACAAAACAAGAGTTACGTCCCGATGAGGATGACTATCCCGCGGGAGCGTGCATGGTGATTCATGCCCACCGTGGATAATCTGAATCGCGTGAGATCGGGGCACAACATATTGTTAAGCTAGACGACCTTACGAACGATTACGTGAATTGGAATAGATGACTTAGGAAATATGGAATGTGAAATTTGGTTAGCGACTAAATTGTGTCATAGCATGCTTGAAATGAGAAAGATTGATAGGCGATCTACGTCGAACGTTTTCGAAGAGATAGACTAAACAAAACGATTTGATGAACGAACGATATGTTCTTGTCGAGGATTAGTTGGACGTGAATTATCGTAGGATGGCTTTGCTGAACGACTCGGACCCCGTGCGACGAATATTTGGATGTGCGTAGGAAATCGATGCTCGATGTTTAGAAATCGGAGTGATGCGAGCTTGGATAGAAAACCCCGTACTATCAACTTGGTTTGACCTTAGGATGGGGTCAGTGTTGATATTGTTGTTTGGGAACTATAATTCCAATACTGACAATTGACTTTAGCCTAAAGAGATTGCCTAGCGGCTAGGCGAGATGTCCATATTGCGAGAGTTAGCATCGGTAGGATTAATTTTCAGGATTGAGTGGATGGATCGATAGGTGGAATTGGATTCTCTATCACGAGGCTTGGCTGAAATACATGTATTTCGGGGATGCCTGGAATGTGTGTACGATCCAAACTAAGTGATACGCTGAATCAAGTGAGACTTGAGGAACGGAGAAGTGTCGAGAATTTTGAAATTATATTAAAGGAAAGATCGAGGGTAGCACGAGCGTGGCTCGGATTTGGAAAATGCATAGGCGTGGTGTGTGCGAGAGTTCTTAAATGTTGAGTAAAGTGATAAGTCGATAAGTGTACTCAGTTAGTTTCGAGGATGAAACTTTTTCTGAGTGGTGTATGATGTAGTGCCCCGTCCCGCTCAGTCAATCGGAGGAATCGAAACGCCGACGGCGTTCGAACTTATCCTTGCAACGGCTGCTCGAAGACATCGCTCGGTCGAGACGACCGCTCGTTCAGGTAGGATAGTTTCGGTGAACTTGCCTCATCTTAGCCTTTACATAATAAATCGCATGTTTTCAACTTGCACAAGTAGGCTTGATAATAAAAGTGACGAATCCACATAGCTAAAGGGAATAATCTCGACGGTCGAATTGAGTTAGAATATGGAAAGGTCCAATGGTCGGCTTAGAGTTGGTGCACGGCATGCTTTGAAAATGATACTGGGTCCTTCATCCCGTGGCTTGGGAGAAGGAGAGTTGGTCTTCGACACAAAAGTATGAACATAGCCTAAGTCATAGACGTCGCCCGCGTAAATGCTCGATAAAGCATGCACGTTTCCGTAATGCAAGGCTTGGCATAGTCTTTGCTCGTCCCTTGGGTTAAGTTATAGGCTTGATTAAGTTAGGCAAAGAGATAGTGGTCGACCTAAGTCATTCCAAGCACGGTCCTACGAGTTCTACGGATGGGTATGATAATTTAGTCTTACGGTTTCAAACCCGTCATATAGAGTAAGTCTTGGGTGGTGGCATCGCGTAGAGTTCAAGTTGGTTTAAGGCACGATGTCACGGACTTAGTGTTTTCAGGCACGGGCCACGGTTGAGGCATTGAGTTTGGAAAGTGTTACAAATAGTTGTTCTTGAGTTGAGTAAAATGATAGGGCAAGAAAGAAGAATGCTCGCGACTACGGGTCGTCGAGGCAAGATCTCAGATGTGAGACGTATTGAACTTGGCCCTGAAAGAGATGATAACACTAGAGGTGGAATGACTATGTGAGACGTCAGTTGAGTCAAGTCTTGTATGGTCATGGACAACTTGTCGACAAGGTAGAGTTTCCTCGAACGGTAGCCCAACGGAAGGGGACCGGTTCTTGAGAAGCAGCATTAGCACGTGCTGGATGACCGCACAAGTTAGCGCAGAGGCTTGCCAGCGGGGCTAGCTACTCACGCTGGCAAGGGCGGCCGCCTAACAAGCTAAAGGAGTCCAGGTTGGCTCTGGAAGTCAGTGACCAAATCATATAGATGAGTCGGCATGGCGACAATCCGCGTGTGTGCCTTTGGATTGAGTTGAGTTGTTGAATGTGCGTACAGTTAGAATACAAATGTTTGGGCCTAAGATTTGGCTACAACGAAGACACCGTGCTTCGGCACGAGATGTGGCGTCGAGTCTAATGTTGTCGGCATATAAGTTGCATAGTTTGGATGTGAGTTATCCTGAGTCTAAGTCAGGAAAGGCCGCAAGGCAAAGTTGGTCGAGTGGCACTTAACCCACAAGTCTTGATTTGGGTCAGTTGACGATTTAGTAGCAAGGGCCACGAGGCGGCAATATGTTTGAGTCGCACGTAGTGGCGAGGCACGGCACAAAAGATTTGTAGCACGGTCATAAGGAAATTGGGTACTATCGCGTAGTTGCGTCTCTGATTTTGGGCCGCAAGGCAAACACGACTTGATAGGTTAACGTTGAATGTTGCAAGCACGGGATGGTCTTGAAACATGGAATAGGCCAAGGCGTCGGTCCTAAAATAATCCTAAGGCAAGACTAGAAAGACAATTGATAAGAAGTGACTATGTTGCACAAAGTAAATCAAACGTATTGGGTTTGTATGGGTAGGCGAGGAGCTCATTCCACCAGTACAGTTGAGTACTGACACCCACATAGTTTTCATGTGCAGGCACAGGTAGAAGCTCGTGGCGTGGAGCTCTCTTGGATGCGTCGAGGCACGAAGTTCCTTGGCGATTCGAAGCGTGCGGCCGCATGGAGTAAAGACTTATACAGGACATAATGTATGGACGTCGCCTTCCGAAGCTTCCGCTAGATCAAGACTTATAATTGAGAGATGAGAGAGAGCTGAATGAACTTGTAAAATGTGAGAAGAGTGAGCTTGAGAGACTTGTAATCTTGGCCTTGCACCCCATTGTAACCTTGTTTCAATATTAATAAAAGAGCTTCTTTTGAACAACTCGTGTTTGATCTAAATTTTTGCTGCATGTTTCAATGTCTCTGCATGGGACTTCTGTGCGACGACCCCGTCGCAGCCGATGTAATCGACCGTTATAGAACTGCCTTGCATGAGCGCAATCTAGGCTCATGCGGCATCACGCCTTAGCGAGGACGATCGCTCCTACGGGAGCGGGGCATGACATCAACTAGCTCATTAGAATGGATCAAGAAATTGTACCTGAGTCTCCGCAACGGTTCGACACAGGAGTTCAGTGTCCGATGATGGTGTCCCCGAGTCCACGGCCTGACGATAAGTTCTTCTGAGCATTTCATTGAACACGTAATTTGCACGAAAGAGAGCAGCAATTATGAGTTTAATTTAAATCATATCAACTCCAAAATTGGAGAAACTTGCAAGAATCAGATCAAGACTCACCAAATGGATCGAAGAATCAACTGAACTGATTGATCGGTCACAACAAATCCGATTCAAACTAAAACAGAGGATCCAGAACTTGTTCAGAAATTTGAATCAAAATACTGTCAATTCATTGTACAGATATTGCACAGAAGATCAAGAAGACTTACTAGTCGATCAAGTATGAAGGATTCTATGAGATGTGATCAATCTGAGATCTGGTCGTCGTCTACGAAGTAGTTGCCATGGCCGACTGCCAACGGATAGAGGAAACTCTATCAATACCAATGGAGAAACTAAACTCGAAGAATATAGAGGAACGATACTTACTCAACGACGCTCGGCTTAGAGTCTTCGAAACTTCGTTTTCTTCACAGAGTCGTGCTCCTGAGCTTGATCGCCATGATCGGCTTCCACAAGTGGGATCGGTTTGGAAGAAGGTTGAAGGAAAATTTAGCAGAGCTTCGCTGCAACAAGGCTTTGATGAAGAAGAAGACTGGGTTTAATTTATAGGCGGGGACATCGGTCAGGCAGTTGGGCGGGCACTAACCGACGGTTGGGTGGGCAGTGGCGGTTATGATCCGACGGCTAGGACGAGTTTGGGTTGTTAGAGATCAATGGTGGAGATGATTGAGTTAGTTAGACAGTTGGGGAGAAGTTTTTGGAGTTGTCTTGGCGTCGTCGTCGTCTCTCAGCAGCTGTGGAGGGAAAGAATTGAGCGAATGAATGAAGGGATTAGGATTTAAATATATAACAGTTAGGGTGAGCGGGTTATTGGGTTATGGGTTATCGGTTTATTGGGTTGGAGTTTGGACCCGTACCCCAATTGCTAATAGGCTGGGCTGGGCTTAGAGTTGGGGTCGGGCTCTAATAGGCCAGGCTGCTGAAATGATTTGCTGAATTTTGAGAGGATGGTTGGGCTGGCCCATAACACATGGGTGAACAAAGTCCAAAGGAATTAATGGAAAAATAGAAAAATACAATTTGGAATAAAATTAAGAATTAGGAAATAGTAAAAATGGTTTAAGAATTAGTTAAAAAATATACAAAAATTTATTAACTAGGAATTAATCAAAGAAAAGAATATAGGAAATATTCATTTTATTTATAAACAATGGAGTTACAAATCTCTCCCCCTTAAAAAATTTTGTCCTCGAAATTCCAGGGTAGAGCTATCCATCAAGCCTCAAAGAGATAGGGGTATTTCTCTCTCATCTCATCCTCTCTCTCCCAGGTGGACTCCCCAGGAGAGTGATGCATCTAAGCAACTCTGATTAGCTGAATAGTCTGATGCCGTAGCCTCTTCTCTCTGCGATCCAGTATCTCGACCGACTGCTCTGAATAAGTGAGAGTAGGCCCCACCTCTAGCTCTGAATGGTCAACTATATGACTGGGATCCGCTACGTACCTCCGAAGCTGTGAAACATGAAATACATTGTGTACTCCTTCCAGGTTGGGTGGCAAGGCTAATTTGTAAGCAACTGCTCCTACTCTGCTCAGAATCTCAAACAGTCCAATGAATCTCGGACTCAGCTTTCTGCCTCTGCCAAACCTAATAACTCCCCGAGTTGGTGAGATCTGTAGGAATACAAGATCTTCTGCTGTCACGACCTGCACCCTAGAGTAAGGGCACGAGACGTGGGTACGTACAGCCTACGCTGCAGTATCGGCAGTAGAACGCTGTCCTAGGTCACATACATCTAACAGTTATAAGGTACCTGTACAGTTTATACACTCCGAATGGAGGTGACATAAATAAGTACAACTCAATCACAACTAAGAAAGAAGTACGATACGATAGAATAGATGAAACACAAAATCCACAGATGATAAATACAAGATAGAGAGATAGCTGAAATCTAAGATAAACATCTCCACAAATCCAGAGTACAAACTCTAATATATACAAGTGTATCTGACATAACATGAAGATAAATAGAACTAGCCTAGCTAACTAACCTAGTCTACAGGGGTAGTATCATCAGCAAGTGCTGGGTCCTCCTGGGAGTCCAGCTCAAGTGTGTCGTCTATGCCTGCTCCATAATAAGTGGGACAGAACTCCTCAGTGTCGTCTGTAAAATTTCAACAGGTACAGTCAGGACTGGAGCGAGCATAGTACATCTTACGCAGTTCATAATGTGACAGGATATATAAATGTGCAATAGAGTAAGATACATGAAACGCTGCAGAATATACATGAAGTAAAAGAGAGAGAGAGCTATAATGTAAATAGATACTATAAATAGAGAACTAACATTGAACTAGTGATTTAGAGTACAAGATGAACATGTGAACGGCTTAAATTTGCACATGAGTAATCTAAGAGTTTGCATATGAGTATACTACTTTGAAATTGTTCATATGACCATTCATACTCCCCCGTACCCCAATCAATACACAAGGATCCAGACAGGTTATGTTATTGCACATGATATCACATGAAGGCCCATAACAGGGTGCACATGATTGTATACATGAGGGCTCCATGAACATGAGAGTACATGAATCACGAGAGTGCACATGAATGGTGAAAGCACCGGAGTACATGATGAAAGTGAAACACACATGACATACTGTAACCCGATGCTCCCGAGGGGGATAACATCTCATGAAGGGATCCATATAGTACCAATCCGCGTTAAACATCGTGACAGCATCAAGTAAAGTAATCTAGAGCGTAAATGTAAATTCTATCAAGTATGAAACGGTCAGAGAATGTACTCGCCTGATATCCTGAATGTCTGGAAGAAAATACTGCCTGAGGAGTGGTGTCTGGCTCCTAATCAGAACAGTACAAGTCACAACATGTCCAACTAATAAAGTAAGCTACTATGATGCAGTCTAAATGATATTAGTTCAATTCTAGACCAAAGTCAACCCTGGTCAACTTCAGTCAACTAACTAGTCAATGCTAGGTCAACTAGGTCAACTTAGACCTAATGAAGTCTCACTAGGCCTAACCAGTCTACCCTAGCAAGTATACACCATACACAAGTCTATATAACTACTCATGTGCATATTTACCATATGCCAAGACCACACAAGGATACCATAGGCTATGTTACCTAGGTTATATGCCATAGGCCCTTATAGGTAATACACATACAATCCATATATTCATATACACACTATACATCAATAGGAATTCTCTATTTTATCACATTAACACATTTAGCTATATAATATATATATATATATATATATATATATATATATATATATATATATATATATATATATATATATATATATATATAGGGATAGAGGGAAGAGCATGTGAATGTGTGAGTGTGTAGCTAGGATACATGTGACAGGGACTTACCCATGTGTGTAATATGTGTACAACATGCATTTGGGATTAGAGGAACATGTATATAGGGTGAGTGGTGTGAGTGTTAGTGTGTGAACAAGTTGGGCATGCATAGAGGGTTAGGGGCTGTGTTTGCATAGCTATGAGTGTGTGATGCATGCTGGGTTGTACAGCAATAGGTGTTAGAAAACAATGTATAGCATGTAGGGGTTTGAATCTCAGGTTCATATACGACTAAAGCTCTAAGTTATCCATCAAATCTCAGTCTACTCATTCATTCACAGTTTATGTATATGTGTTCTCAGTTTACATGGCAATTTAGGCATTCAAATAGGAAGGAAATCAATGTGTATCAGTGTGCCAATGTGAGATTGGGGGGAGGGTGAGTGTCCTGTTTCCAGGTTTTCAGTGTATGTATTCAATCTCAGTTTTCAGAATTGGTCAGTGAACAATGTGATATTAGTGTGTCTCAGGAACTCGTGACAGTGTAATATGGGAACACTGTTATCAGAAATCTCAGAGTTTAGGGTGTGTGACCAGTGTGTGTTTCTGTTCAGATTAATCTCAGGAATATGTAACATAATCTCAGGTTTCAGTTTAAATGAGAGCATTTGATTTAACCCAGAATCAACAGTTACACCCATCAGTTTCAGGAAACAAACAGTTCATATATATCAGTTATTGCAATCCCAAATCAATACACAATTCGAAATAAATATGAACTAATCTCCATGCCAACCAAATCCCTAACATGTTATCTATATATAACAATAACTAAACCACATTAAATTATATGTTACCAATATCTAATTACAAAACAAAATGGAAAAACAGTGAGTTAATATGAAATTGAACTTAAAAGAAAAAATGGGCATGCAGTACATGAACTCGGGTTTGGAAAAAACTGGAAATCAAATGCCAAACCCCAATGTAATTCGAACACTCATTCATGCTAACACAAACCCTATCATGATATCTAATTGTAACAACAACTAACCCACATTACATTACATGATATTAGCATTTAATTGTAAATTGAAATGGAGAAAAACAGTGAGTATGTTCACTGATACTTGACAGTATCAGTAAAATAGGAATTTCCTATTTCAACATAGAAATAACAATTAATATGCTAGGTTAATGGTTGGTATTTAGTGTCGAACATGTGTACGTGTCATGCATGTAGTATCGTGTCCAATAACAGGACACAAGCGTGTCCCAGAACCCACACGAACACAGAACACACGACTGACACAGACCGTGCGACCAGTGCACGAGTCATAACACTCTCGACACGTAGCCATTGGACATGAGACTTTAGGAGTATCGTGTCAGACATTGCCCCAAGCTCTGTGTCCAAGGACACGTATCTACGTGCCCTAGAACAGCCGCACGAACGCGCGAGAAGCAGGACAGCCCGACTGCGCACGTGCAGGGCGTGTCCACGAGTCCAACTCGACACGAACTGGACTCGATCTGTGTTCAATCATGAATAAAGTGTTAAGCCACACAAAAACGAGGATTCCTATTCAAATACATTTTGAAAATAATGATAAAAAGCCCACTGTGGCATTTCATCGAACACTACTAAACCTAGGCTGATACGTGTCCGATACGGACACGTAAAGGACACGAATCCATACGAAATCTATTCCTACAGTTAGAGGACACCTAGGGCTATGCAACCATGATAAGAAATTAGAAAAATAATGGCTAAATAGGAAGTTACCTATGTGTTGTTCCTTCTTAAGAAAGTCCAATAATGGAGATCCTCTCTAGCTAGCTCAAAGCCCCAATGGAGTCCAAAACTGAGGTTCACCTCAACCAACAGTAGGAGAACAGAAATTAGGTTACAATACAAGAGATTTGAATGAAAATGGATGAGTATTGATCAAAATAGAAAAGGTTGAAGGAAGAACAAACCTTGCTCTTGAAAAATAGAAGATTGAACAAAAGAGGCAAGTAATTTTTAAGAGGCATTAAATAGGGGTGTTGATCCCTAGGTGGCCGGCCCACTCTTCTAGGGTTAGGGTTTTGGGAAATAGATCAATGGCTCTCCTATCATCTAGTCAAATCAAGGGTCCAAAATCTAGGTTTACACACTAGTCTAAGTTGCAACCTAGTTAGCTCTAACTAATTATGACTTAACTAAAATTAATCATAACTAACTAATACTAACAATGGCTAACTAAGACTAATCTAGGTTAGGTCCAATCTAGGTTAGGGCTAATCACAACACATGGCAACTAATTAATAATATTAAAATCACACCATTCCAATAAATATATATTAATTCCAAATAAATTCAAAATGACAAAAAATACCCGCAAACTAGAAATGTGGTAGTGACAAATCTACCCTCCTTAAAAAAAATTTTGTCCTCGAAATTGAAAGACGAAACTAAACAGATAAGAAGGATAGACAATCATACCTTACGGTCCAAAAAGATAAGGGTATCGCTCGCGCATCTCATCCTCCCGCTCCCAGGTAGACTCTCCTGGAGAATGATGCCTCCATGCGACGCGAACCAAGGATATCATCTAGTTTCTCAGTACCTTCTCTCGGCGATCCATAATCTCCACTAGCTGCTCTGGATAACTGAGAGTAGGTCCCACCTCAATCTCCGAGTGATCGAGTAAATGGCTAGGGTCAACCATGTACCGTCTCAACTGTGATACGTGAAATATGTTGTGGACACCCACTAGTGCAGGTGGCAAGTCTAGCCTATATGCCACATCATCGACTCTCCCGCTGATCACGAAAGGTCCGATGAAGCGCGGCTAAGCTTTCTGCCTCCACCAAAACGTATGGTACCACGAGTCGGAGATATCCTCAGAAAAATCATGTCTCCGACCTAAACACAAACAAGGTCTCATGTTACTAAATAATCAAACATGATCAAACAAACAAAACAAACAAACAACCTACTTCTAATCCAATCTCTAATCAACTAAGTCAAATATAGTCAATGGTCAACTACCGGTCAACAACTAGTCAATTTGTCAACATCCAAGTACTTGGTCAAAACTGGTCAACTAAGTCAACTTGGACTATTGGGTCAATGGCTAATCTAGGGTTTAGACCTAAATAGTCTATAGTGTTAAAAATATCAAGACCAACTAAATCCTAAGTTCAAACATACACATGTATACTCTACATTAAACTAGACTCATAACTTCTAACCCTTAACCTTAACACATACTCTAAAATACCTCACATAACCCCATATATCTTACCCTAATACCTATATATCTCTAATGTAACCCCATAGAACCCACACTATTCTAAGTGTATCATCTATGCATACATATAGACTAACCATCTCATATGCCTAATCTATATAATATATGCAGAACCCCTTAACCCATATTACTATCACATATATCCCCATAATATATACACAATGCATAGCATTAGCCTAACATGGAGGTTTACTAGCACAAGCAGCAATTTAACCAAAACAAAGGACAGGACATGCAATGTGGTAAAAGTATGTGAAGTACATGAATGAATGAGTGCATGTGAATCAAGGACATGCAATGAATGTTATGTGAAGTGCAGGGCCTGTGTGTCACAGCCACTTTTCTAGCTTGAGGGTATTTTGGTCATTTTCAAAATTTTGGAATTTATTTGGGGATTATTATTATTAATTATAATTAATGTGATTTTTAGGTGAT
Source organism: Iris pallida (assembly GCA_029216955.1). Lineage (NCBI taxonomy): Eukaryota > Viridiplantae > Streptophyta > Magnoliopsida > Asparagales > Iridaceae > Iris > Iris pallida. The sequence continues at coordinate 815,744 of JANAVB010003199.1, forward strand.
TTTTAGTATAATGGTTTGGTGCTAGTTTTAGATGTTGTCTGGTGTTGACTAGGAGACTGCCCTATAGGCTAACCTAGGTCAGAACATCTTGGTTAGGTTAAGAAACCCTAGTATGACCTAAGTTAGTGATTTCTAGTTCATTAGAATTAGTTTGGGGTAATTTGGGATTAGATTGGTTAAGTTATGACTTGTGAAGTCATAAGCCATGATTATGACTTAAACCTTAGAAGACTCAACCTAAGCTAGCCAACCTAACCCTAGCCCTAGCCTTGGCCGGCCACTAGCAGCCCCCCCTATATAATCCCTCCTAGATTTTAGGGCTAGCCTCTTTTAGGGTTCATCCAAAAGTTCTAAGGAAAGAGGTGAGTTCCATCTTCCAAAATTCATTAAAAATCCAATTTAAATCCTTTCTTCCCCAAACCAATTTCATTAGGACCTAAAATTAATGCTCTTGCTGCTGGTATTGGTTATTTGCAGGGAAACAACAATTTGTGAGAGTTTGGGTGGCTTGAGGAATCTCTCCATTTAGTTTTTTTTGTGAAGGCTTGTTCATCAATAGGTATAACTTCCTATACTCCATTTAAATCCTGTTTAAAACCATTTTAGGAAGGCCCTAGCCCTACCCTAACTGTAGGATAGGCTAACCCTAGGTTTCGAATTCGTTTCGTGTCCATATCGGACACGTATCAGTGGGTTGATAGGGTGTTCGACGAAATGTCCCAAAGGACACTTCATTCAGATTTCAGGGAAGTTTTTGAATAGGAATCTAGTCCTAGGGTTTGCTTAGAGGATTCAAGTGTCGTATTGTGATTCCTGTGTCGTGTCGAGTCGTGGTCGACACGTGCACACGCGGGTTCGTGGCACGCGCACGAGCACTGTAGCTTCCCTGCTACCAGCGTGCTCGTGCGGGCTGCACAGGACACGAGAGCACATGATATTTGACACTGAGCAAGGGGCAGTGTCTGTCATGACACTCCCCAAGCCTCGTGTCAGTTGGTGTCGTGTCGGACACGAAATCTCGTGTGCATGGGGAAGGCCTGTGTGTTGCAGTGCATTGGTTTCTATTGCTGTTTCGATTTGATTTCTCATGGTGTAATTCGTCTTTAGCTTGTTAATTATGATCCTAAAATATTGTATAGTGTATGTAGATTGGTTTACATGTTTTAAGTTGGGTTTTTATGTGGAATATTGGTTTTGAATGGGTGATTGGGACTGTTTTCCTGACACAATAAAATCCCAGTGTTTCCAACCTATTTAAATCCCATGTTCTGTTATGATTTCAGTTAATTTTACTTTCCATATATCATAATAGATGTTAGCTCAGTTGTTACATTTGAATATGGGTTTTGGTTGTGAAATGAGGCATTGGCTATTGGGATGTTCGAATGAGTTAATAACAAAGGTTGCAATTTCCTTCACTTTGTTAACTGTATTGATAAGTCCTTATGAACTGTTTTCATCTTTTCAAATGGATTTTTCCTGAATGGAATTAGAGGATGCCAGAGATTGGAAGTTGATGTATTTAAATGGTTACATTCCAGTTTCCAATCTATGGTGTTAAAACTGGGTTTGTTTAATGTTGCTGTTGTGTATATTTCCTGATGATTTAATTTCCTACTTGTCATATCCCTGTTATTTAAGTCCTTTAAATCCAAATATAGATTTACATGTTAACTTGATGTGCACTGTGAATGAGGTTTTGGGAAAAAAACTGAGAATAGTTCTTTTAGCTGTTTTTTTGAGTATGTTCTCCTTATTTCAAAACCTGAGATATGAGGGTGATTCAAAACCTGAGATTTGAGGGAATTCAACCTGGGTTTACACACACTTCTCTTTGGCACACACTGTCCTCTTTTTCATTGTTTGATTGTCTGCATATATATGTTTTCCTGTAGCCACACACGTCACCTTGTTAACTGTCCACAAGTACACACTACACACACTTCTTCACTGATTTAATTTCCTGCCCAATATCTTCCTGTGAACACTCACACACACACTATCTCTCCTATTCCCTGTTTTACTCCTGTACACATGTTCCTCTCTTCTTTACTGTAAATTCCTGTACATTGTTTCACAACACACACTCTTGACACACACTATTTTTCCTGTGAGCACTTACACTCTTTCCCCCTCTCATTCACTGCTTAGTGTTCCTGCCCATGTATATGTGATCACTGGTTGATATAGCACACACACACAGCTACACATATGCACATTTACTCATGTCCCTATATGCCTACCTAATGCACAGCCCCTATATGTGACTATATGCATATGTAAATCAATGTATTATATATATATAAATTAATATGTGCATTGTGATGGGTATGTCCCTATATAGATGTATATGGTTTTATGTAGATGGTTACATATGGTGTATGGGAGGGAATACCATGATAGTTGGCCATGGGGTTGTATGGGTGCAAGTTCATATTTGTGCCATTGTGTATACTTGGATGTTACTAGATATAGGCAATGTATGTACTTGTGTTGTGAATAGGCCTAGGCAGTTTGGTATAGCTTGATAAGCCTAGATAGGGCTTGTACAACATTATTAGACTTAGTATAGCCTAGTTTAGACAAGGTTGACCTAGTTTGACTTCTAGGATTGACCAGAGTTGACCAAGAGTTGACTTTGGCCTAGATTGACCTAGAATCATGTAGAATGCATAGTAGGACTCCATTTTACAATTCTGGACTTGTTGTGACTTGTACTGTTCTGATTATGAGCCAGACACCACTCCTTGGACAGTACATTTCATATTGGACACTCTGATACAGGCGAGTACATTCTCTGATCATTTCATATCCTGCTTAGAATTATTTCTTGCAGTAGATTACTTTACTTGTACTGTCACGTTGGTCACACAGATTGGTACTATATGGATCCCTTCTTGAGATGTTATCCTTAGGAAGCATCGGGTACTACATGTTCTGTGCGTTTCACTTACATGGCGTATCACTATGCTTCATTGGTTCTTTGATCACTTACGACATATACTCTTATGATCGTAGAGTCTTCCTAGAATCCTTATCCCATTTATGGGACTACTATGTATCACCTTCGGGGTCTATCACCTTCGGGGTCTACTATCCTTCGGGGGCTGTTACATAGCATCATATAACATAACCTGGCTGGATCCTTGTGTATTGATTGGGGGTACGGGGGAGTAGAATTGGACATATGAATAATACGCCACCGCCTCCAGGACATGTGGACGCAGCTCAGATGTTTGCGTATTTCCAGCAGTTCATGGACTGACAGCAGGCTTGACAGGACATAGGCATGGAGTTGGCCGTCACGACAGCCGCAGCTCGACCAGTGGTACAGCAGCCGAGGACACCGGGGATCGAGCAGTTTCAGAAGATGAGCCCCAAAGACTTTCTGGGGACAGAGGGGATCCTATATACCGATGAGTGGATCGAGCATATAGAGGAGATCTTCCGCTTGGCCAGGATTCCAGCAGACCTTCAGATCGAGGCCACAGCTAGCCGGATGCGAGATCTTGCTCGCACCTGGTATCAGTCAGACCCCAGGATGGGGGTACCAGGGCAGACTTGGGAGCAGTTCAGGGGCTTCTTCAAGAAGAAGTTCTTCCCAGATTCAGCAGTCAGAGCCTTAGAGTCGCAGTTTGAGAGCTTGGTCCAGGGGAGCCTCTCAGTTGAGGAGTATGCGGAAGAGTTTGGCCGTCTCGGCAGGTTTGTTGAGGGTTTGAGCGAGACGGCGAAGGCCCAGAGGTTCCGGAAGGGTCTGGTCAAGGAGGTCAAGTCCCTGACCAAGGGCAGCAGAGATGCTACATTTGAGGAGATCTTGACGGGAGCCTTGCAAGCAGAGGATGATCTTGAGCTTAGGCTCAAGAGGGGGAGAGACCCAGTTGGAGGCAGCAGCAGCGGGGGCCAGGCCAAGAGGCCCCACTTTCAGCATCAGCAGCTGAGGCAGTTTCAGCCGCAGCCAATCCAGCAGAGGCCAGTCCAGCAGCAGCAGCCGAGACAGCACCAGCAGGGCCAGAGGCAGGTTACCACTTGTGGATACTATAGGAGGTCAGGGCATATTGCCAGTGAGTGCAGGAAGAGGCTAGGCCTGTGCCTATTGTGTAGTTCAGCAGACCACCAGATGAGGGAGTGCCGCATAGCACGAGCAGGTCCGGGAGGTGGTGCTAGAGCTCCAGTTGGCCAGCAGCGGGGACCAGCCCTGCCGATGCAGCAGCAGAGGTTTGTCCAGCACCAGCAGCAGGCCAGGGGAGGCCAACAGGGGCAAGCTTTCACCATGGCAGCTGGAGAGGCAGAGGTGACTGGAGAGCTGATTGCAGGTTCGATTCTTCTCGACTCCAGTCCAGCATTTGCCTTATTCGATTCCGGTGCTTCGTATAGCTTCATATCAGTATCTTTTGCGATTAGACACGGTATCATAGCTGAATCGTTGCCTAGGACTTACAAGATTACGACCAGGGGTGGTATTATCCTCGTGAGTGATGTTTGTAAGGGTCGGAGAGTAGTTTTGGGAGGCCGTGAGTTGGAGGTGAGCCGGCTCGTAATGCCATTGCCGAACTACGATATAGTACTAGGCATGGATTGGTTGAGCAGGCACCACGCCAGCATTGATTGCAGAGGGGGTAGAGTTCTCTTCAAAGCACCGGGGGAGCCAGAGTTCGAGTACTCCAGACGTCAGGCAGAGCAGAGCAGCGGAGTCTTCTGTGGAGTCTCGGTCGAGGAGCAGCCGATTCCCCACCCCTTGATAGCAGAGTATATGGATGTTTTCCCAGAGGAGTTGCCGAGACTGCCACCAGACAGGGACATAGAGTTCTCGATAGACTTAGTTCCAGGAGCGGAGCCCATCTCTCAGCATGTCTATCGGGTGAACAACAGCGAGCTGGTGGAGCTGAAGAAGCAAGTGGATGAGCTACAGGACAAGGGCTTCATCCACTCGAGTTCGTCGCCATGGGGAGCACTGTAGGCCTTTAAAAATGACAGTCACGCTGAGTTGATCAGGACAGAGTCAAAAGTCACGCTCAGTTGATCAGGACAATATTTACAAATCACGCTGAGGAGACAACTCATCATTTGTCAGAGAGTAATTATGACTGACAGTACAACAGTCGAAGAATGTCTCTTCGTATGCCACGTATGCACAGAATTCAAGAGATCACAGCCGTCTATTGCGTGATTTTCGAAATCTTCTTCAGCAAGACTCAACCTTCGTCAAGTTGGCGTACCAAAAGAGCTTCTTGTCATTTAATGCGACTGACAAAAGCAATCACTGTCAGAGATTTTGTGTCAGTCGAGGCACGCTGAATCAAGACAGCTGGCAGTCCTATCTCAAGTCTGCGTGTATTTTGAGCTTTCCCTCAAATCTGCGTGGATTCTGAAGTTTTCTTCCTCAAGTCTGCGTGGATTCTAAAGTTTTTTTCACCAAATCTGCGTGGATTCTGAAGCTTCCTGCCCCAAGTTTGTGTGGATTTTGAAGCTTTCTACCCCGAGTCTGCGTGGATTTCGTCTTCAACAAGTCTGCATGGATTTTATCAAATTGGAGTACGTGGCAGCTATGCCACTGATCTCTCGCCTGTGTGTCCTGTAACTTGCACACGACTCATGCATGATCGCCATGTGTCCAACAGTTACAGGCCACGTCCAGTAACTGCTCACAGTCTTGCGTATGTTAAATCCTGCGTGATTTTCAACTAAGCACAGGCTGTGAAGACAGTTATCTTTTCAGTTATTATTTTTGACTCTATAAATAGAGTTCTTTTTCTCATTCATTGTACAGATACATAGTTATCTACTGTCAAAATTTTGAGAGCTTTTCTTCTTCGCATAGTCCAAGGGATAAAGTGATCGTCTTCTAGATCAGATTCCTACAGTTGTAATTTTCCCAGATACACAATAAATAAAGGAATTTATTTATGGAAAATAAATTGGCGACTCTGCTGGGGAAAACCATCTCCTCTTCTGAGATGGCAACAAGTACTCAATGCGACACTTCGTCAATCGGGTCGACGAAGAAGGTGATGACGATCAAATTCGATCAACTCGCCTATGAAGAAATGCAGCGGGCTAAGAGTGGTAAGCCCACTACAGCCTCCATCATCACTGCCAAGTCGAAGGGACACTCTGTCTATGTCCCTAAGAATCAGTTGGCAGCCAATGGTGAAGTCTCTGCCACAGTGTCTACTCCTAACACTGGCAAGAACTCTACTGCAAGCACGCACACTCTTGTGCGCTCGAAGATGACAGCAATCAAAGGTCACGCTGACAGTACTAGCTCTTTAGCCAAATCTGTTCCAGTGTGCAATCTCACATCCAAAAATCACACTGATAGTACTGGCTCTTTAGCCAAATCTGTTCTAGTGTGTGTTTCCAAAATTAAAAGTCACGCTGACAGTACTGGCTCCCTAGCCAAATCTGTTCCAGCGTACAATTTCAAACCCAAAAGTCACACTGACAGCACTGGTTCCTTAGCCAAGTCTGTTCCAGTGTGTAATTCTAAAATCAACAATCACGCTAACAGTGCTGGCTCCTTAGCCAAGTCTGTTCCAGCGTGTACTTCAAAAGTCAAAAGTCACGCTAACAGCATTGGTTTTTTAACCAAGCCTGTTTCAGCGTGTATTTCATCTAAGAAGAATAGCTCTTTAGCTATCTCTTCTTCTTTGCCAAGTTCCACTAGAACTGGGGGTGGTCTTCCACACAAAGTCCCTTCGAAAAGAAATAACTCTTTAGTTGTTTCTTCTGTTCCTGTAGTTTTTACTTCAGGAACAGCTTTGACTGACAATTTTGTTAGTCAAAGAAAAGAAGATGGTCTTTTGACTACTCTTTCTTCTAGACATTCTATGTCTCAAAACTTGAATGAGTCTAAGAAGAAACATTCCTTAGTGTCTTCTTCTATGACTTCTTCAAATTGGGCACAGAATCTGTCCATAAAAGAGGGTCTGTTACCAACTCCTAATCAAAGGGATGGTTCAACTCTTCCTTCTTTGCAAATATCCAGATCAATAGAAGGAAAACTCCATGTTTCCAAAACCAATGTGTTACCTCCAACTGATCTAAGAACAAAACTTAACACTTCTGGTGTTAAGAAACCATACCAGTTGGAAACAAGGATAAGAGATCCAGATACAGAGTATGCAAGAAACTATGTGGCTCATATTAATCATTCTCTATATAATCAAGAGCCATCAAGACCCAAGAACAAGAAATATACTCCTCAATATTCACAAACAGATTTATGAGAATATCTTCAACAGAAGAAAAGAAGTGATTCCGTGTCAAAGGACCATGCTGAATGTGACTTCTATCCAAGAGTCATAATTCAATACAGATGTCAATCAATGGCTCATGACCATGTTGATCATGAATGTGACTTCCAGCCAAGAGTCACAATGTAATGCAGATGTCAAACAAAATGACAATCTGTCTTCAATCGGATTCAGTGTGAACCTATGCCTGATGAAGATGAGCCTTTGTTTGCTTCTGTCAACATGACCTCTCGGGATACTGGGGGTAGAGCTGATAGTCCAGATGGAGTATATAGAAACACCAGAGCAAGAGTCTTAGCTTCTAGTCAAAGAAATTTGATCTCTGAAGATGATTCTGAATTCCTGGGAGAATCTAACTTCCCACCTCTTCCTACTGGGGGTAGTTCTCCTATAAATGACTTTGATGCACGAAGCAGTGATTCAGAGCATACAACATCCACTAATTCATCAATAATCCCTCGTACAGTCACTACATATATGGTGGATGGGAATACTGAATTGAACAATGAACCTTCCTCTTCGGTGACTCCTCAAGATCAAAGGATTGCTTCTTTGGAACAGCAAATGAAGTCTATGACTGATACTATAAAATCAATGTATGAACTCATGACAGCTCAGTTGCAAAATTGACAGATTGTACTAGATGCCATACCAACTGACACTGATATGAGTCCAGTACAAGTTCCTCCAGCAGTACAATCCAATACTCCTGGACCAGCTCAACCAAATCCTAGTCTCTCTGGAGCTGGGGGTAGTGCTTATAATGCTGTTCCTCCTCCCAACTATTCTCTACAAGTTACAACTCCACAATCTTCCGGAGTTGTTAATGAAGAATTGAGGAATCTCAAAACTCAATTCGAGGCTTTCAAACAGAAAAATGGTTTACAAAGGTTAGGCATCAAGCAACCTTATCCGATAGAATGGAAGCAAGTATCATATCCTCCTAAATACAAGCCTCCTACTATCTCATTCTATGATGGAACCACTTCTCCAAGTCAGTTTATTAATCACTTTGAAGTGATGACTGATCAATTACAACCAAGCGACGCCTTCCTTATTCGGGTGTTTGTTGGATGTCTCAAGGGAACGGCTTATGAATGGTATAGAAGTCTCCCAGATGGGAGCATTACCTCATTTGCCGGTTTCAAACAGATGTTTCTTGAACAGTTCTATGAAGGGCTCAATGACATGACTATGTCTGCTCTTATTAGAATCAAGCAGAAAAATAATGAAACTACAGAAGAGTACATTGAACGGTTTCGAAGAGAAGCTCTGAAGATGCCTCTTGGAACTCCTGATGCTGTCACCATCGACACGTGCAAATCAAACTTGTTGCCAATCATCAGCATGTGGATAGGATCTACCCAATTCTAAGACTGGCCTTCTTTCATAGTTAGTGCCAAGGCTGCAGAAATTAGTGCTGAAACCTTCAAAGGTTTAGGAGTGCAGATGACTCCCAAAGAAACAGGTCAAGGTACTAACAATAAAAATAATGCTCGCAAAGGAAAAGAAACTCTTGAAGTTAATCTTCAGAGCAAAGATGCATCAACTATTCAAACTTCTCCTACCTCTACAACTCAACAACCAAGAATACCTCGCCCTAAAGAAGAATATTCTTTCGATGATGATGATGTCCTAGGTATCTTTGAATGTCTGCTGAAAGGTAATAAGATACAATTACCTGAGATCAAGAAACCTGATGAAGCTTGTAAGACAGATCATCCCAAATACTGCCCATATCACAGAATGCTGGGTTACACAATTCGTACATGTTATGTACTGAAAGGAAAGATCCAAGAAATGATTAAATCTGAAGCTATCTCCCTTACTCCAAAAGAGAAGACCGTCACCTCCAACGTCATCTCTATACAATTCGGAGATTTCCCTTCTCAACTCCTTGAAAGTGGGATCATTTCTATTCCCAAGGCAACTCTTGAGATAGTGAATATTCCTCCTCCGCAATCTGAAGGATTAGTGCCAATCACTTTAGAAACAGGAGAAATCATGTGGATTCATCTTGATCTAGTGGCAGATTTTGAATCTCCTCAAAGACTACTTCTCGAAAGTTCAAGAAGGCTGAAAAGATTAAGTCATGTTATATGACTTCTTTTGGGTCTACCTCTGACACAGAGCCAAAAGAGAAAGAAGAAGCACTTGCTGGTGCTACTCGAACGGGGAAACCTTATCTGAAGGATTATTCCAAGAATCCTGAGGATACTCTTGATATCCCTCCAGCTGATAAAGATGCTCCTAATGTTCCTTCTGAAGAAGAATCATCCATTGCACCTGTTCCTTCAACTACACCAGTCGAACCTGCTCCTTCCAAGCCTACAGCTCTTGAGAAAGGCAAACAACAGGCTCGGTTTGATAAGCCAATCAAGAAGTCCCCTCCTCTTGGACTTCAGAAGCCTTATAACTTCGACATTCTAGCTCAACTTGCTAATACTCCAGCTAGAATGTCCCTCTTTGAACTTCTACGTCTTTCCAAAGAGACTCGGGAGACGTTAAGTGAAGCAGTCCTACAGGCTGACTCTTGTCTTGCACAATTGAAGAAGCCAGATGCAGAACCTGCCACTTGCTTACATTGCAACAGTGTATTGGAGATTATCCCAAATATCACCTTTACACAAGACGACATGCTATTGGAGGATAATCGACATGATCGGCCTCTCTACTACACTGGTTATATCGATACGATGAAGATAGATCGTATCCTCATTGACCCAGGGTCTGCTATAAGCATAATGCCAAAGAGTCTGTTGGATGAACTAAAAATCCCTCTTCACAAGCTCTCTAAGACGGTTACTACTATCTTGGGATTCAATCAAAGTCGAAGCGAGCCTTTGGAAAAGATTTATCTGAAGCTTCAGATAGGCGATTTCAGGTCCAAAGTCACTTTCTATGTGATTGAGATCGTGGGATCCTATAATCTTCTTCTTGGGAGGCCCTTTCTTCATGAAAATAATGTGGTACCTTCTACTCTTCATCAGTGTTTTAAGTACATTGATAGCAATGGAAGAGTACAAAAAGAAGTTGCTGATATAAATCCCTTTCATGGGGTTGAAGCTTATTTCAATGATTCCTGAATATACAAAGAAGAGTATACAAGGGTCATACAAGCTATGAAGAAAGAGGATGCACAAAGTGAGACTTTAATAATCCCTGTTAAAGGTCGAACTACTCAGCAACAATCTCCCAAACCCTCTGGAGAAGGTTCTTTCATCATTCCAGTGAATGGACGGATCTCTCCGTTACCTCAGTCGTCTGCTCAAGACACAATGATCATTCCTGTCAGTGGGCGTGCTACAGTTCCTGTATCTTCACAGGGTACTCTGCTAATTCTAGTTGGAGGGCAGATTACTCTTCCATCTCAAGCTTCAAGGGAGCTCACCTCTTCTGAGCCATTTGTTATCGATCTTAATCGAAACAAAGCTTCTTCTCATTCTTCTTCTTTTCCTTTAGTCATTGACTTGGCTAAGATCTCTAAGGCTCAGCCATCTCCCAATGTAAATATTGCTGCTTTTACATTTAATGAAAAGTCTCCATCTTTGCAGTACGCTGATGTGTGTAATTATGTTCATAGTTATTTACATTTGTTAGATGACTTGAACACAATAACCATTGGAGTTGTACAGACTATTCATACAGATGTATCTCTAGAACCTGTACAATCTTCATACTTTCTAGTTTCCAGCAGAAAGCCAGGAGACATTCCAATATTCTTCTACAAAGGGCCTCAAAGTCCTTCTGATTTAGAAGATGATGACAAAAATGATGATACTGGAAGATTACAACTACGTCGTTATAGTCAGCAATCTAAAGACATCATCAAAAATATGGGCTATGACTTTAGGGCTGGCCTCAATAGTGGAAAAGGAAGAAGAATGCCTGTTCGTATTCCTCCTCTGAAATATGGAAGGACTAAATGCGGATTGGGCTACATTGCTCCTACTCCTTTTATCAATATTGTTCATGGAGATCCCGAATCTGACGAAGATAAGAGATCTGATTCTTCTAGTACCACTTCTTGGGATTCCGATACGAGTATTGGCGATTTCTACTACAACATTCTGTCTTTCAATATGGTTTCTATTGACTGTTTTGAAAAGTGATTCATACTTGACGGCTCATCCGTTCATCTGACGGTTCGTCCGTTCAATTAATACCTGACGGTTCGTCCGTTCATCTATCTGACGGTTCGTCCGTTCATTATAATCTGACGGTTAACCCGTTCATTCATCTAGTCTTTTGATTTTCGAGTCTAAAGATCATGAAAAATTGAGTTCAAAGATATTTTTATGTCTGAATTCTATTTTTTTCAATCAGTATTAAACTAAGATCATTTCTGGTTTAATATCATTTGATAGAATTACAAAGTTCGTTTGTATATTCTATTCTACTAAAATATGTCATGTATTATTTATCTCTGAACATATTTTCTATGAATCTATCATCATCAAAACAACAAAACCAAAATCAAATCAAGGATTTTTCATTCATTCCAGAATCAAAATATGAAATACAAGTGAAAGTGAAAATAAAAGAGATTCACTTATTTGGAGTTATCAGCTCTCTAATACGATCTAGAACAGCATTCAGTTTCTCTTCATGAGTCTTTCTAACTCTTTCTGCTGCCACAATTGTAACATTCTGTTCATCAAAAATAATGATGGCAGACTGGCGACGATTGACTTCTTCAATCTGTTCCGCCTGCATCTGTTCTCGTTCCTTCTGAAGAGTCTCACAGCGTTCAGCTTCAGAGATATAAGCAGCAGCAACATTAGCTTGCTCTATTTCCATGACAGCAATACGCTCTTGAAGACGAGCTAATTCCTCTTTCAATTTCTTCAGTTCTTCAGTCTTGGACGCTTTATCTTTCTCTAAAAACCCTACTCTTCGACGAGCAGCTAATATTTCTTCACCCTTTTCTACTAATTTTTCAGTAGAGGAGGCAAGAAATGCTTCGAGAGCTGCCTGTTGAGATTGTGCTTCATGCTCTAGTTGATCAATCTCAGCTACAGTTAAAGAGTCAATGTCCTCCTTCTTGGTCTCCCAGTATTTTCGGATAGTTACTTCTAACTCATCTAGGAGATGTTCGAAGAAGATGCACTGAGATTCGCAACCAGCATGTCGCAGCGCCATCAGTGGGAACTTGACCATAGTTCAAAGATCAGAAAAGGGCATGGCTTCATCCTTCAAGAAGCGTCTGGAATATGTATCTAGATATGAATAAATGATCTCCGGATACATTCCCAAGGTTCTTGCTAGCCCAATCTCGAATCCAGGAGTTGCTGTCATCATGGAAGAAGAAGCTTGAATCCTTGGAACAGAAGTATGTGCGACCGGAGAAGTTGGCAAGTGTGAACTCCCTTCATCAGCATCAGCCTGGATAAGCAGAGCATGAGTCGAACTCATTGCTGCAGCAGTTCCTACAGTTAAAGAAAAATATAATCAGCATTTAAAAAAAAAAAGAAACAACGGAAACAGAATCTGAAATAAAGTTCTACCTGGCTGAGGTTCATATTCAGTATATGGAGGGAGTTTTGCTTCTTCTCGCAGCCGGTCCATGATTGTATCCGATACCTATTTTATATGGCTGCTTCCAGCTCCAGAATTACTGGGTGCTACAGCGTTGTTCGGTGATTGAACAGGTTCAGGGCTAAGGTCTATTCTGTTCCCCTTTACTTTATCCGCATCATAAGGAGTCAAAGTGCCAGCATGCCAGTCTTCTCCTCCTTTAGCTTCTTCTTCTTCTTCGTCTTCAGGATGAGCTTCTGATTCAGAATCAATGATATTTACATCTTCATGAGTCTCTGGAATAATGACGATAGCAAGCTCGGTATTGGCTGCCGGTTCAGTTGTCTCTGGAATATCGGTTCGAAGAATGATATCTTGACAAACATTCTTTAACAGATCATCAGCAGCTGATAGCTCAGACGCCGGCACGTCTTCATCGCCTCTGGCCAAAGAAATATTTTCTTCAGCTTGAATTTCAGGAACTTCTGACTGTTTGGTAGCTTCTTCCGGAGCTGTTGCTTCTTCAGAGTAATCAATCTGGTCATCCAGTGCTTGAATGACGCCTTCTGTCCCATGCTCAAATGGGATTATCCTTGTCTTCGAGGGTTCAATAGCTACTCCACTTGTGGTCGGAGCAGTTGTTTCCTGAACTTGAACAGACTCTACTTCAGTCTGTTCAGTTGAAGCTATTGCAAGGTGAATATCATCAGATTCGGTCTTCTCAGTAGAAGCTGCTTCATTGATTTCTGGCAAAACTCCTCCACTCATGATCGTTTCTAGGAGTTTGTTGCCCTTAATTTTGCTGACAGACTTCTTGACATATTTGCCTCTTGACCTCCTTGTCAAAGGAGCGTCGTCTTCATCAGTCTCTTCGTCTTTATCAGCGGTATCGTCCTCATCAACCGAGATACCGCCTAAAGATGATGTAGCAGTCACTGAGACTCCTTTCTTCTTTTTCCTAGATGTTGGAGACTTAGTACTCCTCTTGGAGATAGTCTCAGATTCATCGCTTCTCTTCCTCTTAGAAAGAGATACAAATATAGGGGAGAGAACTTCATCAGGAAAATTTCCCTCCTGAAACAATTCATACAAAGGTTCAACCTCAGTTGTTTCATCTTCGGGTTCCGGAGGAAAATGTTGAATAACAATCCTCTTCTTTGACCTCTTCGATTCATCCTCTGCAACAAAGGTCTTCAGATTGAAACTCGGCCTAAAAGTGCTCGACGACACATAAAAGCGAGCATGTGTATAAAGCATCTTTGGCCCCGAGCTAGATAAAGGATTAGGCATAGAGAATACAACTTTTGTATCCCTAGCCGCAAAATATCTCCAAGCTCGAGCTCCGTCGACAAGCCCTCCACAAGCAGATAAGCAAGAGGTGGCGTTCCCAACGTGAAGTTGATCATAACCGAATTGCCTGGCAAATCGGCTTGGTAAATATGGCTCTAGATACGCCATTTCTTCATGATGATACACTAGATGGGAAGGCCGTATCCTCTGCAACCACTGAAAGGCTACATCGTCTAACCTGTTCCCCATATCTCCGTCCATCATGTTTAAGGGCATGTTCTCATAGCCCTGTGGTGGAGGGACACATTGGATAGACCAATGTGATGCCCGATTCAAGACATTTCTGCATTCTGGGAGGGTGTGAACCTTCCAGAACGTTTCTCCAGAGTACCTCTCCAGAAAAAGACTGCTACTTCCTCCTGCCCCTGGAGGTATCAGACCATCATGATGAAAGAGAAGCCAACCATAAAGATACGTGAAAGGCATCTCTATCCTTAGGAATTCTTCAGTCATCATCCTCTGAGCAGACAGCATGTTAGTGACAAAATTTCGGAGACCTGCATTCAGCCTACAGGTCATTGTCGATAATAAGTCTAGCTTGTAACCATACACAAGGCGCACCGCTGCAAAGATAACGCCTCTGTGTATCCTGTCTAAGGAACTGGAGCCAGGAACGATGAATCTCCTCAACCACAAAGATAGGAATCCGGCCAGATGACCATTCCTTGACAGACTCTTTCCACTCTGTCTAACATAAGAGCTGAAAGTGGTTCCAGCTTTGAACTCGTACCAGTCTTCATTAATAGTGAAATCCTTGCAATCATATTTCTCCAGCAGATAAATAATTTCACCTTCAGAGAGAGGTTTAAAATTGTTGATCTGGTACCATCTCTTCTCGCTTATTTTCTTATCATCCTTTTCACGGTTCATGAAAAGGTAGGACATCCACTTCTGAATGTGGTTGCCAGCTTCATCCTTGGAACCCTTGTAATATAGAGTACATGTGCCAAAATGGCACATCATCTCTTCGAATAGATGGACCATCTCTGGGTTCTTCTCTGACAGAAAGTTCAGCTCTTCTGTCGTAGGAACATATTCCTCATACGGCAACGAGCCTGAAGGCAGGTGTGAGATGTATTCCATCTCATGAAGGGCGAAGCCCATCTCTCCTTTCGGAGTCATAAAGGTTCCCGTCCTATGGTTGTACCTCTCAACCAAAGCCAGGAACAGAAAAGGGTTAGGTTTGAAGCCGTAGGATGAATTGACGATAGCATCATAGAGATTTATCTTCTTCAGCTCAGTTTCAAAATTCTCTAAAGCCCAGTAGACTAAAGTCTTCCATCTCACATTCTCCTGATTCATTAGACCGTTCATCCTCGGCGTCGAATTGGTCGGATAGAATGCATTCTTGTTGGACATGAATTCGTTTATGAAAATGGGCATCCTGAACGGCATCAATATGGATGAATCTTCAGGTGGTATGCATCCAGGCTTCAAACCCCGAAACACTGATACATGATCCTCCGGGGCACTGAAAAATCCCTCCTTCCTGTAAATAATACGGCTTGCCTTCGCCTGCTGATATTCTGTCAAATACCAGGACATCTTTCTCGGATAGCTAGCATGCATAAGTCTCATGATTGACAAGCCCCGGGAAACCTTTGGCCAGTACATGGGTTGTTTCACATCCCCCTCAAAACAGAAGCACACCTTCTCCCTGATGCCTTTCGGCTGAGATTTTTATGCTATAGCATCTTCGAACAAGAATACTGGTTTCTTGTGGGATACCAGATCCAGACTCTGGAAAGGTTGTCCATTCATCAAGCAGAGTAAGGTTGTGTGGTCTTGATTGGCCAACAGTGATAGTCTTGCTTCAGGAAGATCAAATTGAGGGAATGTTATATGAGATAGATCATGCTTAAATGAGATACTCAAGCACCCTTCAAAATCTGCTTCTTCGCTCCGGATGTTCACTACAGGAAATGACAGAAGACAAAGTCAGATATATCTATGTCTATGCGTATATTACAGTATTTGAAGGAAATTTCAAAAGTCACACAGACTCCATATGGATATACTACTGTGACATGCTGAGCGATTTATTCATGCAGATGATTAATTCACGCAAGGCTCAGACAGATTAGGATGAAAGTCATGCATCATTGCCAGAATCACATTTAAGTGAAAATAACAAAAACACGCTGACAGATCAAGACTAATCTATCCAAAAGATGACTCTCAGAAGTCTGCACGAATAATTCAATATTGACATCTCTGCCAATATATGAAAAATCACGCAGAGTCGTCATAGAAACTGCGTGACTATTTCAAACATCGACATTTTCTGCCAAAATAAAAAGTCACGCAGAGTCATGAGAACCATGCTCCTTTGCGTGAAACACAGAGCTTCGTAAACACGAAGATGTGAAGTATGGCCGACCCTAAAGAGGGGGCATACTTTATTAAATATCCTTTGCCCTAAGAAGGGGGATATATTTCTGAAGTTTAATATCTTAAGATCCTAAAAAATTCTATGTGGAGTTCATCTTCATCGTCTTCGACAGTTCGTGTTCTCCCATCACTTACGATGCATAGAAGCTTGCGGGACTTCTTGTCGAGGAAGTCTGTCAGTTGTGGCACGCGACGAAGTCGCAGGGGCTTTCCCCTTGGCTTGAGCATCAGCTTTTTTGGGAGCCATTGCTGCTGAAAAAGGAGAAGAAGAAGTCGGAGAGGAAGGAGTTCGTCGGAGAAGATGAAGTTCTCTTCTGTGGGTTCTCTCTTTCAAATGCAAGTAAAGAAAGAAAGAAGTAATCTATGGCTTATTTATAGGCTTATGAAGAATTCCAAACGGCCCATCATAATTTGCCTCGATTTAGGAGATTGATACGGGATCCTAACTGCACAGAATCCCAACAGTCCAATCATTCAGGAATAAATATCTCTTTAAAGTCATCTCAGCGTGACTGATTTCATTTTATCATTTTATTTTCAAAATATTTCAAAAATTTTGAAGTCTTTTCAATTTTTCGAAAACTTTGAAGGGGGTCTTGTAGGCCTTTAAAAATGACAGTCACGCTGAGTTGATCAGGACAGAGTCAAAAGTCACGCTCAGTTGATCAGGACAATATTTACAAATCACGCTGAGGAGACAACTCATCATTTGTCAGAGAGTAATTATGACTGACAGCACAACAGTCGAAGAATGTCTTTTCGTATGCCACGTATGCACAGAATTCGAGAGATCACAGCCGTCTATTGCATAATTTTCGAAATCTTCTTCAGCAAGACTCAACCTTCGTCAAGTTGGCGTACCAAAAGAGCTTCTTGTCATTTAATGCGACTGACAAAAGCAATCACTGTCAGAGATTTTGTGTCAGTCGAGGCACGCTGAATCAAGACAGCTGGCAGTCCTATCTCAAGTCTGCGTGTATTTTGAGCTTTCTCTCAAATCTGTGTGGATTTTGAAGTTTTCTTCCTCAAGTCTGCGTGGATTCTGAAGTTTTCTTCACCAAATCTGCGTGGATTCTGAAGCTTCCTGCCCCAAGTTTGTGTGAATTTTGAAGCTTTCTACCCCGAGTCTGCGTGGATTTCGTCTTCAACAAGTCTGCGTGGATTTCATCAAATTAGAGTACGTGGCAGCCAGGCCACTGATCTTTCGCCTGCGTGTCCTGTAACTTGCACACGACTCATGCATGATCGCCATGTGTCCAACAGTTACAGGCCACGTCCAGTAACTGCTTACAGTCTTGCGTATATTAAATCCTGCATGATTTTCAACTAAGCACAGGCTGTGAAGACAGTTATCTTTTCAGTTATTATTTTGACTATATAAATAGAGTTCTTTTTCTCATTCATTGTACAGATACATAGTTATCTACTGTCAAAATTTTGAGAGCTTTTTTTATTCGCATAGTCTAAGGGATAAAGTGATCGTCTTCTAGATCAGATTCCTACAGTTGTAATTTTCCCAGATACACAATAAATAAAGGAATTTATTTATAGAAAACAAGTACCAGTGTTGTTCGTGCCGAAGAAGGATAGGTCAGTACGTATGTGTATTGACTATAGGGCACTCAACAACCTCACGATCAAGAACAGATACCCACTGTCGCGGATCGACGATCTGTTTGACCAGTTGAGCGGAGCTCGGGTATTTTCCAAGATTAATCTGAGGTCGGGATATCACCAGGTGAAGGTGAAGGGGGAGGATATTCCCAAGACCGCTTTCAGGATACGGTACGGGCAGTTCGAGTTTTTGGTTATGCCATTTGGGCTAACCAATGCACCAACAGTGTTTATGAACCTTATGAACAAGGTGTTCCATCAGTATCTGGATCAGTTTATGGTAGTGTTCATAGATGATATTTTGGTATATTCCAAGACTAAGGGGGAGCACGAGGAGCATCTGAGGATCGTGCTGGAGACTCTCAGGCGGGAGCAGCTTTATGGGAAGCTCTCCAAATGTGAGTTCTTCCTAGACCGGGTGGACTTCTTGGGACATGTGGTGACTGGAGATGGTATCTCAGTTGACCCCAAGAAGATTGTAGCAGTTGAGGCATGGGCAGCGCCGACTTCAGTTACAGAGATCAGGAGTTCCCTGGGACTAGCAGGGTACTATCGGAGATTCGTGCAGGATTCCTTCCGGGTTGCAGAGCCGTTGACACGGTTGACCCGGAAGGATGCTGAGTATGTTTGGTCAGAGGAGTGTCAGGCAGCTTTTGATGAGTTGAAGAAGCGGCTGACGACAGCTCCGATTCTGACGTTGCCTTCAGGATCAGGTGGATTCACTATTTATAGTGATGTTTCAGGGAAGGGGCTGGGTTGTGTGTTGCAGCAGCACGGGAAGGTGATTGCCTATGCTTCCAGGCAGTTACGTCCCCATAAGAAGAACTACCCTACCCACGACCTGGAGCTGGCAGCAGTGATTTTTTGCTTTAAAGCTGTGGAAGCATTATCTGTACGGTGAGAGGGTGGAGATCTTCACAGATTATAAGTGCCTAAAGTATGTGTTCACTCAGAAGGAGTTGAACATGAGACAGCGCAGATGGCTGGAGTTGATGAAGGATTTTGACATCCTACTTCAGTATCACCCAGGGAAGGCCAACGTAGTTGCAGATGCCTTGAGTAGGTATCCGACAGCCATGTGTTTGACCATGGATCGACATTTGCTTGCCGACTTGGAGAGCCTTGGGATTGAGGTGATCGTGCCCGGAGTACAGATGCAGCAATGGGGGATGCAGATACAGTCGGACTTGGTAGACAGGATCAAGACGGCCCAGTTCGAGGATGTGGCTTTGCAGAGTATCAGAGAGTAGATCAGTATAGGAGTGGGGGATGCTGAGTTTTCACTTGCAGAGGATGGTGCCCTGAGGCATGGTACCAGGTTATGTGTGCCTAGCGGGGAGCTCAGAGAGCAGGTTATGCAGGAGGCCCACAGATCTCAGTACTCTATACACCCGGGTGCCAACAAGATGTACCGAGATTTGCGAAAGCATATATGGTGGTCAGGAATGAAGCGGGAGGTGTCCCACTTCGTAGCTAGGTGCTTGGTCTGTCAGCAGGTCAAGGCAGAGAGACAGAGGCCCGGTGGATTATTGCAGCCGCTGCCCATACCCGAGTGAAAATGGGAGCATATTACTATGGACTTTGTATCAGGATTGTCGCGTACTCCAGGAGGGAAAGACACGATTTGGGTCATCGTTGACAGGTTGACCAAATTGGCCCACTTCTTGCCATTCAAGGTGGGTACGTCTACAGAGAGGTTGGCGGAGTTGTATATGCGGCAGATAGTCAGGATCCACGGAGTTCCAGTCAGCATCGTCTCAGATCGGAATAGCCGTTTTACTTCCCATTTCTGGAGGAGTCTGCAGACCAGCTTGGGCACTCAGCTCAAGTTTAGTACTGCATACCACCCCCATACGGACGGACAGTCAGAGCGGACTATTAAGACCCTTGAGGATATGCTGCGGACGTGCGTTCTGGACTTTGGAGGTTCCTGGGAGGATCATCTTCATTTGGTGGAGTTTGCTTACAACAATAGTTTCCAGGCCAACATTGAGATGTCACCTTTCGAGGCTCTGTACGGCGTAGGTGCCGTATACCCTTATCCTGGGATGATGTTGGTGAGCGAGCTTTACTGGGGCCAGAGATGGTTGTTGATGCGGCCGAGAAGGAGAAGCTCATCAGGGACAGACTTCGCGTGGCACAGGACAGACATCGACACTGGGCCGATAGCCACCGGAGGCCCTTGGAGTTTGAGGTACAGATTAGAGTAGGATTAGATTTAGGTTGTTTGTTTATGATTTTTGATCATGTTTGTTTATTATAATTAATTGAGACCTTGCTTGTGATTAGGTCGGGGACCAGATTTTCTTGAGGATATCTCCGACACGTGGTAGGATACGTTTTGGTGGAGGCGGGAAGCTTAGCCCGTGCTTCATCGGCCCTTTCGTTATCAGCGGGAGAGTCGGTGACGTGGCTTACAGGCTAGACTTGCCGCCTGCACTTGTGGGGGTCCACAACGTATTTCATGTATCACAGTTGAGACGGTACGTGGCTGACCCTAGCCATGTGCTCGATCATTCGGAGATTGAGGTGGGTCCTTCTCTCAGCTATCCAGAGCAGCCAGTGGAGGTGTTGGATCGACGGAAGAAGGTCCTGAGGAACCAGGTGATACCTTTGGTATGCGTCGCATGGAGGCATCATTCTCTAGGAGAGTCTACCTGGGAGCGGGAGGATGAGATGCGCGAGCGGTACCCTTATCTTTTTGGACCTTGAGGTATACCTTCTATCCTTCTCATCAGTTGCTTTTCGCCTTTCAATTTCGAGGATGAAATTCTTTTAAGGAGGGTAGATTTGTCACTGCCACTTTTCTAGCTTGAGGGTATTTTGGTCATTTTCAAAATTTTGGAATTTATTTGGGGATTACTATTATTAATTATAATTAATGTGATTTTTTAGGTGATTTTTAGTATAATGGTTTGGTACTAGTTTTAGATGTTGTCTGGTGTTGACTAGGAGACTGCCCTATAGGCTAACCTAGGTCAGAACATCTTGGTTAGGTTAAGAAACCCTAGTATGACCTAAGTTAGTGATTTCTAGTTCATTAGAATTAGTTTGGGGTAATTTGGGATTAGATTGGTTAAGTTATGACTTGTGAAGTCATAAGCCATGATTATGACTTAAACCTTAGAAGACTCAACCTAAGCTAGCCAACCTAACCCTAGCCCTAGCCTTGGTCGGCCACTAGGAAGCCCCCCCTATATAATCCCTCCTAGATTTTAGGGCTAGCCTTTTTTAGGGTTCATCCAAAAGTTCTAAGGAAAGAGGTGAGTTCCATCTTCCAAAATTCATTAAAAATCTAATTTAAATCCTTTCTTCCCCAAACCAATTTCATTAGGACCTAAAATTAATGCTCTTGCTACTGGTATTGGTTATTTGCAGGGAAACAACAATTTGTGAGAGTTTGGATGGCTTGAGGAATCTCTCCATTTAGTTTTTTTGCGAAGGCTTGTTCATCAATAGGTATAACTTCCTATACTCCATTTAAATCAAGTTTAAAACCATTTTAGGAAGGGCCTAGCCCTACCCTAACTGTAGGATAGGCTAACCCTAGGTTTCGAATTCGTTTTGTGTCCATATCGGACACGTATCAGTGGATTGATAGGGTGTTCGACGAAATATCCCAAAGGACACTTCGTTCAGATTTCAGGGAAGTTTTTGAATAGGAATCTAGTCCTAGGGTTTGCTTAGAGGATTCGAGTGTCGTATTGTGCTTCCTGTGTCGTGTCGAGTCATGGTCGACACGTGCACACGCGGGTTCGTGGCGCGCACACGAGCACTGTAGCTCCCCTGCTACCAGCGTGCTCGTGCGGGCTGCACAGGACACAAGAGCACGTGATATTTGACACTGAGCAAGGGGCAGTGTCTGTCGTGACACTCCCCAAGCCTCGTGTCAGTTGGTGTCGTGTCGAAAATGAAATCTCGTGTGCATGGGGAAGGCCTGTGTGTTGCAGTGCATTGGTTTCTATTGCTGTTTTGATTTGATTTCTCATGGTTTAATTCGTGTTTAGCTTGTTAATTATGATCCTAAAATATTGTATAGTGTATGTAGATTGGTTTACATGTTTTAAGTTGGGTTTTTATGTGGAATATTGGTTTTGAATGGGTGATTGGGACTATTTTCCTGACACAATGAAATCCCAGTGTTTCCAACCTATTTAAATCCCATGTTCTGTTATGATTTCAGTTAATTTTACTTTCCACATATCATAATAGATGTTAGCTCAGTTGTTACATTTGAATACGGGTTTTGGTTGTGAAATGAGGCATTGGCTATTGGGATGTTCGAATGAGTTAATAACAAAGGTTGCAATTTCCTTCACTTTGTTAACTGTATTGATAAGTCCTTATGGACTTTTATCACCTTTTCAAATAGCTTTTTCCTGAATGGAATTAGAGGATGCCAGAGATTGGAAGTTGATGTATTTAAATGGTTACATTCCAGTTTCCAATCTATGGTGTTAAAACTGGGTTTGTTTAATGTTACTGTTGTGTATATTTCCTGATGATTTAATTTCCTACTTGTCATATCCCTGTTATTTAAGTCCTTTAAATCCAAATATAGGTTTACATGTTAACTTGATGTGCACTGTGAATGAGGTTTTGGGAAAAAAACTGAGAATAGTTCTTTTAGCTGTTTTTTGAGAATGTTCTCCTTATTTCAAAACCTGAGATATGAGGGTGATTCAAAACCTGAGATTTGAGGGAATTCAAACTGGGTTTACACACACTTCTCTTTGGCACACACTGTCCTCTTTTTCATTGTTTGATTGTCTGCATATATATGTTTTCCTGTAGCCACACACATCACCTTGTTAACTGTCCACAAGTACACACTACACACACTTCTTCACTAATTTAATTTCCTGTCCAATATCTTCCTGTAAACACTCACACACACACACCATCTCTCCTATTCCCTGTTTTACTCTAGTACACATGTTCCTCTCTTTTTTACTGTAAATTCCTGCATATTGTTTCACAACACACACTCTTGAGTCACACTGTTTTTCCTGTGAGCACTTACACTCTTTCCCCCTCTCATTCACTGCTTAGTGTTTCTGCCCATGTATATGTGATCACTGGTTGATATAGCACACACACAGCTACACATACGCACATTTACTCATGCCCCTATATGCCTACCTAATACACAGCCCCTATATGTGACTATATGCATATGTAAATTAATGTATTATATATATGTAAATTAATATGTGCATTGTGATGGGTATGTCCCTATATAGATGTATATGGTTTTATGTAGATGGTTACATATGGTGTATGGGGGGGGATACCATGATAGTAGGCCATGGGGTTGTATGGGTGCAAGTTCATATTTGTGCCATTATGTATACTTGGATGTTACTAGATATAGGCAATATATGCACTTGTGTTGTGAATAGGCCTAGGCAGTTTGGTATAGCTTGATAAGCCTAGATAGGGCTTGTACAACATTATTAGACTTAGTATAGCCTAGTTTAGACAAGGTTGACCTAGTTTGACTTCTAGGGTTGACCAGAGTTGACCAAGAGTTGACTTTGGCCTAGATTGACCTAGAATCATGTAGAATACATAGTAGGACTCCATTTTACTATTCTGGACTTGTTGTGACTTGTGCTGTTCTGATTAGGAGCCAGACACCACTCCTTGGACAGTACGTTTCATATTGGACACTCAGATACAGGCGAGTAAATTCTCTGATCATTTCATATCCTGCTTAGAATTATTTCCTGCAGTAGATTACTTTACTTGTACTGTCACGTTGGTCACACGGATTGGTACTATAAGGATCCCTTCTTGAGATGTTATCCTTAGGGAGCATCGGGTACTACATTTTCTGTGCGTTTCACTTACATGGCGTATCACTATGCTTCATTGGTTCTTTGATCACTTACGACATATACTCTTATGATCGTAGAGTCTTCCAAGAATCCTTATCCCATTTATGGGACTACTATGTATCACCTTCGGGGTCTACTACCCTTCGGGGGCTGTTACATAGCATCATATAACATAACCTGGCTGGATCCTTGTGTATTGATTGGGGGTACAGGGGAGTAGAATTGGACATGTGAATAATACACCAGTAGTATCTTATCAGAATCATTCCTTAGTGTCTTATCAGAATTATCCCAGGCCATTTACATGTTCATATTGTACTCTGACTCACTAGTCACTGCTAGTTCTCTATTTATAGTAGATATTTCTATTACAGCTTACTCTCTCTGTTTACATACTGCATTTCTTTCAGTACTTGTATCTTACTTTACTGCATGATTATATCTTCTAACCTGCTATGAACTGTTGAGATGTACTGTACTCGCTTCTGTCCTGACTGGACCTGTTGAAAATATTACAGAGGACGAGGAGGAGGCTTGCCTGGACACTTACTACGGGGCAGCCTTAGATGACACCTGCGAGCTGGACCCTCAGGAGGACCCAGCTCTAGCTGAGGAGATCACCCCGATTGCCTAGACTAGACTAGTTAGGCTTATCTTACTTTATGCAGTCTTGAGACTTGTCTTAGTTAGACTTTATTTGGAGTTATGAGTTGTATATATTCTTTCATCTGAGACCTTGTACTGTTGGATATTGCTGGGATTATCTTAGACTACTTTTATCTATTTTATTCCTTGAGTTCTATTTCATATCGTGCTATCTCTTCCTTAGTTGTGATTGAGTTTACTATTGCTATGTCACCCCCATTCGGGGAGTATAAACTGTTTAGAGATATATTGTTAGATGTTGTGACCTAGGACAGTGTTCTACCGCCGACACTGTGGCGTAGGCTGGACGTACCCACGTTTCGTGCCCTTACTCTAGGGTGCGGGTCGTGACACGTTTTTAGTGGTAGCCCATACAGGTCTAGACTAGAAGTGTAGTGGTATTCGAATTAGAGTATCACTACAGCCTGCAATAGGATATAGGACATTAATTTTAAGATACTCAATCACTTTAGGAAAATTCCTTTTATTGCCATCTAAATCCTTTTGTCAGCTGATCCTTTGAATTATAATTGTTCGCCTTTGTTATTTCACTTCTTTCTCAAAAATTGATACTCTTGTTTGTCTATGCTCAGGATGGTAGAGACTCGATCGCAGCGTGCCGTCCATGAGGATGCTATAGAGGGGACTGCTACCTCTCAGCCAGTACGGCGAGGCCAGGGGACTGCAGCTCTTGCCACCTCAGCTCGTATTGAGACCTCGGCAGTAGCAGCAGGGGGTATGCATCCACCGACTCGGAGGCAGGACCCGGTCACTCCAGAGGATCCCTTCCAGCCGCCACCGCCTCCAGGACATGTGGACGCAGCTCAGATGTTCGCGTATTTCCAGCAGTTCATAGACCGACAGCAAGCTCGACAGGACAGAGGCATGGAGTTGGCCGTCACGACAGCCGCAGCTCGACCAGTGGTACAGCATCCGAGGACATCGGGGATCGAGCAGTTTCAGAAGATGAGCCCCAGAGACTTTCTGGGGACAGAGGGGATCCTATATGCCGATGAGTGGATCGAGCATATAGAGGAGATCTTCCGCTTGGCCAGGATTCCAGCAGACCTTCAGATCGAGGCCGCAGCTAGCCGGATTTGAGATCTTGCTCGCACCTGGTATCAGTCAGACCCCAGGATGGGGGTACCAGGGCAGACTTGGGAGCAGTTCAGGGGCTTCTTCAAGAAGAAGTTCTTCCCAGATTCAGCAGTCAGAGCCTTAGAGTCGCAGTTTGAGAGCTTGGTCCAGGGGAGCCTCTCAGTTGAGGAGTATGCGGGAGAGTTTGGCCGTCTCGGCAGGTTTGTTGAGGGTTTGAGCAAGACGGCGAAGGCCCAGAGGTTCCGGAAGGGTCTGGTCAAGGAGGTCAAGTCCCTGACCAAGGGCAGCAGAGATGCTACATTTGAGAAGATCTTGACGGGAGCCTTGCTAGCAGAGGATGATCTTGAGCTTAGGCTCAAGAGGGGGAGAGACCCAGTTGAAGGAAGTAGCAGCGGGGGCCAGGCCAAGAGGCCCCACTTTCAGCATCAGCAGCTGAGGCAGTTTCAGCCGCAGCCGATCCAGTAGAGGCCAGTCCAGCAGCAGCAGCCGAGACAGCACCAGCAGGGCCAGAGACAGGTTACCACTTATGGATACTGTAGGAGGTCAGGGCATGTTGCCAGTGAGTGCAGGAAGAGGCTAGGCCTGTGCCTATTGTGTAGTTCAGCAGACCACCAGATGAGGGAGTGCCGCATAGCACGAGCAGGTCCGGAAGGTGGAGCCAGAGCTCCAGTGGGCCAGCAGCGGGGACCAGCCCTGCCGACGCAGCAGCAAAGGTTTGTCCAGCACCAGCAGCAGGCCAGGGAAGGACAGCAGGGGCAAGCTTTCACCATGGCAGCTGGAGAGACAGAGGTGACTGGAGAGCTGATTGCAGGTTCGATTCTTCTCGTCTCCAGTCCAGCATTTGCCTTATTCAATTCCGGTGCTTCGTATAGCTTTATATCAGTATCTTTTACGATTAGACACGATATCATAGCTGAATCGTTGCCTAGGACTTACAAGATCACAACCGGGGGTGGTATTATCCTCGTGAGTGATGTTTGTAAGGGTTGAAGAGTAGTTTTGGGAGGCCGTGAGTTGGAGGTGAGCCTGCTCGTAATGCCATTGCCGAACTATGATATAGTACTAGGCATGGATTGGTTGAGCAGGCACCACGCTAGTATTGATTGCAGAGGGGGTAGAGTTCTCTTCAGAGTGCCGAGGGAGCCAGAGTTCGAGTACTCCAGATGTCAGGCAGAGCAGAGCAGCGGAGTCTTCTGTGGAGTCTCGGTCGAGGAGCATCCGATTCCCTACCCTATGATAGCAGAGTATATAGATGTTTTCCCATAGGAGTTGTCGGGACTGCCACCAGACAGGGACATAGAGTTCTCGATAGACTTGGTTCCAGGAGCGGAGCCAATCTCTCAGCATGTCTATCGGGTGAACAACAGCGAGCTGGTGGAGCTGAAGAAGCAAGTGGATGAGCTACAGGACAAGGGCTTCATCCGCTCGAGTTCGTCGCCATGGGGTACACCAGTGTTGTTCGTGCCGAAGAAGGATGGGTCAGTACGCATGTGTATTGACTATAGGGCACTCAACAACCTCACGATCAAGAACAGATACCCACTGTCGCGGATCGACGATCTGTTTGACCAGTTGAGCGGAGCTCGGGTATTTTCCAAGATTGATCTGAGGTCGGGATATCACCAGGTGAAGGTGAAGGGGAAGGATATTTTTAAGACCGCTTTCAGGACGCGGTACGGGCAATTCGAGTTTTTGGTTATGCCATTTGGGCTAACCAATGCACCAGCAGTGTTTATGAACCTTATGAACAAGGTGTTCCATCAGTATCTGGATCAGTTTATGGTAGTGTTTATAGATGATATTTTGGTATATTCCAAGACTGAGGAGGAGCACGAGGAGCATCTGAGGATCGTGCTGGAGACTCTCAGGCGGGAGCAGCTTTATGGGAAGCTCTCCAAATGTGAGTTCTTCTTAGACCAGGTGGACTTCTTGGGGCATGTGGTGACTGGAGATGGTATCTCAGTTGACCCTAAGAAGATTGTAGCAGTTGAGGCATGGGCAGCGCCGACTTCAGTTGCAGAGATCAGGAGTTTCCTGGGACTAGCAGGGTACTATCGGAGATTCGTGCAGGATTTCTTTCGGGTTGCAGAGCCGTTGACACGGTTGACCCGGAAGGACGCTGAGTATGTTTGGTCAGAGAAGTGTCAGGCAGCTTTTGATGAGTTGAAGAAGCGGCTAACGACAGCTCCGATTCTGACGTTGCCTTCAGGATCAGGTGGATTCACTATTTATAGTGATGCTTCAGGGAAGGGGCTGGGTTGTGTGTTGTAGCAGCACGGAAAGGTGATTGCCTATGCTTCCAGGCAGTTACGTCCCCATGAAGAACTACCCTATCCACGACCTGGAGCTGGCAGCAGTGATTTTTGCTTTGAAGCTGTGGAAGCATTATCTGTACGGTGAGAGGGTGGAGATCTTCATAGATCACAAGAGCCTAAAGTATGTGTTCACTCAGAAGGAGTTGAACATGAGACAGCGCAGATGGCTGGAGTTGATGAAGGATTTTGACATCCTACTTCTGTATCACCCAGGGAAGGCCAACGTGGTTGCAGATTCCTTGAGTAGGTATCCGACAGCCATGTGTTTGACCATGGATCGGCATTTGCTTGCCGACTTGGAGAGCCTTGGGATTGAGGTGATCGTGCCCGGAGTGCAGATGCAGCTACGGGGGATGCAGATACAGTCGGACTTGGTAGACAGGATCAAGGCGGCCCAGTTCGAGGATGTGGCTTTGCAGAGTATCAGAGAGTAGATCAGTATAGGAGTGGGGGATGCTGAGTTTTCACTTGCAGAGGATGGTGCCCTGAGGCACGGTACCAGGTTATGTGTGCCTAGCGGGGAGCTCAGAGAGCAGGTTATGCAGGAGGCCCACAGATCTCAGTACTCTATACACCCGGGTGCCAACAAGATGTACCGAGATCTGCGGGAGCATGTATGGTGGTCAGGAATGAAGCGGGAGGTGTCCCACTTCGTAGCTAGGTGCTTGGTCTGTCAGCAGGTCAAGGCAGAGAGACAGAGGCCCGGTGGATTGTTGCAGCCGCTGTCCATTTCCGAGTGGAAATGGAAGCATATCACTATGGACTTTGTATCAGGATTGCCGCGTACTCCAGAAGGGAAAGACACGATTTGGGTCATCGTTGACAGGTTGACCAAATTGGCCCACTTTTTGCCATTTAAGGTGGGTACGTCTACAGAGAGGCTGGCGGAGTTGTATATGCGACAGATAGTCAGGATCCACGGAGTTCCAGTCAGCATCGTCTCAGATCGGGATAGCCGTTTTACTTTCCATTTCTGGAGGAGTCTGCAGACCAGCTTGGGCACTCAGCTCAAGTTTAGTACTGCATACCACCCCCAGACGGACGGACAGTCAGAGCGGACTATTCAGACCCTTGAGGATATGCTGCGGACGTACGTTCTGGACTTTGGAGGTTCCTGGGAGGATCATCTTCATTTGATGGGGTTTGCTTACAACAATAGTTTCCAGGCCAGCATTGAGATGTCACCTTTCGAGGCTCTGTACGGGCGTAGGTGTCGTACACCCTTATCCTGGGATGATGTTGGTGAGCAAGCTTTACTGGGGCCAGAGATGGTTGTTGATGCGGCCGAGAAGGTGAAGCTCATCAGGGACAGACTTTGTGTGGCACAGGACAGACATCGGCACTGGGCCGATAGCCACCGGAGGCCCTTGGAGTTTGAGGTACAGATTAGAGTAGGATTAGATTTAGGTTGTTTGTTTATGATTTTTGATCATGTTTGTTTATTATAATTAATTGAGACCTTGCTTGTGATTAGGTCGGAGACCAGGTTTTCTTGAGGATATCTTCGACTCGTGGTACGATACGTTTTGGTGGAGCAGGAAGCTTAGCCCGCACTTCATCGGCCCTTTCGTTATCAGCGGGAGAGTCGGTGACGTGGCTTACAGGCTAGACTTGTCGTCTGCACTTGTGGGGGTCCACAACGTATTCCATGTATCACAGTTGAGACGGTACGTGGCTGACCCTAGCCATGTGCTCGATCATTCGGAGATTGAGGTGGGTCCTTCTCTCAGCTATCCAGAGCAGCCAGTGGAGGTGTTGGATCGACGGGAGAAGGTCCTGAGGAACCAGGTGATACCTTTGGTACGCGTCGCATGGAGGCATCATTCTCCAGGAGAGTCTACCTGGGAGTGGGAGGATGAGATGCGCGAGCGGTACCCTTATCTTTTTGGACCTTGAGGTATACCTTCTATCCTTCTCATCAGTTGCTTTTCGCCTTTCAATTTCAAGGACGAAATTCTTTTAAGGAGGGTAGATTTATCACTGCCACTTTTCTAGCTTGAGGGTATTTTGGTCATTTTCAAAATTTTGGAATTTATTTGGGGATTATTATTATTAATTATAATTAATGTGATTTTTTAGGTGATTTTTAGTATAATGGTTTGGTGCTAGTTTTAGATGTTGTCTGGTGTTGACTAGGAGATTGCCCTATAGGCTAACCTAGGTCAGAACATCTTGGTTAGGTTAAGAAACCCTAGTATGACCTAAGTTAGTGATTTCTAGTTCATTAGAATTAGTTTGGGGTAATTTGGGATTAGATTGGTTAAGTTATGACTTGTGAAGTCATAAGCCATGATTATGACTTAAACCTTAGAAGACTCAACCTAAGCTAGCCAACCTAACCCTAGCCCTAGCCTTGGCCGGCCACTAGGCAGCCCCCCTATATAATCCCTCCTAGATTTTAGGGCTAGCCTCTTTTAGGGTTCATCCAAAAGTTCTAAGGAAAGATGTGAGTTCCATCTTCCAAAATTCATTAAAAATCTAATTTAAATCCTTTCTTCCCCAAACCAATTTCATTAGGACCTAAAATTAATGCTCTTGCTGCTGGTATTGGTTATTTGCAGGGAAACAACAATTTGTGAGAGTTTGGGTGGCTTGAGGAATCTCTCCATTTAGTTTTTTTTGTGAAGGCTTGTTCATCAATAGGTATAACTTCCTATACTATATTTAAATAATGTTTAAAACCATTTTAGGAAGGCCCTAGCCCTACCCTAACGGTAGGATAGGCTAACCCTAGGTTTTGAATTCGTTTCGTGTCCATATCGGACACGTATCAGTGGATTGATAGGGTGTTCGACGAAATGTCCCAAAGGACACTTCGTTCAGATTTTAGGGAAGTTTTTGAATAGGAATCTAGTCCAAGGGTTTGCTTAGAGGATTCGAGTGTCGTATTGTGCTTCCTGTGTCGTGTCGAGTCGTGGTCGACCCGTGCACACGCGGGTTCGTAGCGCGCACACGAGCACTATAGCTCCCCTGCTACCAGCGTGCTCGTGCGGGCTACACAGGACACGAGAGCACGTGATATTTGACACTAAGCAAGGGGCAGTGTCTGTCGTGACACTCCCCAAGCCTCGTGTCAGTTGGTGTCGTGTCGGACACGAAATCTCGTGTGCATGGGGAAGGCCTGTGTGTTGCAGTGCATTGGTTTCTATTGCTGTTTCGATTTGATTTCTCATGGTTTAATTCGTGTTTAGCTTGTTAATTATGATCCTAAAATATTGTATAGTGTATGTAGATTGGTTTACATGTTTTAAGTTGGGTTTTTATGTGGAATATTGGTTTTGAATGGGTGATTGGGACTGTTTTCCTGACACAATGAAATCCCAGTGTTTCCAACCTATTTAAATCCCATGTTCTGTTATGATTTCAGTTAATTTTACTTTCCACATATCATAATAGATGTTAGCTCAGTTGTTACATTTGAATATGGGTTTTGGTTGTGAAATGAGGCATTGGCTACTGGGATGTTCGAATGAGTTAATAACAAAGGTTGCAATTTCCTTCACTTTGTTAACTGTATTGATAAGTCCTTATGAACTGTTATCATCTTTTCAAATGGCTTTTTCTTGAATGGAATTAGAGGATGCCAGAGATTGGAAGTTGATGTATATAAATGGTTACATTCCAGTTTCCAATCTATGGTGTTAAAACTGGGTTTGTTTAATGTTACTGTTGTGTATATTTTCTGATGATTTAATTTCCTACTTGTCATATCCCTGTTATTTAAGTCCTTTAAATCCAAATATAGGTTTACATGTTAACTTGATGTGCACTGTGAATGAGGTTTTGGGAAAAAAACTGAGAATAGTTCTTTTAGCTGTTTTTTGAGTATGTTCTCCTTATTTCAAAACCTGAGATATGAGGGTGATTCAAAACCTGAGATTTGAGGGAATTCAACCTGGGTTTACACACACTTCTCTTTGGCACACACTGTCCTCTTTTTCATTATTTGATTGTCTGCATATATATGTTTTCCTGTAGCCACACACATCACCTTGTTAACTGTCCACAAGTACACACTACACACACTTCTTCACTAATTTAATTTCCTGCCCAATATCTTCCTGTGAACACTCACACACACACACCATCTCTCCTATTCCATGTTTTACTCCTGTACACATGTTCCTCTCTTCTTTACTGTAAATTCCTGTACATTGTTTCACAAAAGACACTCTTGACACACACTGTTTTTCCTGTGAGCACTTACACTCTTTCCCTCTCTCATTCACTGCTTAGTGTTCCTGCCCATGTATATGTGATCACTGGTTGATATAGCACACACACACAGCTACACATACGCACATTTACTCATGTCCCTATATGCCTACCTAATGCACAGCCCCTATATGTGACTATATGCATATGTAAATCAATGTATTATATATATGTAAATTAATATGTGCATTGTGATGGGTATGTCCCTATATAGATGTATATGGTTTTATGTAGATGGTTACATATGGTGTATGGGGGGGGATACCATGATAGTAGGCCATGGGGTTGTATGGGTGCAAGTTCATATTTGTGCCATTGTGTATACTTGGATGTTACTAGATATAGTCAATGTATGCACTTGTGTTGTGAATAGGCCTAGGCAGTTTGGTATAGCTTGATAAGCCTAGATAGGGCTTGTACAACATTATTAGACTTAGTATAGCCTAGTTTAGACAAGGTTGACCTAGTTTGACTTCTAGGGTTGACCAGAGTTGACCAAGAGTTGACTTTGGCCTAGATTGACCTAGAATCATGTAGAATGCATACTAGGACTCCATTTTACTATTCTGGACTTGTTGTGACTTGTGCTGTTCTGATTAGGAGCCAGACACCACTCCTTGGACAGTACGTTTCATATTGGACACTCAGATACATGCGAGTACATTCTCTGATCATTTTATATCCTGCTTAGAATTATTTCCTGCAGTAGATTACTTTACTTGTACTGTCACGTTGGTCACACGGATTGGTATTATATGGATCCCTTCTTGAGATGTTATCCTTAGGGAGCATCGGATACTACATATTCTGTGCGTTTCACTTACATGGCGTATCACTATGCTTCATTGGTTCTTTGATCACTTACGACATATACTCTTATGATCGTAGAGTCTTCCTAGAATCTTTATCCCATTTATGGGACTACTATGTATCACCTTCGGGGTCTATCACCTTCGGGGTCTACTACCCTTCGGGGGCTGTTACATAGCATCATATAACATAACCTGGCTGGATCCTTGTGTATTGATTGGGGGTACGGGGGAGTAGAATTGGACATGTGAATAATACACCAGTAGTATCTTATCAGAATCATTCCTTAGTGTCTTATCAGAATCATCCCAGGCCATTTACATGTTCATATTGTACTCTGACTCACTAGTCAATGCTAGTTCTCTATTTATAGTAGATATTTCTATCACAGCTTACTCTCTCTGTTTACATACTGTATTTCTTTCAGTACTTTTATCTTACTTTACTGCATGATTATATCTTCTAACCTGCTATGAACTGTTGAGATGTACTGTACTCGCTCCTGTCCTGACTGGACCTGTTGAAAATATTATAGAGGACGAGGAGGAGGCTTGCCTGGACACTTACTACGGGGCAGCCTTAGATGACACCTGCGAGCTGGACCCTCAGGAGGACCCAGCTCTAGCTGAGGAGATCACCCCGATTGCCTAGACTAGACTAGTTAGGCTTATCTTACTTTATGCAGTCTTGAGACTTGTCTTAGTTAGACTTTATTTGGAGTTATGAGTTGTATATATTCTTTCATCTGAGACCTTGTACTGTTGGATATTGCTGGGATTATCTTAGACTGCTTTTATCTATTTTATTCCTTGAGTTCTATTTTATATCGTGCTATCTCTTCCTTAGTTGTGATTGAGTTTACTATTGCTATGTCACCCCCATTCGGGGAGTATAAACTGTTTAGAGATATATTGTTAGATGTTGTGACCTAGGACAGCGTTCTACCGCCGACACTGCGGCGTAGGCTAGACGTACCCACGTCTCGTGCCCTTACTCTAGGGTGCGGGTCGTGACACTGTGCTAAGGTGCAGTGCCAATTTGTGTGGACACTTTAGGTATACAGGATACTAAGGTAGTGCAGTAGTTCATATATATGTAGGACATGATCAAATTTGTAGGTTATATGCCTAAGTAGCTAGGGAATGAAGTGTTAATTGCAAGAGAGTGAAGTGTGAATTGTGTATCTGAGTCTAACGTGTCAGGAAAGTCGTGTGATAATAATGAAGCACAAGGTGGCGTGTCCGAGTAGGACATGAAGGTCATGGGTGCCTTACTGGAAAGGGTAAGAACAAATAATAAATCATCAAGGCTATAAGACATACTAACATCCTATATGGAAATTGGTTGGTCAGGGGAATCATCTACGATGGGTTATTATTCTAATACCAATGCTAACTACCATCTCTAGGGTACAGACACCCTACAAGTTGTCATATCATTACACTATGAAAGAACTACATATGAATAAGTTCTACAAAACTAAAATATCCCTACTCCTAAGTTATTTGATGGAATATAATTTTATAACAACAGAAGGGTATGATAGAGATGATATGTTAAAAATATTCTCAAGATAAAATTTGATAATCATATGCGTTTGTCCAAAATCATGTTACTTAGAGTCTTCGTCATGCTAGTGAGCAAGGCTACGATAATCATAGAGTCCTTGACTAAGGTACATACATCTAGAATCATGGTATTTAAAATTTTCGCATTGCCGTATGCTTGACAGCGAAAACCTTAAATCCCCACACCCGAGAAATACATCCAAAATCTGACTATATGTCCTCACTATGCCAGCTAACATGACTATTGAAGATTCTAGATCCCATAACTGAGGTGACCTAGCCCATATGATTTATCTTGGCAGAAAATTAAATTGACAATGAATACCAAGAATCAGATTTATCTACGAACAAGAACGATAGGTAAGATCTAATGGAACTGAATTTCGAGATGGTTAAAATATGGCAAGGAACGGAATTGAGATGAACAAAAGCTGCGATAAGCTCCCCTACTGCCTGTGCACCCTTAGTTGCCATAGTAGAAGCTCGCCCCTGCTGGCCTCCTCCAACCTGATGCTGCACGAATCTCTGCTGCTGAGTCTGTAAGGGTAGTCCCTTCTGCTGGCTCACCGAAGTCCTCGCTCCTGCTCCCTGAGCTGTCCGTCCAGGAAACTTGGGATACTCTCTTAACTGGTGATATGATGCTCCACAAAGTAGGCACTTGCCTAACCTCATTCGACATTTACTCCAATCGTGCCCTGGTTTCCTACAGAAAGGGCAACTGGTAACATGCTGCTGTCTAGGGGTCTGTCGCATCGGTAACGGTGGTCCCTTCGGCTGCTCTGTCGGAGCCCTAGCTCCTACTTCTACCTGAGTCATTGCTATCTGGCTCTTTGGACACTCCCTACACCGATGCTCCGCTGAAACACAAAGTAAACACCTGCCAAGCCTCATCCTGCAGTCGTTCTACCCATGGCCTGCCTTCTTGCAGAAGTTGCACCTAGCGTTCTGCTGCTGTCTGGATGCCTGGTAGAAATATGCACGTCCCTGACCCTGAGGGTGCTGCTAAACAGGGCCCTGCTGACACTGATGCTGAATCTGTACGTGAGGCCTCTTAGCCTGACCTCCAATGCTGCTAACTCCATGAATGTCATGTCCCCTCTTGAACAACTGTTGTCGCTGAGTTTCTATTATCTGCTGGAAGAAGGAGAACAACCGCGCCACGTCCTCTTATCCTGATGGCGACTGCTGCTGAAGAACGTTCGGGATGACTGGGGAAAGTCTCGGAGTAGAAAGAGGTGCACTCCAATAAGCTGCAGATATCCCAGCTGAGATGGCATAACAAGAGCTGTAGTCTCGGGGCCCTGCTGATCAGGACGAGGAGTGGCAGACCCCTCAGTAGTGTCTTTCCGATCGAGACGATGAGATCGCATCTCCATAACCATCCTGAAGACAGATCAAACGAGAGGACAATCACTGAGAATGAAGCGATAACATCAAGAGAGGACGGTTTATTTTCAAGGAAAGATAATAATGCAGCAAATTTTTAGGTAACAAAAATCTGATTAAAAGTTTTTCCTAATGTGATTGAATACCTTCTAAATATATCCTATCCTACTACAGGCTGTAGTGATACTCTAGTTCGAATACCACTACACAAACTCGACCTGCATGGGCCACCACTAAAAATGTGTGACGACCCGTACCCTAGAGTAAGGGCACGAGACGTGGGTACGTTCAGCCTACGCCGCAGTATCGGCGGTAGAACGCTGTCCTAGGTCACATATATCTAACAGTTATAAGGTACCTGTACAGTTTATATACTCCGAATGGAGGTGACATAAATAAGTATAACTCAATCACAACTAAAGAAGAAATACGATACGATATAATAGATGAAACACAGAATCTACAGATGATAAATACAAGATAGAGAGATAGCTGAAATCTAAGATAAACATCTCCACAAATCCAGAGTACAAGCTCCAATATATATAAGTGTATCTGACATAACATGAAGATAAATAGAACTAGCCTAGTATACAGGGGTAGTATCATCAGCAAGTGCTGGGTCCTCCTGGGAGTCCAGATCAAGTGTGTCGTCTATGCCTGCTCCGTAATAAGTGGGACAGAACTCCTCAGTGTCGTCTGTAAAATTTCAACAGGTCCAGTCAGGACTGAAGCGAGCACAGTACATCTCACGCAGTTCATAATGTGACAGGATATATAAATATGCAAAAGAGTAAGATACATGAAATGCTGCATAATATATATGAAGTAAAAGAGAGAGCTGTAATGTAAACAGATACTATAAATAGATAACTAACAGTGAACTAGTAATTTAGAGTACAAGATGAACATGTGAACGGCTTGAATTTGCACATGAGTAATCTAAGAGTTTACACATGAGTATACTACTTTGGAATTATTCACATGACCATTCATACTCTCCCGTACCCCAATCAATACACAAGGATCCAGACAGGTTATGTAATTGCACATGATATCACATGAAGGCCCATAACAGGGTGCACATGATTGTATACATGAGGGCTCCGTGAACATGAGAGTACATGAATCACGAGAGTGCACATGAATGGTGAAAGCACCGGAGTACATGATGAAAGTGAAACGCACATGACATACTGTAACCCAATGCTCCCGAGGGGGATAACATCTCATGAAGGGATCCATATAGTACCAATCCTTGTTAAACATCGTGACAGCATCAAGTAAAGTAATCTAGAGCGTAAATGTAAATCCTATCAAGTATGAAACGGTAAGAGAATGTACTCGCCTGATATCATGAATGTCTGGAAGAAAATACTACCAGAGGAGTGGTGTCTGGCGCCTAATCAGAATAGTACAAGTCATAACATGTCCAACTAATAAAGTAAGCTACTATGATGCAGTCTACATGATATTAGGCAATTCTAGACCAAAGTCAACCCTGGTCAACTTCAGTCAACTAACTAGTCAATGCTAGGTCAACTTAGACCCAATGAAGTCTTACTAGGCCTAACCAGTCTACCCTAGCAAGTATACACCATACACAAGTCTATATGACTACTCCATATGCCAAGACCACACAAGGATACCATAGGCTATGTTACCTAGGTTATATGCCATAGGCCCTTATAGGCAATACATATATTCATATACACACTATACATCAATAAGAATTCTCTATTTTATCACATTAACACATTTAGCTATATAATATATATATATATTTTTTTTCACATCAATACACATACAATACATATATTCATATACATACTATACATCAATAGGAATTCTCTATTTTATCACATTAACACATTTAGCTATAATATATATATATATATATATATATATATATATATATATATATATATATATATATATATATATATATATATATATATATATATATATATAAATATATATATATAGGGATAGAGGGAAGAGCATGTGAATGTGTGAGTGTGTAGCTAGGATACATGTGACAGGGACTTACCCATGTGTGTGTAATATGTGTACAACATGCATTTGGGATTAGAGGAACATGTATATAGGGTGAGTGGTGTGAGTGTTAGTGTGTGAACAAGTTGGGCATGCATAGAGGGTTAGCGGCTGTGTTTGCATAGCTATGAGTGTGTGATGCATGCTGGGTTGTACAACAATAGGTGTTAGAAAACAATGTATAGCATGTAGGGGTTTGAATCTCAGGTTCATACACGACTAAAGCTCTAAGTTATCCATTAAATCTCAGTCTACTCATTCATTCACAGTTTATATATATGTGTTCTCAGTTTAATGGCAACTTAGGCATTCAAATAGGAAGAAAATCAATGTGTATCAGTGTGCCAATGTGAGATTAGGGGGGTGAGTGTCCTGTTTCCATGTTTTCAGTGTGTGCATTCAATCTCAGTTTTCAGAATTGGTCAGTGAACAATGTGATATTAGTGTGTCTCAGGAACTCGTGACAGTGTAATATGGGAACACTGTTCTCAGGAATCTCAGAGTTTAGGGTGTGTGACCAGTGTGTGTCTCTGTTCAGATTAATCTCAGGAATATGTAACATAATCTCAGGTTTCAGTTTAAATGAGAGCATTTGATTTAACCCCCAATCAACAGTTATACCCATCAGTTTCAGGAAACAAATAGTTCATATATATCAGTTATTGCAATCCCAAATCAATACACAATTCGAAATGAATATGAACTAATTTACATGCCAACCAAATCCCTAACATGTTATCTATATATAACAGTAACTAAACCACATTAAATTACATGTTACCAATATCTAATTACAAAACAAAATGGAAAAACAGTGAGTTAATATGAAATCGAACTTAACAGGAAAAATGGGCATGCAGTACATGAACTCGGGTTTGGAAAAAACTGGAAATCAAATGCCAAACCCCAATGTAATTCGAACACTCATTCATGCTAACACAAACCCTATCATGATATCTAATTGTAACAACAACTAACCCACATTACATTACATGATATTAGCATTTAATTGTAAATTAAAATGGAGAAAAACAGTGAGTATGTTCACTGATACTTGACAGTATCAGTAAAATGGGAATTTCCCATTTCAACATAGAAATAACAATTAATATGCTAGTTTAATGGTTGGTATTTAGTGTCGAATATGTGTACGTGTCATGCATGTAGTATCGTGTCCAATAACAGGACACAAGCGTGTCCCAGAACCCACACAAAAACAGAACACACGACTGACACAGACCGTGCGACCATTGCACGAGTCCTAGCACTCTCGACACGTAGCCATTGGATACGAGACTTTGGGAGTGTCGTGTCAGACATTGCCCCAAGCTCTGTGTCCAAGGACACGTGTCCATGTGTCCTAGAACAGCCGCACGAACGCACGTGAAGCAGGACAGCCCGACTGCGCGCGCGGGGCGTGTCCACGAGTCTAACTCGACACGAACTGGACTCGATCCATGTTCATTCATGAAGAAAGTGTTAAGCCACACAAAAACGTGGATTTCTATTCAAATACATTTCGAAAATAATGATGAAAAGCCCACTGTGGCATTTCATCGAACACTACTAAACTTAGGCTGATACGTGTCCGATACGGACACGTAAAGGACACGACTCCACACGAAATCTATTTCTACAGTTAGAGGACACCTAGGGCTATGCAACCATGCTAAGAAATCAGAAAACTAATGGCTAAATAGGATGTTACCTATGTGTTGCTCCTTCTCAAGAAAGTCCAATAATGGAGATCCTCTCTAGCTAGGTCAAAGCCCCAATGGAGTCCAAAACTGAGGTTCACCTAACAGTAGGAGAACAGAAATTAGGTTACAATGCAAGAGATTTGAATGAAAATGGATGAGTATTGATCAAAATAGAAAAGGTTGAAGGAAGAACAAACCTTGCTCTTGAAAAATGGAAGAATGAACCAAAGAGGCAAGTGATTTTTGAGAGGCATTAAATAGGGGTGTTGATCCCTAGGTGGCCGGCCCACTCTTCTAGGGTTAGGGTTTTGGGAAATAGATCAATGGCTCTCCTATCATCTAGTCAAATCAAGGGTCCAAAATCTAGGTTTACACACTAGTCTAAGTTGCAACCTAGTTAGCTCTAACTAATCATGACCTAACCAAAATTAATCATAACTAACTAATACTAACCATGGCTAACTAAGACTAATCTAGGTTAGGTCCAATCTAGGTTAGGGCTAATCACAACACATGGCAACTAATTAATAATATTAAAATCACACCATTCCAATAAATATATATTAATTCCAAATAAATTCAAAATGACAAAAAATACCCTCAAACTAGAAATATGGTAGTGACACCTGCTGCAAACTCTAGGGGTCTTTGACTGCTGTCTGCCCAGTACTTTTGTCTATCCTGTGCAATCCTCAGATGATCTCGAATTTGTCTGACTTTGTCTGCAGCCTCCATAACCATCTCTGGTCCCAATAATGGTCTCTCTCCAACATCATCCCATGATAATGGTGTACGACATCTACGACCATACAATGCCTCAAATGGGGTCATGCTAATGCTAGCATGATGACTATTGCTGTAAGCAAACTCCACTAGATGTAAATGGTCCTCCCAAGATCCTCTAAAGTCCAGCGTATAAGTCCTCAACATATCCTCCAGTGTCTGTATGGTCCTCTCTGACTGTCCGTCTGTCTGAGGATGGTATGCCGTGCTGAACTTGAGGTGTGTACCAAGGCTCATCTGTAGGCTCTTCCAGAAATAAAAAGTGAACCTACTATCTCTATCTGAGACAATGCTAACTGGAACTCCAAGGATCCTCACTATTTGTCGCATATATAGGTCTGCCAACTTCTCTGTAGTCAATCCTACTCTGAAGGAAATAAAATGTGCTGACTTGGTCAATCTGTCCACTATGACCCAGATGGCATCCTTCCCACTCGGAGAGCAGGGTAATCCTGAGACAAAGTCCATGGTGATATGTTCCTATTTCTACTCAGGAATGGAAAAAGGCTGTAACAATCCTTCCAGTCTCTGCCGTTATGCCTTTACCTGCTGACAGACTAGGCATATGGAAACAAATCTGGCCACTTTTCATTTCATTCCATACCACTAGACGATCTCTCGAAGGTCTTTATACATCTTAGTGGATCCCGGATGCATAGAATACTGTGACTGATGAGCCTCTTGCATAATCTCCTCTCTCAAGCTTTCTTTGGACACACACAACTGAGTACCGTGCCTCAAAGTACCATCTTCTGTAATGGTAAAATCATCTAGTAGTCCTGCTCGGATCTGCTCCTGGATACATCAAAGTCCCTCATCATGAAACTGGGTCTCCTTAATCTTCTCTATCAATCCAGACTGTTTCTGCATGCTCATGAGCTGTCCTTCAATCCCTGGTATAACAATCTCTATCCCCAAGCTCTCCAAGTCCTCAAGAAGATGTCTATCCATAGTCAGCATCATAGCCACCGGATATCTGCTAAGTGCATCTGCTACAACATTAGCCTTTCCTAGGTGATACTGAAGGTCAATATCGAAGTCCTTCATCAGTTCAAGCCACCTCCTCTGTCTCATGTTCAACTCTTTCTGAGTGAAGACATACTTCAGACTTTTGTGATCTGTGAATATCTCCACTCTCTCTCTATAAAGATAATGCTTCCACAATTTTAGGGCAAAGATGACCGCTGTAAGTTCCAGGTCATGGGTAGGATAATTCTTCTCATGAGGTCTCAGCTGCCTTGATGCATAAGCTATTACCCGTTTGTTCTGTTCCAAGACACAGCCCAAGCCCTTCCCTAAAGCATCACTGTATATGGTAAACCCTCCTGATCCTGATGGTAGTGCTAAAATCGGAGCCGAAGTCAATCTGTTCTTCAGTTATTCGAATGCTGCCTGACATGCATCTATCCAGACAAACTCCTCATCTTTCCTGGTAAGCCTAGTAATGGGTTCTGCTATCTTGGCAAAGTCCTCTACGAACTTTCTGTAGTACCCTACTAGGCCTAGAAAACTCCTAATCTCTGCAACTGTGCTGGGCATAGTCCATGACTTTACTGCTTCTATCTTCTTGGGGTCCATTGCGATGCCCTTTCCTGTCACTACATGTCCCAGGAACTC
Organism: Iris pallida; assembly: GCA_029216955.1. Lineage (NCBI taxonomy): Eukaryota > Viridiplantae > Streptophyta > Magnoliopsida > Asparagales > Iridaceae > Iris > Iris pallida. The sequence goes on from JANAVB010003199.1 coordinate 857,901, forward strand.
AGCTTTGTCCAGGAAAAACTCACATTTTGAAAGCTTTCCATACAATTTCTCCTTCCTTAAAGTCTCCAGCACTATCCTCAAATGTTCCTCGTGCTCTTCCGGAGTCTTTGAATAGATCAGTATATCATCAATGAAAACTACCACGAATTTGTCCAAATACTTGTGGAAGACCTTATTCATCAAATTTATAAACACTGCTGGGGCATTCGTGAGACCAAATGGCATGACTAGAAACTCGTACTGCCCATACCGAGTGTTGAATGCTGTCTTGGGAATGTCTTGCTTATGAACCTTCACCCGGTGGTACCCGGACCGGAGGTATATCTTAGAGAAGACCTTAGCTCCACTCAGTTGATCAAACAGTTCGTCGATCCGGGGTAAAGGATATCTGTTCTTGATAGTAATATTGTTGAGGGCTCTATAGTTGATACACATCCTGACTGTCCCATCCTTCTTGGGCACAAACCGGACTGGTGCTCCCCAAGGTGAAGCACTCGATCGAATGATGCCCTTTCCTTCCAACTCATCAATCTGCGCCTTCATTTCCTTTGCTTCCTTGGGATTGACCTTGTAACAGTGCTGGGAGCGTGGCTCTGAACCTGGAATCAAGTCAATCCCGAACTCAATGTCTCTGTCTGGCGACAGTCCCGGTAGATCCTTGGGAAATATATCTAGGAACTCTGCTATGAGTGGATGTGGTGGTGACTTCTCTTCCATGATTGCTCCAAAGCTGACTCCATCTGGTCTCTCTGCAATGCTCCTGACTACCTCAAACGGTGCCTCTCCTGGTGGTCTGAATATGACTCTCCCCCGGTGGCAGTCTATAACTGCATAGTGCTCTCTCAACCAGTCCATCCCAAGGATCACATCAAATCCTGGGAGTGGCATTACGAGGAGCTGGGTCTTGAATTCTCTTTCTGCTATGCTAATGAGGCAATCACAAACATCTCGAACTGGTACTGTACCCCCACCGGTAAGTATCCTGCAACTCCTTCTAGAATATGTGGGTATGATATGATATCGATGCATGAACTCTAAGGAAATAAAACTGTGGGATGCTCCTGAGTCAAATAATGCAGTGGCGAAAAAAGAATGCAAGGATATACTACCTGTGATGACATCTGCCACTGGCTCTGCCTCCTCCGTAGCCATAGCAAAAGCCCTCCCCTGAGTTGGCTTTCCTCCTCTATGCTGATGTTGGGCAAACTTCGGCTGCTGAGTCGGCAAGGGTGGTCCTCTCGGTGGAAGTCCAGAAGGTCCAGCTGCGCTACCCTTCTGGGGTGGTCCTGTTGGTGTACGAGCGAGGGCGCACTCTCTAGCCTGATGATCAGCTGCTCCACATATAAGGTACTGCCCCAGTCTCTTCCTACACATCGACCAAGTATGGCCCACCTTTTGACAATATCTACAAGGCTGCTGAACTGGTCGCTGCTGCTGCTGTGGGGCCCTTTGAGGAGGCTGGGATGTGAAGGTCTTCGTCTGCTGGGTTTTGGGACGTTTGGGTGGTCCCGAATGGCTACCCCCTCTACTGATGTCATGATCTCTCTTGGGTCGGAGACTCAGATCAATCTCCAACCTCTGAGCAACGGCGACCATCCCAGCATAAGTAGTCGCTCCGTTGGCCGTTACTAAGTAACGAAGCTCGTGGCTCAAACCCTGCCTGAATCTCGTAGCTCTTACGATTGGATATCGGACTCTACCCTCTACAAACCGACTAAGTCGTACGAACTCTGCCACGTACTCATCAATCGAGCGAGTCCCCTGCTCAAGAGTCTGAAACTGGCACTCCAAAGCCTCTCTCGCCACAGCCGAAAAAAACTTCTCCTTGAAGATTTCCACAAACTGCTCCCAAGTCAATCCAGGTACTGCGAGCTGAGGCTCATTCCTAAACCAGGTACGTGTCAGATCATGCATCTGCACGCCGGCTGCCTCTACCTTGAGGTCCTCCAGGAGCCTAGATATTCTCATAACCCTCTCCATATCCTCTAGCCACTCATCGGCGTAGAGTATACCCTCGGTCCCAAGGAACTCTCTAGGTACCATCCTTTTAAAATCTAGGATAGAACCTTCTCTCTGGTAGGGAGTGTAGGTGGTATGGGTATAAATGGGGGAGGTATGAGTATGGATGGGAGGCGGAATAAAGGAGATAGGGTCGGGTTGGGTGAAAGTAGTGGTAGTAGGCTATACTGGAGCCTGGGTGGGTGGTGGAGGTCGAATATGTGATGGATGTAGAGTGTATGATGGAGGTGGGATGTATGATGGGGTCGGTATGGTAGTCGGTGGAGATGGAATATGAGATGTCGGTGGAGCGGCAGTAGTAGTCTGGGGAAGTGGGGGAGGCGGTGGTAGGAGTGGGCTAACTAATCTCTTAATACCCTCCCGTAATATAGTGGTCTGCTCCCTCTGAGCGTCCAATAGACTCTGAGTCTGGGCTCTCTGAGCCTCCAACAGCCCGTGGACTAGCCCATGCATCTGGGTGGGCCCCATAGAACTGATGGAGTGTCGTAAAGAAGCCCTCGTGACATGTGGCACATGGGTATCGATGTGCTCGGGGTCTACCATAGGTGGGGTAGACGATCCTCTCCCGGAAGGGGCTACACTCGGAGTACGGGCCCGCAGTTGATGCTCCTTTCTTCCTTTGGCCATTTTCTGAAATGGAAGGAGAAGAAACATCAGTGACTCGTAGGTGTATAGTGTGTGTTAGCAATAAATATAAAGACAGAGATAGAAAATAACATATATCATAACGGTCCTATGCTGTGATGAGTTTCCTAAGACCTGCATGGGCCACCACAAAAATATATTACGCTCCGCTCCCGAATAATCGGGTACGGGTTGATACATGCCCGGCCTACACTGTCGTTGACAGCGGCAGTGAGCCGTCTAGTTAGCAATAATAAACATAAATCTCATCACAGCATCTAATCTCGAAATCTACACTAACCATCACAGCAATCCAATATCTAGCAGTTATTACAGCCTTTACATGAATGACCGGGTACAAAGTCGGTAATAAAAGATAAGGCTAACACTAGGCTTGCTATATCAGTACAACCAATCAAGAACATCCTATACATCAATCTAACTACATCTCGGAAATATAGTCCTGTCCCTCAGTAGCATCAGGAGTGTGCTCCACTGCTGGGCCATCCATCTGTACTCCATAACAATCTAGGGAATCACCTATAATCAACAGTCCAGTCAGGATGGAGCAAAGAACAATATACTCAATATAACTCACCATGGAATCTCAATGGAACATTGTAACAATAGAACTGAAGATAGAGAAACAATGTGAATATAATATAAAGTATGCACTAGCTATGTGTACATGTGCAATTCGACGTTATCGACAACATGTGGGGACTAATATATAATCAGACATATAGAATATGCTATCAGTTAATCAATAATCAGGCATGTCTAACGACAATGCTATCAGTCACACAATAATCAGGCATGTTTGACGATAATGCTATCAGTCACGCACGAAATAGACATCAGGCATACAAAGTATGCTATCAGGCAATATTTGTCCAATATTAGTCAATCACATGTCTCTAAGACGTCCCCCACCCGACACGAGAAATAATGCACGCAAGCAAGGTAGGAAAATACAATAAATGACACAATAAGTGTGAGTGCAATGCATGCAATGATGGTAATATTGAGTACATGTACTTGCCTTGATTCCGGGGTTTTGGTACTTGTCCTTTAATCACCTATAAATAAGAAATAATATAATTAGAGACTTTCTATTTGTTCCTTATTCCTAACCAACTTTCTAATGTTTAACCATAACTAACTAAATTCAAACATTACCAACAACTTAGTCTAACTAACATTCTTCTAACAATAATAATTAAACTCTCTACTGCTCATGCATGTTGAGCCTAAAAACCAACTTTAACTCCAAAACTCTGATCATCCCTACTAATAACCATTGCTAACAATTTACTTACTAATAATTTAATACATCAGCCTAGCTATACTGGCCCATAATTTGGGCCCATACCATAGCCAATACAATATCCAACTAAACTCAAACTAATCCTACACTTGAGTCCAACGGTCACATTCATTTGAACCTAACCAACACAGCATAATTCTAACGGCCATATCAATATGAACTGTCCACTGTGTCCTACCTCTATCCGTGTCAGCTGTATATAAATCATGTCCATAGATCCTGGACATTCACACGAATTGGTTCGACACATTGTAGCACTGGCCTCGACACAAGCTCATCCAGTTCCTTCCTTCAACCGAACAGAGCACCACCCCCAATATCAACTAGCTTATTAGAATGGATCAAAAAATTGTACCTGAGTCTCTGCAACGGTTTGACACAGGAGTTTAGTGTCCGATGATGGTGTCCCCAAGTCCACGGCCTGACGATAAGTTCTCCTGAGCAATTCATCGAACACGTAAAGTGCACGAAAGTGAGCAGCGATTATGAGTTCAATTTAAATCATATCAACTCCAAAATTGGACAAACTTGCAAGAATCAGATCAAGACTCACCAAATGGATCGAAGAATCAACTGAACTAATTGATCGGTCACAACAAATCTGATTCAAACTAAAACAGAGGATCCAGAACTTGTTCAGAAATTTGAATCAAAATACTATCAATTCATTGTACAGATGTTGTACAGTCGATCAAGAAGACTTACCAGTCGATCAAGAAGGAAGGATTCCATGAGATGTGATCAATTTAAGATCTGGTCGTCGTCTACGAAGTAGATGCCATGGCCGACTGCCAACGGATAGAGGAAACTCTATCAATACCAACGGAGAAACTGAACTCGAAGAATATAGAGGAACGATACTTACTCAACGACGCTTGGCTTAGAGTCTTTGAAACTTCATTTTCTTCACAGAGTCGTGCTCCTGAGCTTGATCGCCATGATCGGCTTACACAAGTGGGATCGGTTTGGAAGAAGGTTGAAGGAAAATTTAGCAGAGCTTCGTTGCAACAAGGCTTTGATGAAGAAGAAGAAGACTGGGTTTAATTTATAGGCGGGGACGTCGGTCAGGCGGTTGGGCGGGCACTGACTGACGGTTGGGCGGGCAGTGGCGGTTATGATCCGACGGTTAGGACGAGTTTGGGTTGTTAGAGATCAATAGTGGAGATGATTGAGTTAGTTAGATAGTTGGGGAGAAGTTTCTGGAGTTGTCTCGACGTCGTCGTCGTCGTTGTCTCTCAGCAGCTGTGGAGGAAAAGAATTGAGCGAATGAATGAAGGGATTGGGATTTGAATATATAACGGTTGGGGTGAGCGGGTTATTGGGTTACGGGTTATCGGTTTATTGGGTTGGAGTTTGGACCTACACCCCAATTGCTAATAGGCTGGGCTAGGCTTAGAGTTGGGGTCGGGATCTAATAGTCCAGGCTGCTGAAATGATTTGCTGAATTATGAGAGGATGGTTGGGCTGGCCCATAACACATGGGTGAATAAAGTCCAAAGGAATTAATGGAAAAATAAAAAAAATGTAATTTGGAATAAAATTAAGAATTAGGAAATAGTAAAAATGGTTTAAGAATTAGTTAGAAAATATACAAAAATTTATTAATTAGGAATTAATCAAAGAAAAGAATATAGGAAATATTCATTTTATTTATGAACAGTGGAGTTACATAAGCTGTTACCCCAACCCAGCGTACGCCCCAACATCGCCGTCGACCAATCCGCGACCGTCCATCGCCAGAAAACTTGCAACGAGCAGCCCACCCGTGCGCGGAAACTGTCAACGAGGAGCCGACTTCGCAATAGGATTTCTCCGCGCACGCTCGATCGATTTTTGATCCGTTTCTTCCGATATGATCCTAACCTATACACCTTTAATCCCCTTCAAATAGTTCGTGCCAATTCGCATCGTGTGCGACAAAAAATGAGTTTCAAAATCGAGAAAAAACTCAATTTTCTGGGTTAAGAAACTGTCCCGAAACTCTATATTTGCGGTCAATTTGCGACCAGAATATCATGAACTTTGGAAAACCTTCTGAAGAGACTTGTAGACAAAATATAGGAGATCAAAACTCTTCTTTTAGATTTAATTTTTATACATTATACAAAAATTTATTGGTTTGTGAAGTTGGAGAAAAAATTGTTTTCAAAAACTAAATATTTAGAAAAAATGTCCCGACACGCCGTCCGTCCCATCAATCCGGGCGATGTGGTCGCGAACCTAAAGCATCGAAAGGTGTGTATCGACTTCGCGGATGTGTGGGATTTGACGTAATTCAAATTAGTCGCGTGTGCGCGATGAATTTGATGCGTATTCGTCAAAATTCACCGTATCGACTTTTTGCAAATTTGTCAATTACTTTGTGCACGCTCGTCATATCGAGACAAAACTTACGCTAATAGGACCGTATCATTTTTCTGGTCCTGTATGCCAACTTTGGTCAGAATCTGAAAAGGTCAACCGGAACGCTATTTTGGCGGGCCCGTGACCCGATCCTACGGGCAAATTTGTGCACGGTCTACCAGAATCCAAGTTTGGACATACGGTTGGATTCACCTCGTCAAACCGGATCCGTAGACATGTAGTTTGATAACTTTAGAGACCGTAAGTTTTAGCACGTTTTTCAGTACAAAGTGGGTCCAACGGCGGACACCATTTTGACCCAAAATTACCATTTTGTCCCTGTGTCCAGAATTGGACTTATGGGTGGACTTTTCTAGCTAAATTGACCATTCTAAGAATGTTGGTAATATCTGTTTCAATATTAGAAGACTTTTGTGCGAGTTGACTTCGTGGCTCATTGAGTGGTTTGTAGTTCGATTTTCTCAGCTCAGGACAGCTGGCAAGTACATTCTCTGATAGTTTTTATTACTTTGATATCTACTATATCTGATTTAGTTGTAGTGTTATACTTGATTCTCGATATGAGGATACACGGACTAGTATACGTGAATCTCGTCATGAGATATCATTCCTGGTTTACCTGGTATATGAGTACATTGTTCGATATTGTTTTCTGTACTTGTATAGACACCAATTTGAGAGTGGGCTAGCCCCCTGCTCTTCGAATCCTATGTCATGACCTGTTATGACTGGATCCATTATACTACTCAGGGATGGGGAGTTATTAGAGGTTATGTGATCATTACCCCTACTTGTTTATTACTTGTGCATAGCTCCACCCTCACCACACATAGGGTATAGCCTGACCTTATACTACTTGTGCATAGCTTTCCATTTTGGCCGGCCTGATCCCTATACGATTATACTACCTGTGTATAGTCGGTCAAATGGAACAGCCTGATCCTGACCCAAGACGATCACATAACGCTCTAATATCTCATGGCACTTACTTTATAGGTTTACATCGTACATCAGATTATATTTACTGTTTATTCCAGCTTTACCTTACATCTCACCCATGATATGCTATTCTGTTCTTTTATACAGTACTTCCAGTTTTTGACATTTAATATTTATTTTATTATGATTGTCTCTTATAGTATTTATCAATTCATATGGAACTGCTGTTGGTGTTTGTACTTGCTCATATCCTGACAGGATAATCCCCCTTGTTTTTCAGAGGATTTAGATGCAGATTGCCCGATCTACTACGAGTTTGGCATAGATGGAGCCTACGACCAGGACCTGCCTGTAGACCCGGTGCTCGTAGAGGATGCACAGCCTGTAGTGACTTAGTTTAGCTAGATTTTGTCTAGATTATATTCCGGCTTGATACTTTGAGACTTGTAGTATTTATTTGGGATCTTGTGATCTCTTTAAATTCTGAACTTGTGATTGTGGCTCAGCACTATTTCAGACTATTTACTTCATCTTTATCCTTATCTTTATCATCGTGCTTATCTTTCTTAGATTTATGTGATTGAGTGGTGAGCGGAGATAATAGGTTATATTATTGTGTCTTAGATTCTATATATTCTAGATGACCTTTACAGCGTTCTACCGTCGATACTGCGGCGTAGGCTGGACGTACCCACGTGCTCGTGCCCCTAAACAGGGTACGGGTTTTGTGATTTATAACATTCGAGTAAAGAACTTTTGTTTTACGTACCTTCACCCTTAGCATGTTTTACGTACCTAAACAACCATTAATATCCAAATTTGTATTTTTTGGATATTCTAGACTTTAAAATTGTATCATATTAGATACTTTTATGTCATAGAAAATCATTTTAATACAAATTGGGTAACTTTAGTTTTTGTTTATTTTGTTTGCAGATTATTAGAGGAGTAAATCAAATATTACTAACAATCTAAGAGTTAATCCTTTACTTTAACGTATGCATGTTTGCTAAATCTTTGATCTGTCAAGATTAACATATTTCTATTGTTCTAATCGAATATATTGTTTAGTCATATATATTCTTTCACATTCTGTTGTGTTAACAAAGCACATAATTCGATTTTAAACAGTAGTGAAATCAAGTTTTGATGATTTGAGTGCTGAAATCTCTACAATTGCGTAAGCACTTTACTGTAATGAAGATATTACCTTTTACTTTATATAATCTATACCGTCCTCTGTGGAAGTTGAAATATTTTAAAAATGACTTTTGCTTAGTACTCATATTAATGATTGATTGTTCCTATCAAAAGACTATGTTAAGATCTTTTTTCCTTTTCTTTTTTTTCCTTTTCTCAATACACAAGTCAGTTTTTATGCTCTGGCTTTTGAACTGTACCTGCATGATTTTATTTAATAGATAATTTGTAGTTATCCTAAGTTTCCAAGTGAGAGTGTGCATTTCAGCCTCATATATTGACTTATAGTTAGAAGTGTTTCTATGGGAACAAATTATTCACATGATTAATTTTTCAATATAATTTATTAGTTTATATATAGTTGACCGTTCACAATAATGTGGTATCTTAATAGATAGCTAGTGTTATCATGTTATCGTTTTTTCCTATCATTTTTGCAAGTGGCTCCTTTCTTAGATATTTGGAATTTTACCAGTTAGTTGTCTTAATCGTATAGTGTGATAAAAGGTTAAGACAATCAATATTCTTCAAGTGGACCAAGGAGTTCTATGTTTTGGTGAGCAACAGAAATATGTTCCTATGTGCAATAAATTTTCTTCCGTTCCTAATAAAAATCTTGTGCTTAAAAAAATTGAGAAGAATTTAATAGTGTTTATGTTATCAGCAGTTTTTCTCTGGTTGCAACTTCATGGCTTTCGTATTGAAGGTTGGAAAGCTTCCTCTACAATTATAGGAAGGCCAATACCTCTGAACAATGTTCCTTATTGAATAATTCATTTGGTTATTGAACATCCATAATTAATATTAAACTTCTTAGATGTATTTCATTAATTATTATTTCAAAGTTTTTTTTTGTCACTTGATTATGATGATTCTGTCAAATATGAAATAAATATCTACTTCTTTTCCTTCTTTTTTCTTTTCTTCTCTTACTGAAATCATCATTTTTTTTGTAGATTAAAATACTGTAAAAGATCAATTCTTTAGAAGTGTGATAAAGCTTGTGTTCAACATTGTTTCAAATGGTTATACTTCTGAAATGCTACTCACCCTAAAATTCATGAACAGTTTAAATCAAAATGGGACCTATATGTAGGATGGACATTTTTTATGGTTGATATATGTGACATTGGCTAGATCATCAATATTTTGACACCTATATTATTATACTATTTGGTATAATGTTTCCACCTAAGAATGATATAAGTAATTTTTTTAAAGTACTCATTAACAATATAATATATGGTATTGATATTTAGGTTAGACTTGTTGCTAATGAATGGACTGAGACATTTGTAACATTATGTTGATTATCACTTATGTTTTATGTACTGGTTTGCATCTACAACATGCTTGTACTTGGTTGACATGTATAGGTAGTAAAGTAGAACATAAATACTCTGATTAATCCTATCAACCGAACTTCGGTTTGCTTAATATTTATCTATTTATATAATATTTATTTAGTACCAAATGTTATTCATTTTTATTTGGATATCAAAATTCTACATTGTTTGAATTGAAAAAGAAAAATTGGTTGATTGTACTTAAAAGGATTCAAATGCATTCATTTTTTTTGCCAGATGTTGTTTATCCTCTAAAATTCAATCCTCTACAATCATTGAATATATTTGAATTCATTTCTTGTAGTGTAACATATTTTAAAGCTTTCTATAAATAGAATATTTGTTGGTTGAATATAATATCCATCACCTTTCAATTTCTAATTGTTGGATATGAAAAAAGTCTCTTTACAAACTTCCTCTGAAGCTTGAATTCAAATTATCCCATCCATATAACCTATTGTGCTACTTTCAAAATGTGGGTGAGATTAAATTATCTACCCTTTTGTTTTTACGTTTAGGCATTAGGCAGTAAGTATGCATATTTCCTGTCATGCATTGTATATTTATAAATCAAAATGCTAATTATATTAGTGTTGATATTGATTTAATTTTTATCTCTAAACGTTGCTCCTGCAACAACATATATTCCTTTTTATGGTTATATCCATATAACTATATGACTGTCATTAGTGCAAATACTAATGAACAATCTAATGAATCACTAAATACCAATGTAGGAAAGGTCTATTGGACATTGGATTTGACTATTGGAAGCAACCTAATTTTCGTGTTCCGATTTTCTAATTTCTACAAATTAAATTTTCTACCAAAATATTGCGAACAACTATTTGAATTCTCTTCTCGGTTACTCAACTCATTAGGAACCATGCACATTTTTTTGTGCAATAGGCATTTATTTCTTCTCTCTCAATGAATTATAATTATCAATGTTTTATGGATGCATATGTTCTATAATTATTTATATAATTGTTTTGCAAACTGGGATAACTTGGTTCATTAGGAAAACTAGTTGAAATGGCTAGTTTTTTGCCAACGTGCTATCACTTGCTAGTAATATCTTCTGTTAAAATTGAAAAATACTTTGAGGATCTTCACCACAATTCTTGATTTGTTGGAGTATTTGATTTGTTGGTACCATAAGATATTTGAGAAGAAAGCACTAAAAACCTCACAAATTTGTGCCTTTGGGTGGAAATTTCCAAATAGAACCCGTCGATGGGTGTGAGCCCGCTTACTAATAGGGTTCCGAATGAAAAAGACAAAAAAGTTCTTCGTTTCGTTGGTAGAATCAACGCTAATATCGTATTGACTCTCCCTCGTCCAATAAGAGTTTTCGAGAGTGACTTTTTGAAAATTCTCTCCTTTCCAAAGCTCCATAACCAGATACCTACTATCTATATAGTACTAGCCGACACAGCAACAAAGAATTATATATATATATAGATCTCGTATGCGACTGTTCAATATGACATACGAAATCAAAGCCAGTTGCTTTCATGATCAATAGTGCGAGAAAATTCTTCCCCTTCTCGCTTAATTTGTATCACAAAAGCCTTGACTTTCTTTCCTTCGTACAACAGATCGAGTTAGCATATTTTTTCCTAACACCGTGCCTCTTTGTGGTAATTTATAATTAGCTTGACTTGTTTTCGAAGGAAGAAGGGCAGGTTGAATTCACCAGGTCCAGGAATCGGTATTAGCCCTGTTTCCGTTGTTCTAGAGTCGTTTAATTGCTTGTATTGAATCAGCCGGGAGTGACATTCCTTGTTGGAACATCTGACTTTAAGAAAGTGCCTAAAGTGCTGGAGAGAACTTGTAGGTAAGATGGAATGAAAAACATAAAATGTGGGTTGATGAATCTCACCCATACAACAGCTAAACTTGAATCCTTCTTGGGACTGAAATATGGTGACCATCTGAATACTTTAAAGAGAGAACTGTCGAGCTTGTGAGGGCCATAAGAGAGAGCAGTAACCATATCCTCCCGTGTACCGGTAATTCCTTCACAGTTCAATGTGCCTTCGACTACTAACTCTTAGCAATATCCTTTCTTATATTATATACTTGCAGTTCAGTTCCAAGCCTTAGGGCAATGATAAGATAAAGAACCGCTCCGCACCTTCCTTATGTGCAATGCAAGAAGTTCCTTAACAACTCACTAGCATCCTCCTCTGGGCATCTATCTAATAGATGTGTCAAAGAACGTATTTAAATAGCTGCACGACCAAAACATGGTGCAAATTCGACTGTAATAGTCCCTCGGACTCGAAAAGTAATAACGAAAATGGCTGATCCAATAGCAGATTCCACAGCTGCCATGGTTGGAACTAATGAAGCAAATGATTGGCCCATCAGGAACATAGTTCCAATAAAGGGAACCCAGGACCATATTCTTCTCCAATATGAGTCTTGCTCAAGTCTCGAATAAATTCAAGAACATATTCGAAGAAATTTTGACCGTCGCCCTCGATTGTTCCAGATAGAAGGATCATGGCACCCCAGAACCATGACATCCAGCAGCTGCCTTGCGTGCAAGAGACTTCTATGCCGACCATTATTCCCGGCTCTGTGTTGAGCAACTAAAGAAAAGAAAAAGATTTTCTTTAGCTTCTGAGAATTTTCGTGTAGCTTCTTGTCTTTGACATAAAAAAAAGAAGGTTGTAATAACGAAACGGACATTTGAGAATTTTATCCTTGCCTTGCTAGTTCCACAAGAAAGACATGGACGTATATGAAATACGCAAGAAAAGGGGCGTGGTTGATGTGTCACTGGGTCAGTGGGGAACCCGTAGGAGGGGGGACGACCCGCCGAATTCACATCAGAGATCACCAACATGAACACAAACGAAATCGTCGAATTTCGTATAGAAACAAAACGAACGACTTCCCATCTCATATGCCGTATACTCTTAGTGCGCTAAGCTTTTTCTCGCAGTGGTGACCAACAAAGCATTATTGAAAGAAGACAACAATCAGAAGTATCCCTATAATTAGTAGACTTCCCCAGGCATTCCTTCGGTATCTAATTACCTTCCTTCTGCTCGCCGCTGGCGCACCTCTCCTAACTATTACCCATTTATTCCGGAATCATCTTTTTAGGAAGGACAATTATACATATTTCTGCCAAATCCTTCCATTATTAAGTACGGATGGTACCATTTCGATGTGTTTTGATTTTTCTGAAGAAGAAAGGTTTGATGTGTTGAGAATCAATAAGGGACTTTTAGTCCCACATCGGAATATGTAGTATGTAGAGGAGCTAGACTCCCTATATATAGTGAAGTAGTTCATCAATAAAATTATCAATCTATTATTTTCTACATGGTATCAGAGCCATAACTCTCTCTCTTTCTCTCTCCACAAAAACAAATTTTTTTTCTTCTCCCACCCCCAACTGCCGACCCTACGCTGCTTCTACTGCCCCCCTTCCACCGGCTAACCACCCTCTCGACCCGTGCAGCTTCTACCGCCCCCGAACCCCCCCGACCCCCCCGGATCAGAATCCCCCCGACCAGAACCCCCCCGACCCACTCCGAGCAGACCCCCCCGAACCCCCCCGACCCCTCCGATCAGAACCCCCCCCCCCCCGATCAGCACCCCCCGACCAGAACACCCCCGACCAGAACACCCCCGATCAGCACCCCTCCGACCAAAACACCCCCGACCCCCCCCTCCCCCGACCCCCCCGACCCACCCCGACCAGATCCCACCCCGACCAGACCCCCGCCGACCCCCCTCTCCAGCAGCAAAATGCCCCCCTATCCCGCAGACCCCCCCACAAACAGCACATCAAACCCTAACCCTAGATTTTTGCAATGGAAACCCTAACCCTAGACCTAGCAGCCCCTTCAAACCCTACCCCTAGCTTTTAACATAAAAAAAATGGCGTATTTCGAATAGAGACGGCTGTCAAATCTTTATTTGCACCAACTCTGTTCCGTGCTTACGCCGTTTGGAACTAACAAATGCTTTATTTGTTATTCCTTCTTCACATCGGGATCTATGCAGAGACTGATCATGTCTTCTCTGGTGTCCTGACGTGTTCACTTTACATGCGCGCGCCGGTGCTGGCCAAGTTAGTAGCACATTAGTAAAGTCTCTGGCATTGAAGAAGACGATGTCGACGCCGAAGACGACGACGTTGGATCAGTTGCAGACTCCGACGACGAAGAAGACGACGACTTGAGTTCACAGTTGAAGATGCCATGGATTCAATCAGTGGCAAACTGACGGCCGAAGAGATGAAGGCCTTGGTTGATGATATCTTGTCCAAGAGATTAACCGAGGTAACCCCACGTGTGATCCATACTGATGTGGATCCGTCGCCTTATAAAATGGGGAAGCTGGAGAAGCTGGAGACGAAGTTGGAAGGCACTTCCAATTACTTGAAGTGGTCACGGCAGGCGATGCGGACACTGAAGGGACATAGCTTGGTTGGCTATGTCACTGGCCAAGCCAAGGCGCCAGCCGATCACTCCACCAAGGAGTTTGCTGTGTGGGAGATTGTCAACAACGTCGTGGCTGGGTGGTTGACTGCCTCTTTAACCGACCAGGTGTTGGGCAATGTCAAGGCTATGGAGGCTGTTGCCGATATATGGCAGACTCTCAAAGATATGTACTCCGGCTCCGGCAACCCTATGCGAGTCTTTCAACTGCAAGATAAACTCGATAGGGTGGCCCAGGACGACCGTACCATCTCTGAGTACGCGGCCCTGTTGAAGAAGTATTGGTCTGATCTTGATCATTATGATCCTCTTGGGATGGAAGATGCACAAGTCGAACCAGCCTTCGCAAAGTACTTTCAGACGTTCCTGGCTTATATTTCCCGGCAGCGTATGATGAAATTCCTGAAGGGACTACACCCTATATTTGAGCAGCGACGGAATATCCTCCTTTCCCAACCCATGCTCCCGACCTTGGAAGAAGCTATAGCTGTCATGACACAGGAAGAAGGTCGACTGAAGTTGATGCCCAACAAGGGCTCCTCCCAGGAGGAGCCAGCCGCGGTTGAAAAGTCTGCCCTTGCTGCCTTCAATCAACCTCCATCTATGGGTGATGTTTGTCACAATTATGGTGACTCCGGACATTACATCCGATTTTATCCAAAACCCTTGCGCACTCAGTCCACTGATCGAGGACGGGGTCGTGGAGGCCGACGTGGTGGTAGAGGAGGATATGCTGGTCGAAGGGGCGGCCACAAAGCAAATTTGGCGGAAGAAGGGGAAGAGCATCACCTGGCTGAAATAACTCCGCTTGAGCGGGAGTTCCTTGAGAAGTTGCGTGGCACGAAGCTGGGTTCGGCCGACAGTCCTGGGGCGTCTTCAACCTCGGGAGATCACTTCACTTGCTTTGCCCAAACCAGCACCGATGATTCTGCCCGTGCTCTTGCATCTATCCATCAGCCAGGATGGATTATGGACTCTGGGGCATCTCGCCATGTCACGGGGTCCCGTGGTGCATTTCGGGAATATACTCCCCTACCATTGCTGGAGAGTATTCAGACCGCTGATGGTACATCCAATCCTGTAGTGGGTAAAGGCACTGTTGCATGCACCTCTTCTATCACTCTAACCAATGTCCTTCATGCTCCATCTTTTCCTGTCAATCTTCTATCTATTAGTGCCATTATACTTGATCTTAACTGTACTGTTTCCTTTGACATTCCTCAGGTGACTTTTCAGGAGAAAGGGACAGGACGACGACTTGGGACTGATACATGGCATAAAGGGCTGTGGTATTTAGACAGGACTGGACTGGACAAAGCATTGGCATCCTTGGTAGCAGCCGCACCACCAGAAGCTTCCTGTCGCAGTGTTGAAGCCGACTTGCTACTCTACCACCAGCGTGTCGGTCATTCCTCTTTTCCGGTTATTGGTCGAATGTATCCGTCCTTATATCAAAGGGCTAATAAAGAGAAGTTATTTTGTCATGCTTGTGCTTTGGGAAAACATACCAGAAGCTCGTATGTGAGCACAGGCAATAGGAGTTCAGCTACTTTTGACATGATACATTCAGACGTTTGGGGCCCTTGTCCTACAACCGAGATTAACGGCTTTCGATGGTTCGTCACCTTTATTGATTGTTATACCCGTGTGACATGGGTCTACCTTCTGAAGAATAAAAGTGACGTCCTTGAGGCCTTTCAGGACTTTCATCGACGAGTGGAAACACAATATGGCGCTAAAATAAGTGTTTCCGATCCGACAATGGGACGGAGTATACGAATAAGCGGGTTGCTGAGTATTTTTCAACTCATGGAATACTTCATCAAACTTCGTGTGCTTATACTCCGGCTCAAAATGGTGTGGCAGAACGAAAGAACAGACACTTGCTGGAAGTTGCACGGACGATGATGATGGCTATGAATGTCCCGAAGCACTTATGGGGGCAGGCTATATTGACGGCCTCTTATCTTATCAACAGAATGCCATCTCAGGTATCGGACTGGAAGACACAATTGGAGATGCTTACTGGAGCTAATACATACACTGTTCCACCAAAAGTTTTTGGATGTGTATGCTTTGTCCAGGATAATCGGCCAGGCGTTGGCAAACTGGATCCTCGGGCAGTTAAATATGTCTTTGTCGGTTACACGACGACTCAGAAGGGTTATGCCTGTTGGAGTCCAGTCGAGCGGAAGATGTTTGTCAGCATGGACGTTACTTTCAGAGAACTCGAACCATACTATAGTTCGGATGAAGGTTCCGCATTTGGTGACACACCTAACACAGATGGTATTCGATGTGAGGGGGAGATAATAGGCCCAAATGTGGTCGTTGGTTCGGTTCCGTGTCCGGTTGTAGAAAACTGGACGAAAGGGGGAGAGCACAGTGACTCCGATACAGAAAATGAAGAAGAAGATCCATATGTTACGCAGAGGGAGCAGCAGACAAGGGAAAAGGAGCTCCAAGTCTACAAAAGAAGACAACAGAAGTCCAGTACTGTGCCTATGCCATGTCCTGTGCCTACTGTACCAAGTCCCTTGTCTACTCCTGTTCCAACTCCTGAAGATGTTGCCCCTGCACTGAATCACTCAGATTCAGATGCGGATCTCTCCGACTCGGATGGTACGATCTCTCCACCACCTATTGCTCCCTTAAGGAGATCTTCTCGCATCAATACGGGTAAGGCTCCTGCTCGTTTTGATGATTACGAACATGACATTGCCAACTTCTTGTCTTATTCTAACATTTCTTCGAATTATCGAGCCTTCATTGCATCGTTAGACTCTACTTCGTTGCCCAAGTGTTGACAGGAAGCAAAGAAAGATCCAAGGTAGAAAGCTGCAATGATGGAAGAACTTGGAGCACTGGAGAAAAATAAGACATGGGAGCTGGTTCCATTACCCAAAGGGAAAAAAGCTGTGGGATACAAATGGGTGTACACAGTGAAAGAGACGCCAGAAGGAAAAGTAGAGCGGTACAAGGCGAGGTTGGTTGCAAAAGGATTCACACAGTCATATGGAATAGACTATGATAAGGCCTTTGCCCCAGTAGCAAAAATGAGCACAGTAAGAACTCTGGTCTCCATTGTAGCGAACTATGGGTGGAAGCTGTACCAGTTGGATGTGAAGAATGCCTTTCTTCATAGGGACCTGCAAGAAGAAGTATACATGGAGCTCCCGTCTGGGTGCTATGCGACGGAATCAAACGGAGGGACGTCGCAAGGAAAGGTGTATAAACTGAAGAAGTCACTATACGGGCTCAAGCAATCCCCTCGAGCCTGGTTTGACAGATTCAGAAAGGCTGTTACAGGCATGGGATATCGTCAAACAAATGCAGATTATACGGTCTTCCTTCAGCATGCAAGAGGCCACATCACTATACTTGCTGTATATGTGGATGATATAGTGATCACAGGTGATGATGAAGTAGAGATCACTAAACTGAAGTCAAAACTCGCGAATGAGTTTGTAGTAAAAGATCTAGGAGCGATGAGGTACTTTCTAGGTATCGAGGTGTGTGAAGGCGAACAAGGAATTGTTCTCTCACAGAGAAAATACACACTAGATCTGCTGAAGGAGACAGGAATGCTGGGATACAAAGCAGCGGTCACTCCAATTGACCAGAAGTGCAAGTTGGGAGCAGAAGTAGGAGAGCCCGTTGATCGTGAAAAATATCAATGACTTGTAGGGAGATTGATTTATCTGGGACACACTCGCCCTGATATCTTATTTGCGGTGAGTGTAGTGAGTCGCTACATGCATGATCCAAGAAAGGGTCATATGGAAGCAGTATTTCAGATCTTGAGGTATCTGAAAGGAACGCCGGGAAAGGGGCTATGGTTCAAGAAGAATGGACGCATAGAAGTTGAGGGATACTGTGATGCAGACTGGACGAGCTGCATAGACGACAGAAGGTCTACCACGGGATACTGTGTTTTTGTAGGAGGAAATCTGGTCTCATGAAGAAGCAAGAAATAGTCTGTGGTAGCACGGTCGACAGCTGAAGCAGAATACAGAGCAATGGCTCTGGGAGTGTCAGAGTTGCTATGGGTGAAAGCATTGCTGACAGAGTTAAAGCTGGATAAGGGAGCACCATTACGTCTTCTGAGCGATAGTCAAGCTGCAATAAGTATAGCTAACAATCCAGTTCAGTACGACAGAACGAAGCACATCGAGATTGATCGATTCTTCATCAAGAAAAAGCTGGAACAAGGGATACTGAAGATTGACCATGTCCGCTCAGAAGAACAAGTTGCAGACTGTCTGACTAAGGGTCTTAGTTCATTAAGTCTGTCGAAGCTATGTAACAAGATGGGGATGATCAATATCTATCGCCCATCTTGAGGAGGAGTGTTGAGAATCATTAAGGGACTTTTAGTCCCACATCGGAATATGTAGTATGTAGAGGAGCTAGACTCCCTATATATAGTGAAGTAGTCCATCAATAAAATTATCAATCTATTATTTTCTACATGATGCTTTTGAATCCATTGTATTAATTATACTTCCTACTCACAGTATGCTCTTAATGACGTGTCAATTGGACAAATACGCCCATAGTGGCTCGGATGAATATCTCGTATCCGAAAACTAGCAGTTCGCCCCGTCAATCCTCCAGGACCCAAATAACTCAATTTTTGCCCATGAACAATTTGTGTCAATAGATTAGTTCGATCCAAAACTTGAGATAAAGGGTGTAAGGGACTAAGCGCGAGGAACCTCTTTCTTAAAACAAATACCCTGAACAACCTATTCGATAGCTGTCTAAGAGAGCATTCGTGCAAATATAACTGCACATTCTCGAACAAGGGATTCATCGAAAAGACTAGCAGCCCCCAAGCACTACCCTAGTTTCGAATGACGTCTCGACATCAAGTAAAGATCGACCCTTTCAAAGGCCGTATTCTGTCCAAAAGAAAGGGATTTCATCGCCTTTACCTCTTCACATGAACAAGCTATTCTGTGCACGTGGATATATTGATCGGACTGGAAGGGACACTGGCTTCATTCCTATCCCTAAGTCAAGATCAAAGGCAAATCGACTTCTCATACCAGACCAACCCACTGAAATGCAAATAGGGATCAGAAATGTGGTTAATATCATGAAGAATAATGAAATACCATCTATACCCATAAACAAATGGATGTTTTCATAAGGAAGCCATCGAAGGCTTTCCACAAATTGAGATTTGGCCGTAGAAGGATCGAATTGTATCCGAGGAACAGGGGGACTCATTGAAAGTATTTCACTAAGGCCTTCTTCTTTCGGACTCATTGAAAGTATTTCCCTAATGCATTCTTCACTTTTTTTACGAAACGATAGAAATTCTCAAAGCCATCGTAGGATAACATATTACGCATATTACGAATGCCTTCTATAAATACAACTGATTTAAGAACAGCTGCTCACTCGGTCGTAGGGAAAAGAGTAAGTGATAGTCATCCATCGCCTTGAGCGGAGCCTGGTATGGGATCGAGCCCTAGCATCTCTCAACTCAGATTCGACATATCCAGTCTTAGCAACAAATCCAGTATATTCAGGAGCTTTGATGATACTGATAGCGAGAGGCTTACCGATCCCTCACCCTATTCACGGTAGAGGGGCTGAATCGAGGTTTATGGCTGCATTCTTGAGGTCAAGTGTGCTTTCGAATCGAAAATGAGTTTTCGCTTTAGTTGATGGATCTTGGTACGTTGCTAACCTCTTATTCTCCTCCTATCTTCCTTCTTGAATCGAGAAGCATAGCGGCTCAGCTAGGACAGTTCCTCTCTCCGATGGCTGGACAGGGAATAGCATCTGAAATAATTTATTATCATTCCCTAATCACTTACTTAAAGAAGTAAGGCTCCAGCAAGGAAAATAAATAACCAAAAAGAACTCATTCGAGAAGACAATAAAAAGAAAAATGGGTACTTGTACGTCCCAGCAGCATGGCAATACGGAGGTGCCCTAGAAACTGAGACACCCGGGGAAATAAAATAGTCGATTTCCCACGTTCCTTTTTTTCGGGCATATCGAGAGATTGGTGTAGAAGCCGACTTTAAGCAACCTTCGCATTTCCTGCTGAGATCCCAAGTCTCCAAGTGGGCCCTCTTGGCCACCCACGGCCTTGGCTTTGATAATTTAGCAGCAAAGATAGAAGCTGGAGATTGGCCACAAAAACCTCTTCTCTTTCTCAAGGAGAAAATAAAAAGAAAGGAAAAAAAAGCAGAAGTCGCATCTGCTTCCTAGGGAAAGTCAGTAAGCCAATTTCTTGGAAAGTTCTTTCGATCCGGAAGGTTGATTGACAAAAGAGATTAGTGATAGGTAAGATTTTTCCTTGATTAGAGAGATGAGACTCGAGCTGTTTCTTTTATGGAAAAACCTACACTTGCTGCTTGCTGATCGCTGTGTTCAAAAATGACACGAAGCTTGATATGAGTAGATGTTGTTGATAGAAAACATTCTCTCATTCACAATGGAACAAAATGGTCTCGCCTGATGCTTTTCTTTTTTGTATTTTCATATTCAGAGAAAAGGCGCTTGCGTTCTTGAAACTTCGAAACAAAAAAAATAGCCCCGACATTTACCAGCAGTGTCACGGTGCTTTAGTAACGATTTCATTGCCTCAGGATTTGGTGAGTAGAAATAGGGAACGAAGTAACTAGACAGATTTGGTAAAATCCCACTCTTCTAGAGGGATCATATAGAAAGCGAGTCGCTTTGGATGCATTTAGACAGAAAAGCAGACATAGATTATTCTAGAATAACGAGATAGAAACCCACCAAATGGCGGTGCACCTGGACAACTTCCAAATCATTCTCGGGATAGAGTTTTTGACCATCCCAATTTGACAATCACCGTATAGTGATCACAGAAAGTTCGAGAGCCTCTGCAACTCCTGTATCCGGTCGATCTTCTTGCTTTCCCTCTCCCGCTCTAAAAGAAAGCAGGAAATCGCTCTCGGAATGAAGCACCTTTCCAATGCCTAATGCCGCTCTGAAGTGGGTTCAAGCTTTCCCCAGCCCCTTTTCATCAATGGACTCCTGACGTATACGAAGGAGTGCGGTTCGCTCGACAAATTCCTACCTCTATATCTATCTCTGAGATGGTTGGATTTTTCAAAACTCCATAGACATGCAGAAGAGAAAGGCTATCCCCACTCGGACCAAGACATAACTTTTACCAAAATTTTATTATGATCTTTTTGTTCAAAACAGCCTTAGATGGTCTAAAATCGATCTAGAATCGATTTAGACCCCTTTTTAGGTATATTGACTCATCGAGTTAAAAAACTGAGCTTACAGTTCATTTTTTAATAGAAGGTTATGGTCTTCACGGGGATTACCCCGTGATTCCCTTGTGATTCTGCTCGTCAGACTCGCTCCTTTTGCTGTCTTACCCGAGGCTGTGTTAGCCCTTCAGCCTTATTTCAACTTGAACATGAATTTTCAGCACATTTTAACGATTTCTTATTATTATTATATTAACATAAGCATTGAACACTGACGACTAGCTCATACATGCAAACACAATAAATCAAACCAAACAAAGACACTTAGCATAGGAGTAGATCTCCACCAAACAAAGACAAAGAAAGCCACACATTAAAACACACTACTTTACGTCGACAGACTACTTATTGAAATCTTCTAGAAAGAGTTGACGGACTCTTCTAGTCTCTCGGGTGATCCTTTTTCAAACCTGCTCCCATTTCGAGTCAAGAGATAGATAAATCGACACATCCCATTACACTGATCGGGGTTTAGATTTTTTCTAAGAGAAAAAGGATTGATTTTCATGGATCTCCTCTTTTTCCTCAATCTTCGGAGAATGCGGCATTGTATTCGAGAAACTTCTTTGAGCTCAACACCCTCGCTTGATTAGCTGAAACATTCTTGGATACAAATCATTTCATTTCTATTTTTCTGTACTAATTTTCTGGCCTCCTTATTCTCCTTTCATCCGGAGCTGCCGTAACTTGGGCTCATCATGCTATACTCGCGGGGAAGGAAAAACGAGCTGTTTACGCTTTAGTAGCTACCGGTTTACTGGCTCTAGTATTCACTGGCTTGGAGGAGAACGATTGACTTCCTTATCTGAATAATTTTCTATCCAATCTAGAGAAAAATGAGACATGGCAAGAGATCAAAAAAATGTCGAGAATGGGATGGAGACGGTCTTTGTTGATTGTTCCGTACGAATAGCAACATCCCATTTCTCAAGGACCTATAGGTCGAGAAATCCAATCTGACTTGACTGGCCAACAAGGCCTCTTGCCCGCTGCTTGGCTTGCCCTCTGTTTAAGGAGACCCTGATTTCTAAACTTAACTGGGGGCTTTCTCGGTCTCGACTACTGGATGAGGGCAAGATGGCTGTGCTTGAATAAGCCATTCTTGCTTGATCCTATCATAGCTGTGCTTCGGAAGGGTAGTCCCCCTTCGCACGGTCCTGAGCACAGAGAGTGTGGTTGTGTTCTAGATCGTGTCTAGAGGCAATACCGGACCGGGTGTATACACATATAGGTCTGATTCCCTTGAATGATGGTCCCATCCGAAAGGATTCAAGCTAGGCATTTCGGGAGAAAACCTTGGGCAAAAAATCCCTCTCGCCAAGACTAGTTGCCTTTCAGAGCCCTTCTTGCAAAGACCTAATTTGCGGCATCCACATGATTTACTGCTAACACCAGATTCTGTCCAAAAGAAAGTGATTACCGAGAATTCAGAGAAGGTTCGAGAACCTATATACTCTAAAACAACACGACTTCGGTTCCGACCAAAAACCCTGCCTTTCGAACCCGTCCGTCTTCAAAAGAAAGAAAAATGGGCTCGTTGGGAAGAAAGATGGAGTGTGGCCTGTAGAGCACATGTAAGGCACAGTCGGGTTGCTCATGCAGCATATCTCTCTCTATCTATAGATATCTAGAGAGAGATCTGCCAATATCAAGTTGGCTCGTCCGTGTTTCTTTATGTTGATCGTTATGGGCCTCTTGAATCTTTTCTTCCCTATTTTTTGTACGTAATACAGATCTACTCTTGTTTTACTATTGATAGGAATTCTCAGGAGATAGGGAGGATCCGATAGAAGCACGAAATTCCTCTTGTTCTAAGAATCAAATCAGTTCTATTAAGGACAGGTCGTCGTATTGATGACCAAGAAAACTCTGGAGAAGAAGCAAGCTTCAACGCTCCCCAAGACAACAGAGCCATCATTGTGGGGAGGGTCAATCTCTCTCGTCATATCACTTAAGAACTGCCAAATTCTTGGGTTCATGGTTTTCTTTGATATTTATTTTCCTCATGATCTGGCCTGGTCAACCCAATCATGATATTGAAGGATGGGACCTTTTCTCAAGAAATGACGTTCTAGAGGCATCTTCCCAGGAAGAGTCAAACTGAGAAAGGTGGGGCTGGGAAAGAAAATAATGGAAAAAACCAGGTGGAAGAATGTATAGATCAAATTATGAGAGAATTGTTATGGAACAACCCTAATGTTGTGTTGGCAAAGAAAAACGGTTTACCAACCGGATGTCGCGGTGGGAGTGTCAGCCGAATACTCAGGCTGAGCCGATAGCTGGACTGGGTACGATGATGGGCGAGAGAGGGAAAAAAACCTTCGAAATGGATAGGGAAAAGTGACCTCCGGCTCAGCCCATGACTTCCTTCCTTTCGCGTAGCTCAGGCGCCGCCCTATCCATCATATTGATGATTCCAGGCTTCCCGGACTCATAACAGATGGCTAGGAACAAGAAGAGGATAAGTAGTCTCTACCCGGACAAAATGAGATGAAGAAGCGAATGCACCGAAGACGTACTACTTTTTCAGTGGAAAGGGAAAGAAAAAGAACGAAGGTCTATCTTGCATTTTTGCAAGATAGTGTTGGAGTGGGTGGGGTTCCCAACCTATGTGGAGAAGACCCCGGAGTGCGACGAGCGCCGTTCGTGTGTCGAAGAAGCTCGGGAAGTAGGCGACGCGGAGTCGCTACTGCTGCTGCTGCTCCTGAAGGAGATTCTGGACTGGGTTAGCCGAGTTCGGCCCGAACTCGGTCCCAGGCCGAGTTCTGGCCGAACTCGGTCTGGCTCCTCCAGAATGTTGGCGTTAGGTACTGTTTGCTCGACACAGAGTTCTGGCCGAACTCTGTGTCGTCGGGGGCTGAAGCGGATTTTAGGGCGACTTTTCACCACTGGATCTAATCCAACGGTCCTGGTTGGTTGCGGGATTGGGGAGTTAAATTGAGTTTTCTCAACCCTAATTCATAATGCAACATTATCGCAAGGTAACACAAGTTTGAGAGAGGAAGGAGGCAAGAGTGCCATTGCAACTTCGGAGAAGAAGACGGAGGATTGAAGGTCGCTATTCGAAGGAGATCGTGTTCGGGTAATCTCTACTCGTCGTTCTCGCTCTTCGTAGCCTTGTAATCATTGTTCTTATCTCTGAGTGTTGTGGGGATCCGATTTGGATCGGGAGGAGTTTGTAGAGGGTATAATTCTTCTATTCCATTAGTGGAGGCTTCTCAGGGTTGGACTCCGATCGTCCCGTGGTTTTCCTGCAAGGGTTTTCCACGTCAAAAATTCTCTGTGTCTGCGTGGATTGTTTTGTGTGTTTGTTTTTGGGTTCGTGCGTTGTATTGCTCGGTCCTCTCGCAGGTACTCTTCGGTTTGGAGAAAGGTTTCCGCGCTTCTTTCCCAACAGAGTGGTATCAGAGCAAGGTTCTGGAATTCAGAAGGAGTGTCAGTAGTTGACAGAAAAACCAGAGAGGAGAGATGGACGCGAAGCCGGTACGCATGGTGAATCTTAATGGCACAAACTATCATTATTGGCGGAGCAAGATTAAGGATTTTCTATTTGTCAAGAAGCTGCATCTACCCGTGTTTGCATCCGAGAAGCCCAGTGATAAATCCGAGGAGGACTGGACATTCGAGCATATACAGGTGTGTGGGTACATACGACAGTTTATTGACAAGAACGTGTACAACCACGTTGCCAATATTGAGCACGCAAAGATGTTGTGGGATAAGCTGGAATCCTTGTATGTGAAGAAGACCGGGGTAAACAAGTTGTTCCTAATCCGAACGATGATGGGTCTGCGATACAAGGATGGGGTGTCTATTTCGGATCACTTGAGTGAGTTCCAGGGCATGGTTGACCAGCTATCTTCTATGGGAGTCAAGTTCGACGACGAAGTTCAGGGACTATGGCTGCTGTGTACTTTGCCAGACTCGTGGGAGACCGTACGAGTATCTATGATCGCTTCTGCTCCAGAAGGTGTGGTCAGTCTGGAGTTTGCCAAGAGCGGGGTGTTGAATGAAGAGATGCGAAGACGTTCTTAGGGCACTTCATCCACATCCCACCACTCAGAGGCACTTGTTTCAGAGAGCCGCGGAAGGGACAAAAGCAGGGGTCCAGGTGGTGGCAGAGACAAGAGCAGGAGGAAGTCCAAGGGTCGTTACGAGGACTCAGAGTGTTACCATTGCGGTAAGAAGGGCCATATCAAGCGGAATTGTTTCGCTTGGAAGAGAGAGAAGAAGGGCGACAAGGGGAAGCAAGAAGAGAACACTACAGCGGCGGCCTCGGTGCATGGAGGCGATGTGATCGTCGTAGGTGATGTGGTTATTACTAACCTCGCCTGCGATGACAATTCTTGGCTGGTGGACTCAGGGGCTTCAGCACATGTATCTCACAACAGGACACTATTTGCCACTTACACAACAGGCGACTGTGGAGTGTTGAAGATGGGCAATAGAGATGTGTCGAAGGCGGTTGCCGTTGGAGATATGCATTTGAGAACGAAGACGGGTGCGGTTCTTGTTCTCAAGGATGTTCGTCATGTCCCTGATATCCGTTTCAACCTGGTGTCGGTTGGAAGGTTGGATGACGAGGGATTCTTTAGTCTCTTCGGGAATAGTCAGTGGAAGCTTTCCAGGGGTTCGTTGGTGATTGCCAGAGGAAGCAAGAAGTTCGGTCTCTACTATATGGAAGGGAGCGCAGAGGGGGCACAGGAGGTGAACGCAGTCAGTGATGCGTCTACCGAGTTGTGGCACAGACGGCTCGGCCATATCAGCGAGAAGGGGATGAGCTACTTGGTGAACAGGAAGGTGATTCCGGGGCTCAAGTCGACAAAGTTGGAGAATTGCACGCACTGTTTAGCTGGGAAGCAAAATAGGGTGTCTTTCCAAAGTCACCCAAGTTCGAGGAAGCCGGCGTTGCTCGAGTTGATTCACTCGGATGTCTGCGGTCCTATGAAGGTAAAATCTCTTGGTGGTGCTTCTTACTTTGTAACTTTTATTAATGATTGTTCCAGGAAGGTTTGGGTCTACGCCTTAAAGACCAAGGATCAGGTGCTGCCTACTTTCAAGGAGTTTCAGGCCTCTGTTGAAAGGGAGACGGATAAGAAGTTGTTGTGTGTTCGGTCCGACAATGGCGGTGAATACATCGGTCCCTTTGATGCGTATTGCAGAGAGCAAGGGATACGACACCAGAAGACTCCGCCAAAGACACCTCAGCTCAATGGTGTAGCGGAGCGCATGAACAGGACACTGATGGAGAGGGTGCGGTGTTTGCTGTCAGAAGCAAACTTGCCGGGCAGTTACCGGGGTGAGGCTCTTCTCACAGCTGCTTATGTTATTAATTTATCTCCTAGTGCTCCTTTGCAGGGTGATGTGCCTGATAAAGTATGGTACGACAAAGAGCCGTCATACAATCACCTGCGGGCGTTTGGTTGTAAAGCCTTCGTGCATGTACCGAAGGACGAGAGGACCAAACTTGAGCCAAAGACGAGGCGATGCGTCTTTGTCGGCTACGGTCGGGATGAGTTTGGCTATAGACTCTACGACCCAGTGGAAGGAAAGCTCTACAGAAGCAGGGACGTGGTATTCGTCGAGGATCAGACCATGACCAACACTCAGGATTCCGAGACGCCTTCTGAGGCTGAGGAATTGCCTGAGTTAGAGTCATTTCACTTCGAGCAGTTTCCAGAGGACATCGCAGAGGATCCAGTTATGGGGGATCCAGTACATGGAGTTCCTCCCAACCTTGATCATCAGCCTGCTGATGGTGGTCAGGGTGTCCCTCAGGAGGATGAGCATGCCGAAGAGGTAGTTCCTGAAGGGGAGGAGGCTGTCGGTATACAGCCAGCACCAGTGGTTCCTTTGAGGAGGAGTGACAGAGATCGTCGACCATCTACGAGATACTCACCGGATGAGTATGTATTATTGACTGACGGGGGAGAGCCCAAAAGTTTTGCAGAGGCTATGGAAGATGAACACAGGCAGGAGTGGATGGAGGCTATGCAGGAGGAGATAAGTTCCTTGCACACCAATTCCACTTATGATCTGGTGCGGTTGCCAAAGGGCAAGAAGGCTTTGAAGAATCGATGGGTGTTGAGAGTGAAGCAGACGGAAGATGCTACTCGCCCTCGATACAAAGCAAGGCTGGAAGTTAAAGGCTACGGTCAGCGAAAAGGCATGGATTATGATGAGATCTTTTTGCCTGTCGTCAAGCATTCGTCTATTCGGGTGGTGCTAGCATTAGTAGCCAGTCTCGACTTGGAGGTCGAGCAGATGGACGTGAAGACGGCATTCCTTCACGGTGATCTTGAGGAGGAGTTGTACATGGAGCTGCCAGAGGGATTCTACGAGAAGGGCAAGTCATAATTGGTCTGCCGGTTGAGGAAGAGCTTGTATGGTCTGAAGCAGGCTCCGAGGCAGTGGTACAGGAAGTTCGAGTCGTTTATGGGAGAGCATGGTTATGCACGGACGACGTCGGACCATTGTGCATTTGTGAGGTATTTTGCCGAGGATGATTTCATCATTTTGTTGCTCTATGTTGATGATATGCTATTAGTAGGTCAGAATGCCACTAGGATAGCGGAGTTGAAGCGCCAGCTGGGCGCGGCCTTCTCTATGAAGGATTTGGGCGCAACGAAGACTATTCTTGGGATGGAGATCAGCCGAGAGAGAGAGTCCAAGCTGCTACACTTGTCCCAAACGAAGTACATTTGCCGGGTACTTCAGCGTTTCGGGATGGACGGGTCGAAGAAAGTGAGTTCCCCCTTCTCGGCTTACTTTAAGCTCACTGAGGAACAGTGTCCATCTACCGAGGACGAAAAGGAAGCTATGGAGCGGGTTCCATATGCCTCAGCTGTGGGAAGCCTTACGTATGCTATGGTGTGTACGAGGCCAGATATTGCTTATGCAGTTGGTACGGTTAGCAGGTATCTTTCAAATCCTGGAAGGGTACATTGGAGTGCGGTCAAGTGGATTCTACGATATCTTCAGGGCACTGCTGGTTGGAGACTTTCCTTTGGTGGTGACGAGCCGAAGCTGGTTGGGTATACCGACGCTGATATGGCTGGAGATGTAGACACGGGGCGATCGACTTTGGGCTACGTGATGATGTTTGCGGGAGGAGCGGTGTCGTGGCAGTCGCGGTTGCAGAAGTGTGTTGCCTTGTCGACGACAGAGGCAGAGTACATTGCGGCGACGGAGGCTTGCAAGGAGCTGTTGTTGATGAAGAAGCTGTTACAGGAAATGGGACTGAAGCAAGAGCAGTATACTTTGCTTTGCGACAGTCAGAGTGCTATCCATCTTGTGAAGAATCAGACGTTTCATAGCCGGTCCAAACACATCGAGACTCGGTATCATTGGATACGGGATGTGGTTGAGAAGAAGGACGCGGAGCTTGAGAAGGTTCATACAGATGACAACGGAGCTGATATGTTCACGAAGATTCTACCAAGGGGGAAGTTTGAGTACTGCAGGCAGATCATCGGGATGACGACATCCTCCCCATAGTTGTGAAGGGAGAGATTTATTGGAGTGGGTGGGGTTCCCAACCTATGTGGAGAAGACCCCGGAGTGCGACGAGCGTCGTTCGTGTGTCGAAGAAGCTCGGGAAGTAGGCGACGCGGAGTCGCTACTGCTGCTGCTACTCCTGAAGGAGATTCTGGACTGGGTTAGCCGAGTTTGGCCCGAACTCGGTCCCAGGCCGAGTTCTGGCCGAACTCGGTCTGGCTTCTCCAGAATGTTGGCGTTAGGTACTGTTTGCTCGACACAGAGTTCTGGCCGAACTCTGTGTCGTCGGGGGCTGAAGCGGATTTTAGGGTGACTTTTCACCACTGGATCTAATCCAACGGTCCAGGTTGGTTGCGGGATTGGGGAGTTAAATTGAGTTTTCTCAACCCTAATTCATAATGCAACATTATCGCAAGGTAACACAAGTTTGAGAGAGGAAGGAGGCAAGAGTGCCATTGCAACTTCGGAGAAGAAGATGGAGGATTGAAGGTCGCTATTCGAAGGAGATCGTGTTCGGGTAATCTCTACTCGTCGTTCTCGCTCTTCGTAGCCTTGTAATCATTGTTCTTATCTCTGAGTGTTGTGGAGATCCGATTTGGATCGGGAGGAGTTTGTAGAGGGTGTAATTCTTCTATTCCATTAGTGGAGGCTTCTCAGGGTTGGACTTCGATCGTCCCGTGGTTTTTCCCGCAAGGGTTTTCCACGTCAAAAATTCTCTGTGTCTGCGTGGATTGTTTTGTGTGTTTGTTTTTGGGTTCGTGCATTGTATTGCTCGGTCCTCTCGCAGGTACTCTGCGGTTTGGCGAAAGGTTTTCGCGCTTCTTTCCCAACAGATAGCTCAGTCGATCGATTCGCATGTCATAAATCTTTAGTAGTAGGCCCGGTTCAAAGGATGACGGAGTCTTTTTCTGTGAAGTGGGTAATTCAAAAGAAGTACAAAATCATGCCTCAACTTGATAAATTCACTTATTTTACACAATTCTTCTGGTTATGCCTCTTCTTTTTTTATATTTTATATTGCTTTATGGAATTATGGAGATGGAGTAATTGGGATAAGCAGAATTCTCAAACTACGAAAGCAACTACTTTCGCACCAGGAGAAGAAGATCCGGAGGAATGACGCACCTTTGGAAGATATCTAGAGAAAAGGTTTTCGTACCTCTCTCTCCTATATGTTTATGAGAACTCCTATCTCACGATCTCGATCAGTAGGACAGAAGGATAGACTTACTGCGCTCGCCTCACTTCGCAGCTCACTCCGCTCGCCTTTGCATTTTTTTCGGCCACCCATGAATGAGACTTAGTAGTTATAAACCATAATCCCGATGCGCTGACATTGTTATGAATGAGTTTATGTCTTAAGAGAGCGTCTAGTTATGAGTTCGTAGCGGCAGTCAAACTGGAGCTAGGAACGTACCAGTTAACGTAGTGAACGGACGGGTAAATGAGTGAGCCATCCCTCCCCCACCTTAGGCAACAATGAATCCGAGGAGCTTTTTCGGACATCGCTCCAAAGGCACATTTCCGTAGGTTTAATCTCCGTCTATACTGAGGTATTGAAACTCAGTAAATTCAAGAGATGGATTCCCTGTTGACCTCAAGACTATCCACTCTTGTGCTATCCCTTCCTATCTTAGAAGCATACGGATGGGATCTAGTATTCTTTGTTTGCTGCTTTCGGCCAAATCCGGATTTTGTTTTGCTTCTCCCCGTCGTCGAGCCTTATCAACTTGACTTTTTTCCCTGCCCCTGGCCTCTCACTTCGTTTCGTTCTTTCTCTGTACCGTCGCTTGAATGAAGACACCCGATCAGCCCAAACTTTCCAAATGCCCCACACCGGTCCTTCTCCTTTCCGGGTCTTGATTTGTAGCGTCGTTTCTGACGTAGTGGCCGACGGGGAAGAAAGAAATGAATGAATGTCCTTTTGGGAAAATGTAGAATAATACACCTACCGAGATGAAAGCCAAAGGTGAGTCTCATAGGTGGATGTATCGAACTGAAATAAGATCTCAGATTGACATCTTGATACACTAATTTACCATAATAATAAATATATTCCAGCCGAGAAGACCAGAAAAAAAAGAAGGATCAAGAATGTCATATATTTCAGGAGCTAGATTAGTTCCCCATGAGCAAGTCAGAATTGCCTCAACTAAAATGGATGGAATTGGACCTAAAAAAGCCATTCATGTTCGTTATCGATTAGGTATCAGTGGAAACATCAAGATGAATGAGTTAACTAAGTATCAGATCGACCAAATTGAACAAATCCTATGTTGAAAGTGTTAAGAATTTGCTCTTCGTAGCGCTGTCACTCATCGGTCGCTTCTGACATTCATTCCATTTTGCTTTTCTTCGTTCCTTGATCTGGGATTGCTGAAAGTGCTAACGTAGGATTTTTTTTCAATAGAAAATTGTTTTCATGCTGTCCTTCCCTCCGATATACTCTCAATCTTCCAGAGGGCTGTCTACAACGGGTTCTATGGCCGATCGACGTAACCGATCTGGGAGTGCAGAAGAAGGAAAATGAAGACGGAGATTCGGAAGTAGCGAATGCCAATTTCTTGCCAAGCCTAATCTTTCTCATTGAAATAATAGAAATCCCGTGAGGACCATAACCTTCTATTAAAAAATGAGCTGTAAGCCCAAATTTTTAAGCCGATGATCCAATATACCTAAAGAGGGGGATAAATCGATCTATAATCGATTTATGACCATCTGAGATCGATTTATCGATCGATCATAATGTATGTATGTGTCATGACACATGCATGCGTGTACTATATCGCGGGCACGCCCGTGTACATGGCTAGCGTGCAAGGCGCGCATGTTCTTATACCATGCGAGTTTCGTCAAACTTTATGAAAATGCATTCTCTTTCATAGGGGAAATCCACTTTTCATCAAAAAACATGGGTTTCGTCAAACTTGATGGATTTCGATGTCCGTCCATTAGGGCAAATCGACTTTTCATCAAAAAACACGGGTTTCGTCAAACTTGATGGGGAGGAACTTTTGATTGATTTCGGTTCTTTGAACCTGACATAGCTGCTATATTTTGATTCACTACCTTGTTGATAGATAGGACAAGACGAGCTTACCAGAGTCATTTCGGACATCAGATAACTCAAGCTAGACAGAAAGGTGCAAAAGTCCTTCCTTAAGGATCCTGTAAGCAAGTAGGTTCAGATTGTCATTTTGCTTCAATTTCTTGGAAGTCTCACAAGCGGGTCCACATACAACAAAAGAAATTGGGATATGAACTGAGTGCCATTAGATGAGTAAGATCAAAGAAGGGAGAGAGATATGGAAAGGATGAAGTAATGAAAGAAGAATTCATTGCTAGTAGTAACGACTTGTCACGATCCATTGGTTCATATAGAATCCATGTCCTGGGTCTATCAAAAAAATGATATGGAAAAAGAAGGGAAGGATAATCTCTTAACGACTGTTAGCGCGCTCCTCGATCGTCAGAAAGTGAAAGGTATCTTTATGTCTATTATCTATGGTAAAACAATCCTTAGCACAACCAGCAATCTAAGAGGGTATTTCTCTCATTATATTAGTAATAAGGAATGCTTCGATGTAGCCTCTGTCTGCTTTAAGTTCTGGAGGACAAAATGTCATGGCCTAGAATGCCTGATCCGGTTGATCCGCAATATAGGCTGGTTGGCGTCAGCTAGGGGAGTCTCTGTTGTCTATAGTGTTCCTTACTATAACACGGTACCAGATTATATGAAAATGGAGCCAATCCCTGCTGAAGTTGGCATTGTTCTCGCTGCTTCCGTTCATCGTTGCTATCGGCAGTTTGTTGATTACTTTCATTTCTTGCTTTTTCTGATCATCTCACCCCCCCTTTGCTACGCTTGTCCTAATCATGCCAAGAATGCTCCACTCTGCGTGCTATAATTTTACTTTTTACCCGATCTCGGCATAGCACTTTGCTTTCGGTTCTTCGGAGGAAACCTTACCAGACCAGATGTCAAGATTGTACCAATTAATTCGGAAGTTAGATTTCACCTGTACCGGTATTGTACAAGATGGCTCCGCGAACTATAACTTAAACCATTCTGGATTGACATGGTCTTTAGCCGATCCCAAAAGAAAGAGATCGGTCACACCTCTCATTAAGGAGTTCTTTCCTTATCGGGTGAAAGATCTTTCAGTAAAAATCCAGCATTAAGGATCCAGAGGTTTTCCAAAGCTAGATCCGACCCTTATTTGTGTTGGGAAAGAAACGCGGAAACCTTTCCCCAAACCGGAGAGTACCTGCGAGAGGACCGAGCAATACAACGCACGAACCCAAAAACAACCACACAAAATAATCCACGCAGACACAGAGAATTTTTGACGTGGAAAACCCTTGCGAGAAAAACCACGGGACGATCGGAGTCCAACCCTGAGAAGCCTCCACTAATGGAATAGAAGAATTACACCCTCTACAAACTCCTCCCGATCCAAATCGGATCCCCACAACACTTAGAAGCAAGAACAATGATTACAAGGCTACGAAGAACGAGAACGACGAGTAGAGATTACCCGAATCCGATTCTCCTTCGAAAAACACCTTCGATCCTTCGTCTTCTCTTCCAAAGTTGTAATGGCACTCTTGCCTCCTTCCTCTCTCTCTTCTTGTGTGTTCTACGATTGTGTTACAATAGATTAGGGTTTGGAAATCCTAACTTAACTCCCTAATCCCGCAACAAACCTGGACCGTTTGATTAGATCCAATGGTAAAAAATCACCCAAAATTTCCGCTCAGCCCCGACGACACAGAGTTCGGCCAGAACTCTGTGTCGAGCAACCAGAACCTACTGGCAACATTCTGGAATGGCCAGACCAAGTTCGGCCAGAACTCCGCCTGGGACCGAGTTCGGCCCGAACTCGGTGGCCCAGTTCCAGAACCTCCCTCTGGGTTGGCAGCAGCAGCAGCAACTCCGCGTCGCCTACTTCCCGAGCTTCTTCGACATCGAACGGCGCTCGTCGCACTCCGGGATCTTCTCCATATAGGTTGGGAACCCTACCCACTCCAACAAATCTCCCCCTTCACAACTATAGGGAGGATATCGTCATCCCGACGATCTGCCTGCAGTACTCAAACTTCCCCTTTGGTAGAATCTTCGTGAATATATCAGCTCCGTTGTCATCTGTATGAACCTTCTCAAGCTCCGCGTCCTTCTTCTCAACCATATCCCGTATCCAATGATACCGAGTCTCGATGTGTTTGTACCGGCTATGAAACGTCTGATTCTTCATAAGATGAATAACACTCTGACTGTCGCAAAGCAAAGTATACTGCTCTTGCTTCAGTCCCATTTCCTGCAGCAGCTTCTTCATCCACAGCAACTCCTTGCAAGCCTCCGTCGCCGCAATGTACTCTGCCTCTGTCGTCGACAAGGCAACACACTTCTGCAACCGCAACTGCCACGACACTGTTCCTCCCACAAACATCATCACGTAGTCCGAAGTCGATCGCCTCGTGTCTACATCTCCAGCCATATCAGCGTCCGTATACCCAACCAGCTTCGGCTCGTCACCACCAAAGAAAAGTCTCTAACCAGCAGTGCCCTGAAGATATCGTAGAATCCACTTGACCGCACTCCAATGTACCCTTCCAGGATTTGAAAGATGCCTGCTAACCGTACCAACTGCATGAGCAATATCTGGCCTCGTACACACCATGGCATACATAAGGATTCCCACAGTTGAGGCATATGGAACCCGCTCCATATCTTCCTTTTCGTCCTCGGTAGATGGACACTGCTCCTCAGTGAGCTTAAAATGAGCCGCAAGAGGGGAACTCACTTTCTTCGACCCGTCCATCCCGAAATACTGAAGTACCCGATGAATGTACTTCATTTGGGACAAGTGTTGCAGCTTGGACTCTCTCTCTCTCTCGGCTGATCTCCATCCCAAGAATAGTCTTCGCTGTGCCCAAATCCTTCATAGAGATGGCCGCGCCCAGTTGGCGCTTCAACTCCGCTATCCTAGTGGCATTCCGACCCACTAATAGCATATCATCAACATAGAGCAACAAAATGATGAAATCATCCTCGGCAAAATACCTCACAAATGTACAATGGTCCGACGTCGTCCGTGCATAACCATGCTCCCCCATAAACGACTCGAACTTCCTGTACCACTGCCTCGGAGCCTGCTTCAGACCATACAAGCTCTTCCTCAACCGGTAGACCAAATGTGACTTGTCCTTCTCACAGAATCCCTCTGGCTGCTCCATGTATAACTTCTCCTCAAGATCACCTTAGAGGAATGCCGTCTTCACGTCCATCTGCTCGACCTCCAAGTTGAGACTGGCTGCTAATGCTAGCACCACCCGAATAGACGAATACTTGACGACAGACGAAAGGATCTCATCATAATCCACGCCTTTTCGCTGACCGTAGCCTTTAACTACCAGCCTCGCTTTGTATCGAGGGCGAGTAGCATCATCCGTCTGCTTTACTCTAAACATCCATCGATTCTTCAAAGCCTTCTTGCCCTTTGGCAACCGCACCAGATCATAAGTGGAATTGGTGTGCAAGAAACTCATCTCCTCCTGCATAGCCTCCATCCACTCCTGCCTGTGTTCGTCTTCTATAGCCTCTGTAAAACTTTCGGGCTCTCCTCCGTCAGTCAGTAGCACATACTCATCCGGTGAGTATCTCGTAGATGGTCGACGATCTCTGTCGCTCCTTCTCAGTGGAGCCACTGGTGCTGGCTGTATACCAACAGCCTCCTCTTCCTCAGGAACTACCTCTCCGGCATGCTCATCCTCCTGAAGAATGTGCTGACCACCATCAGCAGGCTGATGATCAAGGTTGGGAGCTACTCCATGTACTGGCTCCTCCATAACTGGATCCTCTGCGATGTCCTCTGGAAACTGCTCGAAGCAAAATGACTCTAACTCAGGCAATTCCTCAGCCTCAGAAGGCGTCTCGGAATCCTGAGTGTTGGTCATGGTCTGATCCTCGACGAACACCACGTCCTTGCTTCTGTAGAGCTTTCCTTCCACTGGGTCGTAGAGTCTATAGCCAAACTCATCCCGACCGTAGCCGACAAAGACGCATCGCCTCGTCTTCGGCTCAAGTTTGGTCCTCTCGCCCTTCGGTACATGCACGAAGGCCTTACAACCAAACGCCCGCAGGTGATTGTATGACGGCTCTTTGCCGTACCATACTTTGTCAGGCACATCACCCTGCAAAGGAGCACTAGGAGACAAATTAAAAACATAAGCAACTGTGAAAAGAGCCTCACCCCAATAACTGCCCGACAAGTTTGCTTCTGACAGCAAACACCGCACCCTCTCCAACAGTATCCTGTTCATGCGCTCCGCTACACCATTGAGCTGAGGTGTCTTTGGCGGAGTCTTCTGGTGTCGTATCCCCTGCTCTCTGCAATACGCATCAAAGGGACCGATGTATTCGCCGCCATTGTCGGACCGAACACACAACAACTTCTTGCCCGTCTCCCTTTCAACAGAGGCCTGAAACTCCTTGAAAGTAGGCAGCTCCTGATCCTTGGTCTTTAAGGCATAGACCCAAACCTTCCTGGAACAGTCATCAATAAAGATTATAAAGTAAGAAGCACCACCAAGAGATTTTACCTTCATAGGACCGCAGACATCCGAGTGAATCAACTCGAGCAACGCCGGCTTCCTTGAACTTGGGTGACTTTGGAAAGACACCCTATTTTGCTTCCCAGCTAAACAGTGCGTGCACTTCTCCAACTTTGTAGACTTGAGCCCCGGAACCACCTTCCTATTCACCAAGTAGCTCATCCCTTTCTCGCTGATATGGCCGAGCCGCCTGTGCCACAACTCGGTAGACGCATCACTGACTACGTTCACCTCCTGTGCCCCCTGTGCGCTCCCCTCCATATAGTAGAGACCGGACTTCTTGCTTCCTCTGGCAATCACCATTGAACCCCTGGAAAGCTTCCACTGACTGTTCCCGAAGAGACTGAAGAATCCCTCGTCATCTAACCTTCCAACCGACACCAGGTTGAAACGGATATCAGGGACATGACGAACATCTTTGAGAACAAGAACCGTACCCGTTTTCGTTTTCAAATGCACATCTCCAACGGCAACCGCCTTCGACACATCTCTGTTGTCCATCTTCAACACGCCACAGTCGTCTGTCGTGTAAGTGGCAAACAGTACCCTGTTGTGAGATACATGTGCTGAAGCCCCTGAGTCCACCAGCCAAGAATTGTTATCGCATGCGAGGTTTGTAATGACCTCATCACCTACGATGATCACATCGCCTCCATGCATCGAGGCAGTCGCTGTAGTGTTCTCTTCTTGCTTCCCCTTGTCGCCCTTCTTCTCTCTCTTCCAAGCGAAACAATTCTGCTTGATATGGCCCTTCTTACCACAATGGTAACACTCTGAGTCCCCGTAACGACCCTTGGACTTCCCTCTGCTCTTGTCTCTGCCACCACCTGGACCCCTGCTTTTGCTCCTTCCGCGGCTCTCTGAAACAAGTACCTCTGAGTGGTGGGATGTGGATGAAGTGCCCTGAGAATGTCTCCGCATCTCTTTATTCAATACCCCGCTTTTGGCAAACTCCAGACTGACCACGCCCTCTGGAGCAGAAGCGATCATAGATACTCGTACGGTCTCCCACGAGTCTGGCAAAGTACACAGCAGCCACAGTCCCTGAACTTCGTCGTCAAACTTGACTCCCATAGAAGATAGCTGGTCAACCACGCCCTGGAACTCACTCAAGTGGTCCGAAATAGACGCCCCATCCTTGTATCGCAAACCCATCATCGTTCGGATCAGGAACAACTTGTTTACCCCGGTCTTCTTCGCATACAAGGATTCCAGCTTATCCCACAACATCTTCGCGTGCTAAATATTGGCAACATGGTTGTACACATTCTCATCAACAAACTGTCATATGTACCCACACACCTGTATATGCTCGAATGTCCAGTCCTCCTCGGATTTATCACTGGGCTTCTCGGATGCAAACACGGGTAGATGCAGCTTCTTGACAAACAGCAAATCCTTCATCTTGCTCCGCCAATAATGATAGTTTGTGCCATTAAGATTCACCATGCGTACCGGCTTCGCGTCCATCTCTCCTCTCTGGTTTCTGTCAACTACTGATACCCTTCTGAATTCCAGAACCTGGCTCTGATACCACTCTGTTGGAAAAGAAATACGAAAACCTTTCCCCAAACCGGAGAGTACCTGCGAGAGGATCGAACAATACAACGCACGAACCCAAAAACAACCACACAAAATAATCCATGCAGACACAGAGAATTTTTGACGTGGAAAACCCTTGCAGGGAAAACCACGGGACGATCGGAGTCCAACCCTGAGAAGCCTCCACTAATAGAATAGAAGAATTACACCCTCTACAAACTCCTCCCGATCCAAATCGGATCCCCACAACACTTAGAAGCAAGAACAATGATTACAAGACTACGAAGAACGAGAACGACGAGTAGAGATTACCCGAATCCGATTCTCCTTCGAAAAACACCTTCGATCCTCCGTCTTCTCTTCCAAAGTTGTAATGGCACTCTTGCCTCCTTCCTCTCTCTCTCTCTTCTTGTGTGTTCTACGATTGTGTTACAATAGATTAGGGTTTGGAAATCCCAACTTAACTCCCTAATCCCGCAACAAACCTGGACCGTTTGATTAGATCCAATGGTGAAAAATCACCCCAAATTTCTGCTCAGCCCCGACGATACAGAGTTCGGCCAGAACTCTGTGTCGAGCAACCAGAACCAACTGGCAACATTCTGGAATGGCCAGACCGAGTTCGGCCAGAACTCGGCCTGGGACCGAGTTCGGCCCGAACTCGGTGGCCCAGTTCCAGAACCTCCCTCTGGGTTGGCAGCAGCAGCAGCAACTCCGCGTCGCCTACTTCCCGAGCTTCTTCGACATCGAACGGCGCTCGTCGCACTCCGGGATCTTCTCCACATAGGTTGGGAACCCCACCCACTCCAACAATTTGACTTGAGAATTTAGAAGTCAGACGCTTTAATAGAGAAAAAAAATCCCAATGGAATAATTTTGAATATAGATTTATTACCGAAAAACTTTCTCCCAATTTTGAATTATCAAAACAAGAACTTTATGTGAGAGTAGAAGCACCAAAAGGAGAATTAGGAATTTATTTGATAGGAGATAGTAGTGTGTTTCCCTGGGGATGGAAAATTCATCCACCAGGTTTCATAAATTTGCAAATTCTTCCTCAACTAGTTAGAAGAATGAAATTGGTACGAGGGGGAGGAGGTTTCATATAGGACATCAGAATAGCTAGTGTACAATACCGACATTGATTTAAAAGTAGCAGGGATTTCATCTCCTTAGTCCGACAGAAGTCTCGAAGAGAGAAGGAATGGAATCAATATCCGGGTCTGAAACAAGCCCAAATAGGAGACAGTTGAAGCAGATTCTGTAACAACCGATTTGAGCGTCGGGAATGGCATCATTTATTAAAAAGTGCTAGCGTTGACAAGAGATGAGCTAAAGAGGTGGCCGGGCAGTTAACCAGACCCTACCACATACAGAAAGCAAGAGCTGTACCGGCTTATCAGGAAAATGGAATTCTTGTCACCCCAAATGCTACTACCTCTTTGCTAAGCACAAGAATGCTTGATCGAGAAAAGCAAGCAAAGAAGCAGCAGGATACGGAATATGAAGAGGCTGGAGGTAGAGCCAATAACCAATTGAAGAGTTACTACGAGAGAGATTCGACATGTAAAAGGAGGAGAACGCCGATCGACTCCTTCTTCTTGACAGGACTTCGTCTACTCCATTTCACTTTCTAGTTAGTTGATTCGGAGAAAACGTTCTACAAGCCTTTTGTTATTCCCTTCCCCGAATCCCGGACGAGCCCTTCCCCGACATACTCTACGACTTTGGCTTTGGCTCCCTCCTCTGTGAATCTCCTCCGACTTTCTGACCCGGTGATTCTATGCGGGTTCTCCGGGTCTAGTCCGTAGGCAATTTCATGCTCCAAATTCTATGAACGATAAAAAAGAATGCAGGTGGATGGGTCAATCTAGGGAGAAAGAGTCGGGAAAGAAGACTGGTTAGCGGCCTTGGTTCGTTCTTTGGTTATTTACCGTAACTGGCTAGATCTGCAGAAGCTGTTACGGAATTGAGATAGACTGGGAGTTCGAGGGCGCACAGTTACTGGCAGGAAGGCACAGAGGGAGGGCAGCCCCTGTTAGGGAGCTCAAGCATATATTTAGGGCACTACATCTCAGCCCTTCGCAATAGAATCCATGTGCCATTGCCTACGAGAGAGATTCGACATGTAAAAGGAGGAGAACGCCGATCGACTCCTTCTTCTTGACAGGACTTCGTCTGCTCCATTTCACACCCCGCCTTATCGCTTGGCCATGTCGTCCCCCAATTTAATCCAATCCAAAATAGATAAAAATATTATACATAATCCATATTTTATGGTCTCAGTTTGGGTGGTTAGCTAGCACAGACCAGAGTACGGTATCAATCATGTAAGGTAGCTACAGTAGATAGCCCTGCTAGTCGGAGACACAGCCTCTGGGCTATGTGGAAGTAGATCGATTGCCCTAGATAGACAACTATATAGAGGGTCTCTACAAGTCTATAAATAAGTTTCCAGATCGGTAGTAGTCCGATCGCACCCGAACAATAATATTCTAGAGGAAAATGCACCTAAGATTAAATATTTCGAACCGAAGGAAGGTTTTTCTTATCATATCAGCAATAACATGCATGATAAGAGCATCCCTTTCACAAAAACCTACGGATCCCCCTCCCCCCTCTAGTCGCTTCAGCAAGGCTCCACTCTCTCCCCTGAATAAGTAAGGTTCCCTATCCTATCCACTTTCCTGAAGGGTCAAGGACGAACATGAGACGGTAAATCTCGACCTTGACCTCGAACAGGTTCTCAGCTTGAATACGGGCCAGGTAGTCTTCCTCCAAAGACGGGAAAGGATTGGACACCAAAAGGCGATCCAAGTTGATTCTTGTTAGAAAGAAAGGCGCACGAAGTAAGGGTACGATTCTATCGTGAAGAGGGCACAAGTATTCATCCTTTCAAAGATGAAAAAGGTGTTGTCGATACCCTCTTCCACACGGATGTAACAGCCCCTATCACTTTGGCTGGTGGAGGCGAATGGACCCTCTCGACGTCTTGTTTGGTAAACAGGATTTTGACCCAGGCGCCGTAGTGTTTGTTGCCAGCATCCGCATTAACTACGGGACTTTTCATATCCCTAATCCGGATCATGGTACAGACGCAGATGCCTAGCCTTCCTTTGGGCGCCTCACTTCGACTCACTTCTCTGTCATGAAGGAATCCTACCTCCTCGTCAAATAACCGGTAATGTTAAAACAGGAGAGGCATCCGTAATACCGCTCAATCTTTGCGGACCGCCTCTATCTATGACAACGTGATCCCAGTTACACCGATGCCAAGAGCTCCGTCAATCCGCTGTTCATCGATAGACGAAGATCTCTCTTTTTTATCTCGTGCCAGATGCAACAAAAGAATAGTCCTTTTTCCTTCTCACAAACAACGGGAGCGCCCAGCGCCCAGAAGAGCAAAGCTCATTTTCCTTCCAAGGTAAAGCGGCGCATCAAAAAGGGCTGGCCTGTCAAAAGTCTAGTTCCGTCGCGAACGAAGTTCAGAATCAACAAGGGTTCATAGATCCAAATCCGAATTGGTTCCTGGTCCTGGTCATAGACCACTGTATTCCCGCCGGCGGTCCAACAAAGAGGCGAAGTAGTGGTCTCTTTCTTTCCATTACGAATAACACGCTTCGTCTGCTCCCTCCCCGTGTCCATTAGCGCTCCTGTCCAGAGCGAAGAAAAGGCGAGCGAAGTGAGGCATCGCCAAAGCTGCATGAGCATGCTTCTATTGTTGCAGTCTGAATCAGAGACTGTTCTAATGATCACCGATTAGTTAGTAGATTTCTTCTTTGACTTGACCATTTATTCAAGTTACGGATGGAGTTTTTTAAGCTCTCCGAGCAGAGTTAAGCAACAAATGCCTCACCCCGAGGGCAGTTGCGAATGTGATGTAGTGGCATATAAAGCTTTTACAAATTTTGGCGGGTGTGGGAAAGTAAAAGCACAACTGAAAGCCGGAGGTCACTCTCTAAGGCGTGTCAGGGATGAAATCAATTCAGCTAGTTAAGTCTCGAGATCTAGTAGCTTCTAGGGCGAGACACTATCCAGACCTCAAAGAATAATGAGCTAGGCGGCCTAGGGCAAAGAAAGGGGGTAGGCCGGCCGGTTGGGGTCTTGGCGATACGTTCTTCTTTCGAAACGTTTTGCCAATAGAACGAGGGCGTCGTCTCGCAGTCCAGTCTGTGATTCCCTCTCTCAGTCTGTCTTCAATTCCGTTCATTCTTTTAGTACCGAAACCTCGCCCTCCTCAGGGTCATTCTAGCAGATGTTAATGAAGATCTTAGTAAGCCACCATGTCCATTAGAGATTGAGGGGGTTATCAAATCCATGCACCTGACAAAGGCGATGTTAAGCCCTGACGGTCTTCCAGCATGATAAGAGAATCCCTTTCATAAAAACCTACGGATCCTCCTTCCCCCTCAACCACTTCAGCACTTTATGATCTTCTCAAAGATCATTACGAGCCCTCTCCGTTAATGTTTTTGTAGATTCCGAAAATGTCAATGGTGGATCAGGACGAGAATGAATCCGAGAAATCCACTTTTCATAAAAAACACGGGTTTCTAGAAAGTGGATGGATTTCGGCCGGTCACGGATTCGCTCGACTGGGGGCCTCTTCCTCTTTTCGAGAGATTCAAGAAGTATGAAACGCG
Organism: Iris pallida; assembly: GCA_029216955.1. Classification (NCBI taxonomy): domain Eukaryota; kingdom Viridiplantae; phylum Streptophyta; class Magnoliopsida; order Asparagales; family Iridaceae; genus Iris; species Iris pallida. The sequence goes on from JANAVB010003199.1 coordinate 900,756, forward strand.
CTTGAAGCAATTGAAGAGCTCGGCCGGGCAGTTCAACTGAATCAAGAACATAAACAGCCATCATGGGTGATTCCGTAACTGTCGAAGATGCAAATAAAGAATGACTATGTAGACCCAAAATCTTTCAACCATGATCCAGGGGGCTCTGAGGACTTCAATACAAGAGATCTCCCGCTTTCTTTGGGCTTCATCCACTCAATCTTCAAAAGCATGAAACCTGGAATTTTAGATCGAGATTGGCTAATTGACTCCTAGAGGTTCCTATAAGGAAGTGGAAATCAATAGGATAACCCGATTCCCCCGTATGGAGCCACTTTTACCTCAGTATGGCACGGTGAATTCTATTTCTAGTTGTAAAAATGGGTTGACACCTGGAAGATATATGATGCTACCTTGAACCCAAACCGTTTCCGAATTAGGTTTCGTAAGTAGTGACCGAAGCAGTATCTCTGTCCCTACCCCTTCTCTTAGGGTGGGGCGCGCCATTCGACTGCCTTCTCCACGGTGATCGTTAGGCGCCCGAAGGAAGATCGACAAAAAAATTAGTAGAGTAGCCCCCCTAGAACCTGGCAAAAGTCACTATCAAAGAATTCCCAAGCAATTCGAAGTAATGATTATAAGAAAGAGAAGACTCCTTACCTGGATGAGTGATAGATCTGGCGAGCTCCTGTGAAGAAGGCAATGACATGATATATGCATCATGGTAGAAAAACATGGGTACGTATATTTCCCGACAAACCCATTACAATAAGACCTACAGAAACACGTTTGGGTTCAGGGAAGGGATCCCCCGAATATTGGGTATCCGTTGTTAAACCAGGTCGAATACTTTATGAAATGGGCGAAGTATCAGAAACTATAGCCAGGGGGCTTATTCTGACTGAAACAAGGCCAATTACAACTCGAAAAGAGCTAAAGGGCTTAGCCAACTCCAACTCTCGTTCAATCTTCCCGGAAGAAGGGCTTTCGCTTTTTTGCACCCTGTTTTGGTCTTGCAGCTATTTAAATACGTTCTTTGACACATCTATTAGATAGATGCCCAGAGGAGGATGCTAGTGAGTTGTTAAGAAACTTCTTGCATTGCACATAGGGCAGGTGCGGAGCAGTTCTTTATCTTATCATTGCCCTAAGGATTGAGGGGGGCTGCTAATGTAGCCAATGTAGCTAATTACTGAACAATGAATTAATCGATCAATTAAGTTTTTAGCGTAGTGAGTAAGGAAAGGGGATCCCGAGGGGGGAAGGAACAATGAGCATATATATGTGCCAATAAATGGCTTCGTCTACTTGACTAAAGCCCAAAGGGCTAGGAAAGATAGACAAGCTAAAACCTTCTTAATCTGAACCCCCCCGATCAGTGCAGTTTCAGTATAATAGGACAGGTGTAGCGAGCTACGAGCGAGCGGCTACAACAGGACAGGAAAGGGGGTTCCACGGGGGAAACCTTCCCCTCCTGGTAAGACAGCAAAAGGAGCGAGTCTGACGAGCGGAATCACAAGGGAATCACGGGGATTATCAAGACTGGTAAGTCCATCAGTCCACACTATTATCCATGTACCAGTAGAAGATTTGGAAGCTACCGCGATCCCCGCTTCTTCAGTAGGAACTCCGGGTTGAGGAGTTACTCGAAATTCTGCCAAGATATCAGTATCTTTGGTTTCGTAATCAGGAGTATAATAAGTCAATCTGTTCCCAATAGATGATTTACTCGTTCTAGTGGTAAGAGTGTCAAACCGAGGAATTTACTCGTTCAATACGGGAGTAGGTGGAATTTTGGTGTATCACCATACGACTTTTCAGAGTAAGGATAGTTTAACAAAGTAAGTGGAGTAAGACACGCGCGGGCGAAGGAGAAGCATTTTGAGTACTGGTGGTACTGGACAAGCTCTAGGGGAATAATCTCTTTCTTATTTCGCAAGCACCTTTCTTTCCCATGACGACTAGGAACGGACAAATCAAGAATTTTACTTCGAATTTCGGACCTCAACATCCTGCTGCTCATGGTGTTTTAAGTATACCGCGAGGAAGGCCCAATGCTAGCTATAGTAAGGGTTAGTAAGAGGCCTAAGTGCTAGCAGCTAAGCTAGTAATAAATCTCAATGCACAGATGGTGGGGGTTGGAAAGATCTCAAAGTGCGGCACTAATCAATCTCGTCAGCAAAGCTAGTCTGGAGATTTTGTCTCAGAAAAGGATCTGACCATATAGGAAATGCTTGGTCTGAATAATACATACGTGGACGGGATTCCCCCTTTTTTGTCTTTATGGGGAAGCGGGGTGAGAAGATGATCGAGATGCCAATAATCCACAGTCTTCCCGGTCGAGGCATATTAGAAGAACCTTCTCAAATCATTGATGGACCAAGAAGGTGAGCGACAGTCGTTGGGAAACGAGCTGACATGGTTTATAATGACCCATAGGTTTCAAACATGAGGGCTTGAGGGATATAGATAGGGAAGTTGACTGTGATCCTTACATTATACAGCTGACTGATGGCTTATCTTGCCAAGAGGGCATTGAGATAGAGTTGGGCTGAAAAGAATGGTGTTTGGCCCAGGATGTCACTATCACCTATGCATGTACGAAGTTGCGATACTGTAGAGGCCGACTTTGCAGATGCTGTCTTGCTCTCACAGTCTTCAATAACAATGTCAGCTAATTAGCAAAGATCAAGCGAAAGGGAGGACGAGGGACCATGTCTGGTACCAGGAGTGGAGCCAAAGGAAGCAAGCAATAGATGCATAGCTTAGGCACCAAAGCTAGCACCAAAAAAAGAGGCTTTCGTTGATCAGTTGACTGTCAAATCAAGGAAGGGTCCGGCTTGCTGATTCCCTGCTCCAGTTCAAGAAAAAGAACGAGAAAGAATGCCTATATCCTATCTTGACTACAAAAATGCATTCTTCGAACTCTAAGGTTTGATAACAAAGAATACAGTCACACATGGACTATCAAGTTTGATAACAGGTGCTTTTAAGCTCCTTCTCCGCTTTCGCTTTCATCTATGGTTGAAACCCTAGACCTAGACAACGTCTAATCCACTTCAATTGAAGCGGTTATTAGATCAACTGCTACAAAAGCAGTTCTGAATCCGAACTTTCCTGCAATTCAGAGATTGATTGGTTGAACCGGTAGTCGAGCTGAGTGCTTGCCCTTTTCTTTCCTCTCCTTTACGTAAAAAAGTCAGAAGAATGCAGGTGATTCATCAGAAATGCAAAAGAGAAGAAGAGAGTTGCTGATTCTCGACCCTCAACCACAAATCTGTGGTTAATAAGATTTGTGAATCGGTGGTTCCTGTTTGGAGAAGAATCAACAGAATAGCTAATAGCATAAAAACTGATCCAAGTGAAGTATACAGGAAAAACTGATATACAGCCTTGATCTTTCTTTGTCTCGAACCCCATACCCCTATAATAATGGTAGAGTAAGGGGTGGCCCCAAAGCAGAATTGACCGGTGGTGGTTGGTCGAAGCTCCAGTGGGTAGCCACTCCCTTCTCAGGGAACCGTATGTAAGACTTCCGCATCACACGGCTCCGTCCCGAACTTCCGTCATCGGCCCTTGTCATTAGACTACTATGATTGTATCGATTACATCGCCTTGACTCTTTTTTCTTTTGCTTCTCGGGTGGTGGCGAACAATGCTCGCCCGTAGGGTCCGACCCGCTTTCCGCCCGAAAGAACTGCTCACTAGTCCGGGAATGAAGTTCAAAACACTCTTTCTAGCAGGCTCGTCAGCGGTCTTCCTTCTTATTGCATCCAAACCCGCCATTTTCATCTTCTTTTGTTGTCTTTTTGTCTGTCTGTGTGATCTGATCTAGTCATACAGTGGCAAAGGAGAGCGTAAAAGTTGCCCAAAAATGGGAATGGTAGTAAAATCCATTATCAATGGATTCTGTGATCGAATGTCCAACTTTCTATAGTTTAGGAGTGAATGAGCTACTTGTTGCTAGAGAGATGAGCACTCGCACAGTAGTCATCTTTGCCACAGGACTAAACGTCTTGTCGTAGTTAATCCCATATTGCTGTAAGAAACCACGAGCAATCAATCGTGCCCGTTCGACTGATCCATCACTTCGTCGCTGGACCGGGAATCGCAAGAATTGTGGAAGGAAAAGAAAGTTCGAAAATAGCCGAATTTGTAGAAGGAATTCCATCGCCTAAAACAAAGGTGTACATACATAAAAAGAGGCTGGTTATGAAGCAGCAGGATACGAAATATGAAAAGGCTGGAGGTAGAGCCAATAACCAATTGAAGAGTTACATACTACAGTATAAATCCCCCAATCATACTCTCGCCGATTAAGGCAAATTCTGCGCTCCACGAAAAAACATAGGGGGTGCTCTAGGACTAGCCAAGCATGAGCTAGTTCATAGATCTTTGGGCTTCGATTACAAAGGAATAAAGTCTTGACAAATCCCGAGGACCATTGCTGTCATTTTATTTATATATATATTATTATTATTATATATTACTATACTTTCGAGTCAGCTTATGTGAGATCTTCCTTCTTCCTAAAGCGTAGAATGAATCTTAGCAGTAGCAGGTTACCTGCCGCGCTAGCTAAAGAATGAGCTCTTCTTTCTGGCTCATTGGATGCCCTTGTTATAAGAGAATCCGAAATCCTAGTCTTAAGGATCAGTCAAATAGCACATCAGACTTTCTCTGAAGTGAGATTGCCATAGATTCTTGAACCTCCGCAGAAGGCGTTGTCAAGCCATGCGTTCTTTCTCTCCTCCCCTCAGCCACACATCTCTTTCGTTCGCCCCCCAGTCAACACAAGCTCTGAGTTACCATCCCCGAGACTAGCTTAGAAGCATGTAAAAAGCTCATGCCTCAATTTGGTTTGGGTGGCTTAGTCCGTTCGCTCCACATCGGGAACTTTAGTAGACCGAAAACAATCGAAGGGTGCAAACTAGGAAAAGAAAAAGCAAGCCAGTCCAGTAAGCAAGCACAAGTAGCAATTCTATCAGGAAAGGGAGGCTAAGTGCTTCTCTGGAAAGACGTTCGAGTGGCACGTCATCAGGATTGTTAAAAGTGCCCCTACTACTGGCAAAAAGGGGATTTAGGGGGTGATCACCATCTTCTATATGTGCAACAAGTTTTGGTTTAGCTAATTGGAGTGCTACCCCCTCTGGAGGAGACAAAAGGGAGATTTAGGGGGTGATCACCATCTTCTAGGAAAAGGAAAAGCAAGCCAGTCCAGTAAGCAAGCACAAGTAGCAGTTCTATCAGGAAAGGGAGGCTAAGTGCTTCTCTGGAAAGACGTTCGAGTGGCACGTCATCAGGATTGTTAAAAGTGCCCCTACTACTGGCAAAAGGGGGATTTAGGGGGTGATCACCATCTTCTATATGTGCGACGAGTTTCGGTTTAGCTAATTGGAGCGCTACCCCCTCTGGAGGAGACAAATTTCCCGAATAGGGTGAGAGTCTGCTGCTTACTGCTCATTTTACAAAATATTCACATCTTGAATATGACCCTTTTTCATAGACCAATTGCCAGAGATTGGCTAGCATGAGGGCAGATAGGCTAAAGAGAGGTTAGCCCTAGTTTATTCTGCACTCCCTACCTTACATAACACTTGCTAAAGGAATGCTTACCGAGAAGCTTCCCTTGGGAAATCCCTTTTCTTAATACCCTTATTCTCCTTTCATCCGGAGCTGCCGTAACTTGCACTCATCATGCTATACTCGCGGGGAAGGAAAAATGAGCTGTTTACACTTTAGTAGCTACCATTTTACTGGCTCTAGTATTCACTGGCTTTCAAGGAATGGAATATTACCAAGCACCCTTCACAATTTCGGATAGTATACCGAAAAAGCGCCTGGAACGTAAAGGAATCTACGAGTAGTTTCAACCCTATAAACCTATAAGAATAAAAAGAAGAGAAGGCGACTGTTAGGGAGGAAGACCTTATGAACCGATAGCCCTAGAGGAAGAAAAGCAAACTGACTACTAACAAGCGTCCCTAACTTGACTTGCCCGAAAGTAGAGCGATTTCCTGACCGAAAAAACTCCCTGGACTTTCACAGAACAGTAAGGAGTTTTCACGGCAGGCGAATACTGAATAATCGAAGTGAGACAACCGAAGGGAGTAGTGAGGCGAAGGAACTTTTAGGCTTAACTAAGGGGACTTGCCTATGCACCGCAACTCGAAATAGTGAATTGATCAATCTTCACACTGCATTTTCTTAGGCTTACCGTCATACTCCAAGGAAGTTTTCTTTTGTCAAATCAAAAGAGTAAACTGGCATGGCAATAAGAAATTGAAAAGAAAGGATTTTCTTTGATGATCGCTTAGATAGATCATAATGGGTAGACGGATCAGCAGATTATGATAGGACAAAAGTTTCATATACAGCTAAATAGGACAATGTCAAACAGTACTTCTGCTGAGAGAGAAGGAGACAGCCATCCTTACGGGCAACCTCGATGCCCAGAAAGTACCGTAAGGGACCAAGGTCCTTCGTATGGAAGTGGCTGGAAAGGTGGGCCTTGTCCTTGGAGATACCAGCACAGTCATTGCCAGTAATGAGAATGTCATCGACATAGACCTGTGGCAAGGGGTGAAAGGCCAACCAAGATCGAATATAGCTGGTTTTTCGTAAAATCTATTTCAGTAGAGCGTATGATGTCGATGGCCCAAGGTAGAGCACTCAATGGGCTAGGATGGCCCCTATTTCGCTTTACCAACCCCAGGGAAAATCTGAATACAGGCTATTTTTGAGATTGTTCTGAGATGACATGGCCGTTCCACTGAGGGCTGGTAATCCCGACCGCTACGTGGGCTCCTATTTTATTTTTGTTTCCGAAAATGAATATTGAAATGAGTAGAGAAACCTGAGAAGGGAGTAGTGAGAAAGGAAGGGCGGTGCCTGAGCTATGCGAAGGGAAGGAAGTCGTGGGCTGAGCCGGAGGTCACTTTTCCCGATCCTTCCTGAAGGTTTTTTTCCCTATCTCGCCCATCATCGTACCCAGTCCAGCTATCGGCTCAGCCCGATCTATTTAGATCTTTCTTTTTTGACATGGATACTTGTGGATCTCTCTTGTTCATAGATCTTTAAGGATTCTAATAGCTTGGTCTCCTTCTCAAGCTTCCACCCATGCACGTTCTTCACTTCTTTCCATCGGCCCACGGGGAGAGGAATTGGGGGCACAAAACTCACACATTTTGACTGGGAGCGGAATAAAGAGATTTGGATTAGAAGTGGGACCGTCTGGAGTTCTTTCTGGCATTTCTTCGGGCCCCTATCCACTCGGAATCCCCCTAACCATTCTTTCCTCAAGGTCTTTGGGAATATTTGTTCTATTCTACTTGAAACCTCGGAAATGGCTTCTTTCGAGAGTTGGATTTCTGAAGACACGGGTTCTCGTTGCTATGGCCCCCTTCTAGTCAATGCTTGTCACCGCCCCATGGGAGTCTATAGCCATGTTCTTTTCATGGAGGCGCTGTTAGGCCCTTCCACTCTTTGGCCTCCTCTCAGCCCACTCTCGAGCCTGCTCAGTCCTTTTTCTAAATGGTGACTTTTCCCCAACATCGTCCAGAAGCTTTTAGCGTCAAATTCTATCGTTTAAGCATAGTAAGATGGAATTGCCAATGAGGAAGTAGTATCCAGAGGCTTAACGCACTTTTTCATCGAGTTGGGTTAGGCGGCAATGTAGAACCAGTTAGCTAACTAAAGGGATTAGGTGGGTGCCGTCGTAGAAGGCCTTACCAACCACTGCGTGGATGACTCGAAAGAATAATTTGTCATTCATCGCTGGTTGCAAAGGAGGTTCCTCGAAGGATCGAAAACAGGAGCAAGCGACCTCGATCACCTTTCTTGTAGGCTGGCATGCGGAAAGAATTCTTCGCTCCATACGGGTGCTGCTGGCATGGAGATTCTTCTATCAGCTTGAGCGAGAACTGTGCTATTGTTGTCCTTTGTTTGCTGGAAGCGTCTTCTTTGATTTGAGTTGAATTCATAACTGTTTAAATTTAGTAATCCCCAATTACTGACATCGATAACCGACCTAAAGCAATTTGATTATAATTCAATTCATGATAATCATAAATGGAAAGTTCATATTCTTCAGTCATTGATAAATAGTTTGTTGGACAATACTCGACACAGTTACCACAAAATATACAAACCCCAAAATCAATACTGTAATTAAGCAATTATTTCTTTTTAATATTCTTTTCAAATCTCCAATCAACAACAGGTAAATCTATGGGACATACACGAACACATACTTCACAAGCAATACATTTATCAAGTTCAAAGTTTATGATTTGATGTTACTGTTTAGATTTTTTCTAAGAGAAAAAGGATTGATTTTCATGGATCTCCTCTTTTTCCTCAATCTTCGGAGAATGCGGCATTGTATTTGAGAAAGTTCTTTGTCCCATGTGAACAAAAAGGCATTTGCTTTGTACCTCCCTAACACCCTACTCTATTCTGAACCACACATGTTCTATTCCTCAAGTCCCACAGGGCATTCTTTTACTGGCCATTTGAGCTCTTATCATGTTGGGTCCTTGGACGGAGATAGCGATCTTGAGAAGGCGACCGTTAGGTCGCCCACGAAGCGGTGAAAGTACTTTTTTCAAATAAAGATGGAACTGGCCTCACAGAGGTAGCTTTCCGGGGAGCTGCCGGCGTCGAGATTCTTCTATCAGCTTGAGCGGGGAAGATGTAGCTAATGCTATAAAGTGTCGGATTTGTAATGGCGAAAGCACGGAGCTGTGGCACCTCGATGTCGGCTCTTCGTCACCTGGGGCTGTAGTATGTTCCAAGGGTTGGGCGAACTCGGACCTTTTCTTCCCGGTCTTCTTTACTGTACACAGGGCGACGTCCAATCCCGGACCTCAGATATAGATCTTATGGCGCATGGGGACTGGGGGGGTACGATATACCGGAGTGAATGTCGGGTTCCAAAACCTCGCTACCGGGCTGGATCTCTTCCAGAAATAGTAGCTCTTGTTTACTTGCTTTGTCACTCGAGTTAGGATTAAGACCGAGTTTAATTTAGTTTGTCGACCAGCTAAAGTAAGGAAGAATCAGCCACTTAGGAAGATGGGACCGAGGCAAAAAATATGGATATCGCTTCCAGACTTGAGAGAATGCATCTTTCCATTCAAAATATGGAAAATGAGAAGCTCCAACGGGAGCAAACCCTTCATACCTTCTGGGAGCATATGCCCTCCATCGATCTCGTTATCATACAGGATCATATGCTTTTTCTCTAGAACAAAATACGCTCTCTCGAAAACAGGAAGAGGGCGCTCCTCGAAGAACAGTAAGAGCTCATTGTTTGGGCTGTCACCCGCGGTCACCGAGGAGACTAGAAGAGTCCGTCGACTCTTTCTAGAATATTTCAATAAGTAGTCCATCGACGCAAAGTAGTGTGTTTTAGCCCTTTTGGCATGCAAATCTTTGTTCCATGCGAGAAAAGAGAATACTATTCATCCCGAGTGGCCTCCCAACCCGGAAAGGAAAGTACTCCTCGACAACATCAAAGCCGATAATCGGCTGATCTGTGAATACTTGTCCTGGTGCCTTTTGTCATGTAAATCCAACTTATCTCGTGCCAGATGCAACAAAAGAATAGTCCTTTTTCCTTCTCGCGAACCACGGAAGCGCCTAGCGCCCAGAAGAGCAAAGCTCATTTTCCTTCCAGGGTAAAGCGGCGCATCAAAAAGGGCTGGCCGGTCAAAAGTCTAGTTCCTTCGCGAACGAAGTTTCAGCCCTCTCCCTCTGGAACATACTACCAAGGAAGCAAGCAACCGCTGTCTTTTAGTCCGACCTTTTTGTTAAAGAGCCTATCTAAAAGATCTTCCAGTCCGGATCTAATCTAACGACTATGTGCGGATCGCCTTCAAACGAACTCGGTTCCCCGATCTTGGACACACAAGACTGTGAGAGCGACACAACGTTTGCAAAGTAGGCCTGCATATACTTCAGATTAGACTTCTTAATCCGCAAAGACCTTCTGAGACTTGGCTAATTTTCAGTCGTAATGTCTTCTGTTGGTAGGTAGTGGTCTTTTCTCTCTCCTTCTTTGAAGCCGTAGTTTGCTTTGAGCATTGGGTCCCACTCCGGTATCTGGTTTGATTCATGCAACTACTATGGTCACATCTGCATTTTCATGATAGCAAGGTGCTCCGGTCGGCTATCCATGTGTATAAGTGTGATCTCACCCCCATAGTGACATGTGTTGAAAACCGCTATTAAATTTCCACTTTGTGCATCCGGACCAGATAATGAGAATATATCCACATACAGAACACAAAATAACCTTCCGATTCTGATGTGCTTTTGTTCATATTAATTGGGCTTTTCTTTGCTTAGCTATAATAAGATCTTCCTCCCCTGCCCGTGAATCCCTTATCTTTCTTTCCATTCCAGTAGTCTTATGCGGTCTGGTCTGTCCATTAGTGAATCTCTAGGGCTTTTTTGATTTAGTAGAAAGCTCGGTTCAAGCCATCTCATAGGTTGGATTCGTCATGCTGTATTTCCTTAGTGATTCTTTCAGGGTATTTTGGCTCGCAATAAAGCTAGGGTCCTAATCGAGCAAGAGAAACAATCATATTACCTTAACCCAGATTGAGGTGGATTCACTGATTCTCCAGAAGATCATTACTCAAGCACACTGCTCCCCATGGAACCTTATATACTGGATCAGACAAATTCAAAACCTGCTCTCCAACAACCTCCCTATTCTGTACACTCTTAGAAGTGGGAACTCAATAGCTGATGCCCTAGTCAAATCTGCTCATAACGCTCATCAGGACAACATCTTCACCCACATCTCTTAGTTACCCTCTTCTGCTCAACATGCTCTGTTGATGGACTCTCTGGGCATGGCTTTTCTAGATTGTAATTACTCTCTGATCTTGCTGTTGTATGGGTTTGTAGGGCAAGCACTTCTTTTTATATTACACTATTTTGGAAATCTAAGGACTCGATCGTATGGATATGTAAAATACATGATTTCCAATCCTAGCAGGAAAAGGAGGGAAACAGATACTCAATTTCAAGTGAGTAAACAGAATTCTATACTCGATCTCATAGATATATATAGAATTCTGTGGAAAGCCGTATTCGATGAAAGGGTCCTAATTCTTCCTACATCTGGGGTGCTTGCTCCTTTGACCTCGTTATACACCGTCCACTTTCCTTAGTTTTATTTGATTGCATTGTGCATCATTATCACTATGATCAAACTCGAAACCATGATCGCGAGGGCCGTCATCCTTTCATTCTGTGATGGCCCTTACAGGACTTGCTCTTGTGTATCCCAAAAGCCAGCAGAATGATCGGCCAGACAGAGGCTAGGGCTGCTTCCTTCCCATCGTGTCCTTTCTTGTGTGTCGGAGATATAAAGCGAGTGCACTGGAAAAGAATGGGAACTGGGTCGATCTATTCCATGGCGAAGCATCCGAAGCATAACTGCACACTCACACGATCTTGGTCGAGAGATAGGAGCATTCAGTGGAACCGGTGAACTATACTTGCTTCTTTATAGATGTATGGGACAGAGGGCTCGTGGTACCTGCTGTCCATCCTGGAGTAGCTTTGTGCCTAGAAACCTCTCCTTTGACTAGAGTCCTTCCTATGGGGTCGAACTGGATGACTGGACGAAGTTAAGATAGAAATATCCCTTTCCATATGAGTTAGCGGGGCACCTTCCGAAGATATACGCACTACGGACGAGACGGCTTTACGGCTAAGTATTAGGATCTGGCACCTGCGCCCGACCTGGTCTGCCAGTGAAGGCTCTACGTCCGATCGTGCGTGGTATGTTTGCGATTCATACAAATAGAATGCATCGCGTAAGTAAACCTTCTGGGTCCATCAAAGATTTGAGAAAGGGGCCCAATCTCGTATTTGACGGTCAGCGTGGCAATAGGCTTCACTTCGTAGTCTGGTTTTCCAGCCATTGTAAAGACTTCGTGAGAACGGTCAGAGGCGGTATGGGGATGCGATTCCCCATGCTGGAGCAAACAACCCGTGGTCACTGTGGAGACTAGAAGAGTCCGTCGACTCTTTCTAGAAGATTTCAATAAGCAGTCTAGTATAGACTTGCCGCAAACCCCGAATTGGAAAAGTCTCTAAAATCTTCTGACATTACTACTTATGAAGCTATAACAAGAGAGTCATAATCTCTGCCAGAGCCAAGGTCTTCGCCCGTCCCTTCCGTCCACTTTATCCGTTTTTTATTCACATACTGTTGTTAGCTGTGAGGAAGAGAGTCTTGTTAGTCAATACCGGGATGGAAGTTACAACACATCGGGACCGAGAACATTCAACTTTAGCTGTCTCTATCTACTTCTGTCCTCATAGACTGAACAAGAACACCATCGAAATTGTCAAAGAAACAATTCACTCCGGGAAAGAACCGGCTCGCCCTCATCTTCCAAGTGAAAACAAACCTAGAGCCTAATGGATAAGATTGTTTAGTTCGGCATAGGAATGGAAAGAATAGCATAGCACCCCGTACTCTCCTCCCTAGAGGCTAACGAACCTTCTATGACTGGACGCTCACTAGAAGTCTCTTGCATGCAAGGCAGCTGCTGGATGTCATGGTTCTGGGGCGCCATGATCCTTCTATCTGGAACAATCGAGGGCACTGAATGATTGCATCAATCATCACTCAGTAAGCTATTACGCCAATAGCGCAGGTTGGTGTAGTACAAGAATGAGAAAGCCACAACAGCAGGGAACAATCAGACACTAAACGTAAGAAAATGTTTTCTTTCGACTCAAATATAGTCTTAGAATCTTGTTCTAGTTGAGGCGAACGAAGTGAGCTAATACTGAATAATCGAAGTGAGGCTAACGCAGTGAAAAGGGAGCTAGTGAGGACCCAAAACCGTAGGGAGGAAGCCTTCGAAGCAATCTCTGGAGTTTGCCCTTATCCGAATGGGCTATGGGATGCCCATCTTGCATGAGGACTCCCCCAATGGCAAAGTCTGAGGCATTCGTATGCACCGATCATGGCTGGGTGTGGTCTGGCAACCAACACTTCCTTCCTCACTAGCGTTCGCCTTACTTTGCAGCTCACTTCGCTCAAGATCTCCTTCTTTAATAGCGGTATCACTACCAAAGACAACAATACCTACATTCTCATTCTCAAGATTCAAGGCTATTCCTTTCATACCGCTGGCAAATTCTACTATTTCTCCAGCTTGAATCTCGTTCAATCCATAAACACGTACAATCCCATCTCCAACTGAGACCACTCGACCGATCAGTCAGGTAAATTTAGCTCCTCCTTTGGTAGCATTCTCAGAACTAGAGGCCCACCCTTTAGATGGCATACGTACCTGTGGCACTCTAGAATTCCTCTATCTGTTGGAGTGTTTGTCTGGAAACTTCTTTATAGATCTCACATCGAGATCCTTCTTGTTCAGGGTCGATCTTCCTCTGACTCCGAGGAATCGGTCAAGCGAAGCACTAGGTGCATCTTAGCTATATAGATGACAGAATTTGGAATTGTACAAGAATAGAAGACAAGGTAGAATGATTGTTAGGGAGCTATTAAGCACATCCTGATGACAATGGTTATCTCATGCCTAAATTACTCTCCTCTCCTAATATCAAAGATGTATCCTCATTACTTAGAGATTTATACATGAAGGATGAGGTTATTAAGAAATTATGTAGCTTTAGCGAATTATTAGATACTTTATGTAAGAACATTCAGCGCGCTCGTTATGAGAGAATGATTATAAAGCTGGCACAAGCCTACGATGGTTATCATTTTTATTTGCCTGCCTTTCTCGACATTCGAGGTCGAATCTACCACTGTGGGATCTTGCATTTCCACGAGCATGATCTAGCAAGAAGCCAGATCATCTTTGCTGATAGAGAATTCGATAAAGATAAAGAAATAATAAAGAGAATGTGTGTAGCAGCAGCCTTCTATTACAAATCTTTCGAGTAGAAATAGGGAACAAAGTAACTAGACAGATTTGGTAAAATTCCACTCTTCTAGAGGGATCATATAGAAAGCGAGTCGCTTTGGATGCATTTAAACAGAAAAGCGAACATAGATTATTCTAGAATAACGAGATAGAAACCTACCAAATGGCGGTGTACCTGGATGACTTCCAAATTATTCTCGGGATAGAGTTTCCTTTATTCTATAACCTTAGCCTGTAATGTCCTTCCTATCATAGATTCTCGAACCTCCACAGAAGGCGCTGTCAAGCTATGCGTTCTTTCTCTCCTACCCTCAACCACACATCTCTTTCGTTTGCCCCCCATTTTTTTTCATCTATGTCACCGTCTCTTCAATGAGCATTGATTGATGGTTTGTACCGGTCAATCTGTATATCCTATTCTTCTGGCATAGTTTTTTTATTGGATCAAAGATCGGTAGGTGATCCGTCTTTTCTTCTCTGACGTGGTTCATGCATTCTTCCTTCCACTTACGTCGAATCGACGTTCCAAGGCCGCCCAGAATGCGAGGTGCCATTTCCCTTCAGGTCTAGGTCAGGTTTACCGAAACCCTATTTTTTCAACATGGGCAAACACACCTTCCTCCCTTCGGTTGCCTCATGCCGCGTTCGCCTCACTTTTGATACCCTCCCGGCACGGCCGCCTGTTCATTTTGTGGTCTCAGTACCTTACTCCTTATCCATTGGCGAAGCTCTCTCTCGTTTCTTCCCTGCTTCTCTGGCACGGTTGGGAAGAGATCGGAAAGACTTAAACCAGATTTACCGTGCTAACCAGAGCGGGAGGAAGGACAGAGGATAAACCATGAATTGAAGCCCTAAATTTGGAAACTTCTGACTTTTCGGTCGGGGATGGGCCTCATTCTCGATGAGCTTCAAACTCTTTATATTATAAGTTAGAAAATAAATGTACAGTATACGAGCCTGGGAAAAGAAGGTGAGCGAAGTGAGTTTGGGATAGGGACCTTTCTTTGGCTAGGGATAATAAAGATGGTTAGATTTGTTTATAGCATTGAGCATTGTCGTGGGTCCGCCTCTCCTAAGGTTATTTAAAATAGTAGGCATACTTTCAGGACATAGCGCTCTGAGTGGTTTCAGGGGAGGGAAAAAAGAACATTCTGGAGAGCAAATCTGTAGAAGGTCGTTACCAAGGACATTTCTTGAAGCGGAAAGGCGAAGAATCGAGGTCTTTTGCATGCTTCCGAAAAGCTATTTCAATGTGATCTAGAGGCCTTGGCTTCTGAGCGAACTATTCGGTAGTGGGTCAAGGAAGCTCGAGAACCGCCTCAGATTCGTGAGACTTGTTTCATGAGAAAGATCTTGTGTTGGCGAATAAGTTGGATATGAATTAGTTGGCGAATCGGGATTTTTGCTTCTCCGTGAGACGCTTAAAATAAATGAAAGTGTTTGTAACGCATACCAAAAAAGGGTACTCATGTTGCCGACCATTAATGACTAGTTCGAACACCAAGAGCAGGGCCAAGAAAGATTTGTGACTTTCTTGATGTTTCCGAAATTAATAGAATCCTATGCAGTCACAGGTTCTGTCGTTCCCATAGCTTCTCCATTAATGGTTAGGCCTGAACAATCTTTCTCTGGATGCGATAGAGGACTCTCTCAATTGCAAGCTAAGCAACCTCTTACAAGCAACGTCTCTGTCCAACCGCTACCTCTCCACTGTCAATCTAATTTGGAAACTTTTCTTCGTTTGGTACATGTGGACTAGTAAAGCCAATCAAAATTCTAGCAGCAAGTGCAAGTCCCAAAAACACTCTAAGTTTTATCCTAAGTCCACTAATTGTAAGAACACTGTGGTTTTTGCCACTTCTACCCCCGCCTTGCCCAGTTTTGGTGATTTCTTGCCAACAAATCTGCCGATTCGGACCACCGCTCCGTGGGCTAGCATTAGTATGTCGTATGCGTATAACGCGTCCATGCTTGTTTATAGAAGAACGTGGTCTCCGTCTTCTCCACGCCCGTGTTCATCGCTGTTGATTTACCTGGATGCATAGTATCAAAAAGAATGGCAAGGGCCCGTGCTACATTTAAAAACTCTATCCCGAGAATGATCTGGAAGTCATCCAGGTGCACCGCCATTTGGTGGGTTTCTATCTCGTTATTCTAGAATAATCTATGTCTGCTTTTCTGTCTAAATACATCCAAAGCGACTCGCTTTCTATATGATCCCTCTAGAAGAGTGGGATTTTACCAAATCTGTCTAGTTACTTTGTTCCCTATTTCTACTCGCCGAATCCTGAGGCAATGAAATTGTTAGGGAACGAAGTAACTAGACAGATTTGGTAAAATTCCACCTTTCTAGAGGGATCATATATAAAGTGAGTCACTTTGGATGCATTTAGACAAAAAAGCAGACATAGATTATTCTAGAATAACGAGATAGAAACCCACCAAATGGCGGTGCACCTGGACGACTTTCAGATCATTCTCGGGATAGAGTTTCTGAATGCAGCACGGGCCCTTGCCATTCTTTTTGACACTATGTCAAAAAGAATATTTTGGAGAGATTCTTTATCCATCTAGTGTTTGGTGAATCACTGTTCAAAAAGCGAGCAGCCGCCAAGGGAAGTTAAGGATCAAAGACCCCCACCCAGAAAGACGTGTTTTCTATTTTCTAAAGACGAACTTTTAAATAAGGCATGTCAGCCTCTTTTCTTTGTCCCTCCCCTTTCTAGTACTGGTGACTGCCCCTAGTATGTACCAGATTGAGACACTCCTACTGTCTCCCCCTCTTGGATAAGTTCAATCACCGAAGACGCAATTGGAAAGAAAGACTGCAGTCATATGCCGGAAGAATGGAGGTCATCTTCTCAGTGCTTGCAAGCCTTCACATCTATTGGTTGTTCGCTTTCAGGCTTCCGGAGAAGATCTAGAAATCCATTTTATTGAGCATTCGGGATTTTTTTTGGTCAGGCCCCAAACCCACCTATAAGATCCATATGATCAGCTGGTCATTTGTATACCGAAGGATGAAGGTGGATGGGGTTTAAGAACTGTAACACCCCTGATTTTTGGAATTATTTTTTATTATTTAAATAGGATTTTATGGAATTTATGAATATTTTTTTAAATAGTTATTATTATAGATGACCTTAGCCATGATTAAGATTTGGAGTACAAGACGACTAAGAATTATGACACGGATAGTGTACACGTGTGCTTTGACTAGTGTTTTAGCCATGATAGGGAAGACCGAGCCATAGGTGTGTTCTAACTAGAAAAACCAGGCCATGTTGCGACTTAACCCCCACCGATGATTTATTTATTTAATTATTAGATTTTTGACTTTCTAGGTGACCCGGTTGAACCAATTTAGCCCCGACTTGACCCGAACCAAATCTAAATCTAAATAGACATGTAGTACTCTCAAATACCATCATGTTGATATATATTTTGTATATATATATTTTATTAATATTAATATGTTTTCAATTTTGGAAAGTTTCTATTTATAGAAAGTGTCTACGTGTAATCCTAGTTGGCATTAGTTTATATTTGACCCAAAGTCCAACCCAAACCTATTTAGGCATGTTGGGCATTAATATATATATTAATAACCATATATATTTAATATTTATTCAGATTTAGATTGCATTTATATTTAGAAATCTAACTAATTCTATATTAGGAAATGTTTATTTAAATGCTCAATCAAATCAACTAGCCAACTCATCAAATAACCAAACCAATCCATGTAGACCCCACATATGACCAACCAAAGATTATTTTCATGTAATTTTCGTCCAAAAATAATCCCCTACATTGGCGGGCCATGCCATGCATGGAAACACCCTCCTACATATATAAACTCAACCCATAGGCCCATATATATATCAACCCTTATCAAAACCCTAACCCTAACAGCAAAAACTCTTATTTATCACCGAAGAGCAGCTCCTTTACCATTAATTTCGAAAATAGCATCCCCTCCCCTCTACTACATCATCCCCTCCATCACATAACTCATCCTCCTCCATAATGGCTCCTTCTTTCATCCTTCTTCCATCCAAACTCCACCAAACCAACCCTAAAAACTCCATCTTTTCCATCCAACCAATCCTAACCATTGTCCACCCCTCAAAGCTCATCAAGAAAGGATTGACGATCAAGGACATCATCAAAGGAGGGAGCTTTGACAAGAATAAGCCTTCACAAAGCAAGGACCTTGGTAAGAAACCCTAACTTTTTATTCTCAAACCCATCTCATAAATCTGTAAAAATTATGGTATTAATTCTGTAGAAATAGTGTTTTGATGCCTGGTAGTATTTTTACCCATAAAAATTTCATGAATTATGATCGCTATTTTCATATTTCGGTAGAGCCAAAACATACTACGTTGTGAAGGAACTATAAGTTTATGTAGGAATTATTCAAAACTGAATTTTATGTAAGTTAATATATTTAAATTAGGATTTTTAAGAATTTTTCCACGAATTTGTCAATTCAATTCTGGTCGAGAAAATTATAGGTCAAAACTAGTCATTTTCGGGTGACTTGTTGACCTAGAAGATTCCAAACCATTAGTACCATGAAATCCTTGCATCAAAATTTCATATTCTAATATTTAGGGCATTTTAATTCTGTTTAAATTGTATTTTTTAGGATTTTCATAATTTTAGATAATTAATGAAGTTCTAGACAAATTTCGGGTAGACTAGTCGACCCGATAGACAACTAGTAGTATGATTCTTTAAAAATATAAATTCTAGAAATTCTATGATAAATCTATAGAAAATTAGGTTAAATAATATTCTTATTATTTTTATATAATTTTTAAGTATATGATTGAAGTAGGAACATAACTGACTAATTGGGAGTTGGAAAACTAAAAACTGTGTTCGGTGTCTCGTGGAGCCTGTGTGTGATTACATGGGTCTAAAGGGTTCCACAAAAAATTGGATATAATCTTAAAATATTATCTTGGCTAATTAAGTCATATTGTAAGTTCATGAGTAGTGGGTTAATTTAGTTAATTAATTATCTAGGAGCGTCGGGTTCCGGTGGCGTGGACGCGGGGGCGACGTTTCAGATTCACAGTGCGACACCAGACAAGTACACCTTGCCAAGCTTTACAGTATTTACAAGTTTTTCCATATTATTGTTTTCATATCTTACTTAGTCTCATACTTCTCATGTTCCATATTCTGGTTACTTTCTAGTTTTGCGTGCACGTAGATTTTATTCTTTCTCCATATTACTTATCTTATTTTTCCTTATCTTGTTCATGTCTAGAGTTAGAATTTCTTTGTCTATGTCATGTATCCCTGACCTGTGTGACCTAGACATGACTTGTTTGACTTGACTCATAGTTTTAGGCGAGGACCTTGTTATAGACGTGACTATACCTGACCACTCTCAATCGTTAGCAACCACCGAGCTGTGATTGAGACTAACTATAGGTTGTTAGCAACCACCGGGATGTAATCTATAGGGCCGTTAGCAACCATCGAGCTGCGGTTTACCTCGATTTACTTGTAGTCATGTTTATTAGCACGATTCTCCAGGCATGCCATTTCTTTTATGTTTTAGTTCTACCACTGCTCCCTTTAATCCTTTTTTTCTTATATCACTTTTCATCTATCCATGCATTTTATTACTGTTATAGCTGGCATGTATATTATGTGTCTTGCTAGTCCTCTGAGGATCTGGTGATCTCTCCAGGCTTAGTTAGAGACGAGGACTACCCAGAGGTATACAGTTCTGGAGTCGAGGCGGGTGATGTACCGTCGCAAGAGGACGAGATAGCGGCCGAAGACTTCTCTTGAGACATGTCTCTTTATTTATAGACTTGCTATTTCATTTTCCTTCTTTTCAGTAGACATGTAGTAGATTATTTATTTCTTTATACTGTGGTTTCGGGATGTCTTACTCGCATGGTTATTATTTCTAATTCATGTTGGACAGATTTCTTTAGTATCATTTATTTTGGACTTGATTTCTTGTATCATATTTTCTTTGTGGATGAGATTAGCTGTGTACCTGTGACTTGTACTATATTCTGGGTTGTTATCATGATTTACAGCTTAAATATTTTGCTAATGGGCTTACTTTAAGATTTGGCCAATTGGTGAAGTGTTGCTGGCATGTATCGTATCCTAGTCCTATACGTATTTTGGGACTGGGGCATTACAAGAACTATTGAGGGTTGGAATAGGACTGCCATATGAAAGCTTTTCTGGAGAGTAGTTAATGATAATGGGTCCATTTGGACTCAATGGGTTCATTTTATATATGGTGATACACCAAAATTCTACCTACTCCCGAATTGAACGAGTAAATTCCTCGGTTTGACACTCCTACCACTAGAACGAGTAAATCATCCGTTGGGAACTCTTACCATGAAATCTTCTAGAAAGAGTCGACCGACTCTTCTAGTCTCCACGGTGACCGCGGGGGACAGCCCGAACAATGAGCTCTTGCTGTTCTTCGAGGAGCGCCCTCTTCCTGTTTTCGAGAGAGCATATTTCGTTCTGGAGAAAAAGCATATGATCCCGTATATACATAAACTCTCACTCTCTGATGTTGAAGATCCCAGATTTATCCAGAAGAAGCTTAGCTTTAATCTCACGAGGCAAGTCATTACGATAAAAAAAGGATTGATTAGTTCTGTGTTGGCATGCTAGGTTTGCCAATCCATCTGCAACCGAGTTACATTCTCTAAAGGAGTGCTGAAAAATGACTTAAATTCCCTGCATCTTCTCATAAATATGAATCAACCAATATAAAATGCTCCAAGAGGATCTATCTTGACGCACCAGAATGTCAACTAAGACTTTTTAATCACTCTCAATCAATATATGATTCAGATTCAAAGAGATGCAAAGCGGGAAGGGAAGGCATCCGTGCTGGTGATGGCAATCAGAAGAATCAAAGGTTTCATAGTTAAAGGTAAGACGGCCGCACCTCAAATCGTCGCCATCTAGAGGAGGTAGAGTGAAAGATTCGCCAGGTGCAAAATGCCATTATATTCGAGGGTCAAGGATTTGCTGGGAATTTCAGATCGAAGAAGAGGCAGATATTATTGGAGTGGGTGGGGTTCCCAACCTATGTGGAGAAGATCCCGGAGTGCGACGAGCGCTGTCCGATGTCGGAGAAGCTCGGGAGTAGTTGTTACTGCTGCTGCTGCCCCAAAGGGGGTTCTGGACCAAGTCTGCCGAGTTCGGGCCGAACTCGGTCCCAGGCCGAGTTCTGGCCGAACTCGGTCTGGCCGTTCCAGGATTTGGCCATCCAGTGCTGGTTGCCCCACACAGAGTTCTGGCCGAACTCTGTGTGTCGGGGGGCTGAAGCGGATTTCAGGATGAGTTTTCATCATTGGATCTAATCCAACGGTCCAGGTTGGTTGCGGGATTTGGGAGATATATTGAGTTTTCTCAACCCTAATTCATTATCGTATTATCGCATTGGACAACACAAAGTTTGAGAGAGAAGGAGGCAAGAGTGCCATTGCAACTTCGGAGAAGAAGACGGAGGATCGAAGGTCGTTTTCGAAGGAGATCGTGTTTCGGGTAATCTCTACTCGTCGTTCTCGTTCTTCGTAGCCTTGTGATCATTGTTTTCTCAACCCTAATTCATTATCGTTTTATCGCATTGGACAACACAAAGTTTGAGAGAGAAGGAGGCAAGAGTACCATTGCAACTTCGGAGAAGAAGACGGAGGATCGAAGGTCGTTTTCGAAGGAGATCGTGTTTCGGGTAATCTCTACTCGTCGTTCTCATTCTTCGTAGCCTTGTGATCATTGTTCTTGTCTCTGAGTGTTGTGGGGATCCGATTTGGATCGAGAGGAGTTTGTAGAGGGTGTAATTCTTCTATTCCATTAGTGGAGGCTTCTCAGGGTTGGACTCCGATCGTCCCATGGTTTTTCCCGCAAGGGTTTCCACGTCAAAAATTCTCTGTGTCTGCGTGGTTGTTTTTTGTGTTCTTATTTTTTGGGTTCGTGCGTTGTTTGCTCGGTCCTCTCGCAGGTACTCTCCGGTTTGGGGAAAGGTTTCTGCGCTTCTTTCTCAACATAGTGGTATCAGAGCATAGGTTTTGTTCTGGCTGATACCAACAGAGTGGTATCAGAGCTTTGGGTTCAAAGGGTGTCAGGAGTTGACAGAGGAACCAGAGAGGAGAGATGGACGCGAAGCTGGTGCGCATGGTGAACCTCAATGGCACAAACTATCATTATTGGCGGAGCAAGATGAAGAATTTGCTATTTGTCAAGAAGCTGCATCTACCTGTGTTTGCAACCGAGAGGCCTAGTGATAAATCCGAGGAGGACTGGAAGTTCGAGCACATACAGGTGTGTGGGTACATACGGCAGTTTGTTGATGAGAACGTGTACAATCACGTTGCCAATATTGAGCACACGAAGACGTTGTGGGATAAGCTGGAATCCTTGTATGCGAAGAAGACCGGGGTAAACAAGTTGTTCCTGATCCGAACGATGATGGGTCTGCGGTACAAGGATTGGGCATCTATTTTGGATCACTTGAGTGAGTTCCAGGGCGTGGTTGACCAGCTATCTTCTATGGGAGTCAAGTTCGACGACGAAGTTCAGGGACTGTGGCTGCTGTGTACCTTGCCAGACTCGTGGGAGACCGTACGAGTATCTATGATCGCTTCTGCTCCAGAGGGCGTGGTCAGTCTGGAGTTTGCCAAGAGCGGGGTGTTGAATGAAGAGATGCGGAGACGTTCTCAGGGCACTTCATCCACATCCCACCACTCAGAGGCACTTGTTTCAGAGAGCCGCGGAAGGGGCAAAAGCAGGGGTCCAGGTGGTGGCAGAGACAAGAGCAAGGGGAAGTCCAAAGGTCGGTACGAGGACTCAGAGTGTTATCATTGCGGTAAGAAGGGCCATATCAAGCGGAATTGTTTCGCTTGGAAGAGAAAGAAGAAGGGCGACAAGGAGAAGCAAGAAGAGAACACTACAGCGGCGGCCTCGATGCATGGAGGCGATGTGATCGTCGTAGGTGATGAGGTCATTACTAACCTCGCCTGCGATGATAATTCTTGGCTGGTGGACTCAGGGGCTTCAGCACATGTATCTCACAATAGGGCACTGTTTGCCACTTACACGACAGGCGACTGTGGCGTGTTGAAGATGGGCAACGGAGATGTGTCGAAGGCGGTTGCCGTTGGAGATGTGCATTTGAGAAAGAAGACGGGTGCGGTTCTTATTCTCAAGGATGTTCGTCATGTCCCTGATATCCGTTTCAACCTGGTGTCGGTTGAAAGGTTGGATGACGAGGAATTCTTCAGTCTCTTCGGGAATAGTCAGTGGAAGCTTTCCAGAGGTTCGATGGTGATTGCCAGAGGAAGCAAGAAGTCCGGTCTCTACTATATGGAGGGGAGCGCAGAGGGGGCACAGGAGGTGAACGCAGTCAGTGATGCGTCTACCGAGTTGTGGCACAGGCGGCTCGACCATATCAGCGAGAAGGGAATGAGCTACTTGGTGAACAGGAAAGTGATTCCGGGGCTCAAGTCTACAAAGTTGGAGAAATGCACGCACTGTTTGGCTGGGAAGCAAAATAGGGTGTCTTTCCAAAGTCACCCAAGTTCGAGGAAGCCGGCGTTGCTCGAGTTGATTCACTCGGATGTCTGCGGTCCTATAAAGGTAAAATCTCTTGGTGGTGCTTCTTACTTTGTGACTTTTATTGATGACTGTTCCAGGAAGGTTTGGGTCTATGCCTTAAAGACCAAGGATCAGGTGCTGCCTACTTTCAAGGAGTTTCAGGCCTCCGTTGAAAGGGAGACGGGCAAGAAGTTGTTGTGTGTTCGGTCCGACAATAGCGGCGAATACATCGGTCCCTTTGATGCGTATTGCAGAGAGCAAGGGATACGACACCAGAAGACTCCGCCAAAGACACCTCAGCTCAATGGTGTAGCGGAGCGCATGAACAGGACACTGATGGAGAGGGTGAGGTGTTTGCTGTCAGAAGCAAACTTGCCGGGCAGTTATTGGGGTGAGGCTCTTCTCACAGCTGCTTATATTATTAATTTGTCTCCTAGTGCTTCTTTGCAGGGTGATGTGCCTGACAAAGTATGGTACGGCAAGGAGCCGTCATACAGTCACCTGCGGGCGTTTGGTTGTAAAGCCTTCGTGCATGTACCGAAGGACGAGAGGACCAAACTTGAGCCGAAGACGAGGCGATGCGTCTTTGTCGGCTATGGTCGGGATGAGTTTGGCTATAGACTCTACGACCCAGTGGAAGGAAAGCTCTACAGAAGCAGGGACGTGGTGTTCGTCGAGGATCAGACCATGACCAACACTCAGGATTCCGAGACGCCTTCTGAGGCTGAGGAATTGCCTGAGTTAGAGTCATTTCGCTTCGAGCAGTTTCCAGAGGACATCGCAGAGGATCCAGTTATGGGGGAGCCGGTACATGGAGTTGCTCCCAACCTTGATCATCAGCCTGCTGATGGTGGTCAGGGTGTCCCTCAGGAGGATGAGCATGCCGGAGAGGTAGTTCCTGAAGGGGAGGAGGCTGTCGGTATACAGCCAGCACCAGTGGCTCCACTGAGAAGGAGCAACAGGGATCGTCGACCATCTACGAGATACTCGCCGGATGAGTATGTGCTACTGACTGACGGGGGAGAGCCCGAAAGTTTCGCAGAGGCTATGGAAGACGAACACAGACAGGAGTGGATGGTGGCTATGCAGGAGGAGATGAGTTCCTTGCACACCAATTCTACTTATGATCTGGTGCGGTTGCGAAAGGGCAAGAAGGCTTTGAAAAATCGATGGGTGTTCAGAGTGAAGCAGACGGATGATGCTACTCGCCCTCGATACAAAGCGAGGCTGGTAGTCAAGGGCTACGGTCAGCGGAAAGGCGTGGATTATGATGAAATCTTTTCGCCTGTCGTTAAGCATTCGTCTATTCGGGTGGTGCTAGCATTAGCAGCCAGTTTCGACTTGGAGGTCGAGCAGATGGACGTGAAGACGGCGTTCCTCCACGGTGATCTTGAGGAGGAGTTGTACATGGAGCAGCCGGAGGGATTCTGTGAGAAGGGCAAGTCACATTTGGTCTGCCGGTTGAGGAAGAGCTTGTATGGTCTGAAGCAGGCTCCGAGGCAGTGGTACAGAAAGTTCGAGTCGTTTATGGGGGAGCATGGTTATGCACGGACGACGTCGGACCATTGTGCATTTGTGAGGTATTTTGCCGATGATGATTTTATCATCTTATTGCTCTATGTTGATGATATGCTATTAGTGGGTCGGAATGCCACTAGGATAGCGGAGTTGAAGCGCCAGCTGGGCGCGGCCTTCTCTATGAAGGATTTGGGCGCAGCAAAGACTATTCTTGGGATGGAGATCAGCCGAGAGAGAGAGAGTCCAAGCTGCTACACTTGTCCCAAAAGAAGTACATTCACCGGGTACTTCAGCGTTTCGGGATGGACGGGTCGAAGAAAGTGAGTTCCTCCCTCGCGGCTCACTTTAAGTTTACTGAGGAGCAGTGTCCATCTACCGAGGACGAAAAGGAAGATATGGAGCGGGTTCTATATGCTTCAGTTGTGGGAAGCCTGATGTATGCTATGGTGTGTACGAGGCCAGATATTGCTCATGTAGTTGGTACGGTTAGCAGGTATCTTTCGAATCCTGGAAGGGTACACTGGAGTGCGGTCAAGTGGATTCTACGATATCTTCAGGGCACTGCTGGTTGGAGACTTTCCTTTGGTGGTGACGAGCCGAAGCTGGTTGGGTATACCGATGCTGATATGGCTGGAGATGTAGACACGAGGCGATCGACTTCAGGCTACGTGATGATGTTTGCGGGAGGAGCAGTGTCGTGGCAGTCGCGGTTGCAGAAGTGTGTTGCCTTGTCGACGACGGAGGCGAAATACATTGCGGCGACGGAGGCTTGCAAGGAGCTGTTGTGGATGAAGAAGCTGTTGCAGAAAATAGGATTGAAGCAAGAGCAGTATACTTTGCTTTGCGACAGTCAGAGTGCTATCCATCTTGTGAAGAATCAGACGTTTCATAGCCGGTCCAAGCACATCGAGACTCGGTATCATTGGATACGGGATGTGGTTGAGAAGAAGGACGCGGAGCTTGAGAAGGTGCATACAGATGACAACGGAGCTGATATGTTCACGAAGATTCTACCAAGGGGGAAGTTTGAGTACTGCAGGCAGATCGTCGGGATGACGACGTCCTCCCCATAGTTGTGAAGGGAGAGATTTGTTGGAGTGGGTGGGGTTCCCAACCTATGTGGAGAAGATCCCGGAGTGCGACGAGCGCCGTCCGATGTCGGAGAAGCTCGGGAGTAGTTGTTACTGCTGCTGCTGCCCCAAAGGGGGTTCTGGACCAAGTCTGCCGAGTTCGGGCCGAACTCGGTCCCAGGCCGAGTTCTGGCCGAACTCGGTCTGGCCGTTCCAGGGTTTGGCCATCCAGTGCTGGTTGCCCCACACAGAGTTCTGGCCGAACTCTGTGTGTCGGGGGGCTGAAGCGGATTTCAGGATGAGTTTTCATCATTGGATCTAATCCAACGGTCCAGGTTGGTTGCGGGATTTGGGAGATATATTGAGTTTTCTCAACCCTAATTCATTATTGTATTATCGCATTGGACAACACAAAGTTTGAGAGAGAAGGAGGCAAGAGTGCCATTGCAACTTCGGAGAAGAAGACGGAGGATCGAAGGTCGTTTTCGAAGGAGATCGTGTTTCGGGTAATCTCTACTCGTCGTTCTCGTTCTTCGTAGCCTTGTGATCATTGTTCTTGTCTCTGAGTGTTGTGGGGATCCGATTTGGATCGAGAGGAGTTTGTAGAGGGTGTAATTCTTCTATTCCATTAGTGGAGGCTTCTCAGGGTTGGACTCCGATCGTCCCGTGGTTTTTCCCGCAAGGGTTTCCACGTCAAAAATTCTCTGTGTCTGCGTGGTTGTTTTTGTGTGCTTGTTTTTTGGGTTCGTGCGTTGTTTGCTCGGTCCTCTCGCAGGTACTCTCCGGTTTGGGGAAAGGTTTCCGCGCTTCTTTCCCATCAGATATAAATATGGTTAGGAAAAACCCAAATTGAAATGAATAGAAGATGCCTCTGGAACGTCGTTTTTCGAGAAAAGGTCCCATCTTTCAATATCATGATTGGGTCGACCAGGACAGATCATGAGGAATATGAATATCAAAGAAAACTATGAACCCAAACCTCGATATGTGGAATCATCTTGCGCCATATGTACTGAAATTGTTCGGGAGACATGGTCAACAATATGGTTACATCTAACTGCCTACTGGGCAAGTTTCAACTTCAAAGGCACCTGGTTTGGCACCAGCCAAAGGAGTAGGAGCAGTAGCTGGGGAACCACCATAACCATGCTCCTACTACTTTTACAGCTGGGTTAATCCTTAAAGCAGCATTATCCCATATCCTAAGCTTACTCCATACCGTACCTGGAGATAATAGTGGAAAAGTCAGATGATAATTCGCTTAGAGAAGGGTTGACATCTTCCGGAGAGATTGGAAATGAATCTTCTAATATTGGCGGGATGTCCTTGAAGTCCTTTCATTTCAACTCTCTTATATTCCGAGATGGCTTCATCTTGGAGAAGGCCTGACCGGTCCTGCCTTCCTAGAAAGCACGAGCATACAGATTTGTATTGTTCGTTCGGAGATCCCACTATACCCTTTTCACTCGGGAAAGCCACTGACGCCTATATTCTTTGTATTGCCCGCACCTTTTGCCAGGAGAGGGTTTTGGAGAAAGATAGGTAAGCGGTAAGCCGCAAAGGAATTCTTTTTTCTATTGATTCTGGAGAGAGGAATGTTTTTTGATATGTCTTAGTCTCCGCTGCAAGGAAGAGAAAATTGAGTCGTTTATCAAGAAAGGATCATGGTGGTCCCTATATCTCTGATATGTGTAGCACTGTAGTAGTTTTCAAGTCAGCTTAAGAGAGAGCTCGGCTCAAAAGACAAATATCCTTATTCTTAGTAGCTAGTGGAATTGATCACTCTTTCCTATCCAATTTGTCGAGGAGAGAGAACTATCAGATAACTCAAGCTAGACAGAAAGGTGCAAAAGTCCTTCCTTAAGGATCCTGTAAGCAAGTAGGTTCATATTGTCATTTTGCTTCAATTTCTTGGAAGTCTCACAAGTGGGTCCGCATGCAACAAAAGAAATTGGATTTGCCTACTACTCTGACCCCTCAAGGATAAAGAAATTAGACAAGAGCGAGAGCTAGACTGACTGTTGGCCCAATGCTCGTGGACGATGAAGACTGACGACCCCCTGCGGTGGCTACTCATAAGAAGATGAAGGATTGAAAGAGGACTGATCACCCCGCTTATTTGTGATCTCTTGCTGGACTACCTTTCTACCGGTCCCGTTCCCCAACCTTCAAAACAACGTTGTTAGTACGTGGGCCGACACTTCCTGTCATTCGGCGCCCCATCTTTTGACTGTTGTCAACTAATCTTTTTCATGTTCGATTCTACTCTATGTTAGAACATTTCTGTGAATGCTATTCCGATCTAAGTGGTCCTATTCCGTGTCCCGTGCTATCTCATCCACTTGAAAATTCGTGTAAAAGTTGGTCATTCTACTTTCTAATAGAGTCGTGAGTTCAGCTGCTCTAGGAGAGAATTCCATACTTGAACAAAGAAATTGATGGCGGGGAAATCCACTTTACAAATGATAGATCCCACCAGCGCTGTCAAATCATCATCTATCTCTGTTTGAAACAAAAAGATGAAAGTATTTGCTCTGACCATTTGAGGTTTCCAAATCATCCAGTTGCTGCCATTGAGACTGATCATCCGTGTGCTTGTGCTTGCTCTCTTTTCTTATGCTATTTAAAGAGATAGAGATAGATGATGTGAATGTGTCAAATGTGGAAAACTGAATCCTTGTTATCTTTATGCGTTACGTGCGGCAAAATTGGTTACAAGATGATCGACTATCCAGATAAATCAAACCAGGAAGCGCTGAATGACATCGACAGGCAACTAGAAAGACACTTCAAGTCATGTGTTAGATGGAATGATCAATTAATAATACCCTGCTTTCTTGATCAATTAATGAAGAAAAAAGACGATGATGATAATGTACTAAATCGTCTCAAAAATATAGTTGTAGAGTGGGGGACTGCTGTCTCAGTTATGCTTATGGTACCAGGGGGCACCCGGTCTAATTTAAAGCAGGCATAATCATCCTCACTAATGAAAAAAGAAAGAAATATTTTGCGCGTATGCAGCTTTCTCAAATTTTGGCGGGTGTGGGAAAGTAAAAGCACGACTGAAAGCCGGAATTCACTCTCTAAGGCGTGTCAGGGATGAAATCAATTCAGCTAGTTAAGTCTCGAGATCTAGTAGCTTCTAGGGCAAGTAAGACTAATGTACGTAGACTGAAAGACCACTCTTTTTAGCCACTTAAGGCAAACGAAGTCACCTCTCTTCGGTCGCCTTCGGGTGCCTCTGGTCGCCTCACTTCGATATATCTCGCATCGACATGCCGCAGCCACTATTTTGACACCTTTTATGCAATTATGAACTCCAAAGAACTTTCTCGCTCCCAATGCAACTTATCTTTTTGGAGTTGACGTAACAAACTATGCGAGCCTCCCGATGAAGCCAAGACGCTGATAACACGAAGACACCTGGGCCTGGGGTTTTCGATCTTTGTTATTGCGTAAAAGTCTCAGAAAGATGGCAGTAAAGTGCCTTAATTAGATTGACTCGTCAAGTTAGAGATAAGATCGTAGATCGATGTCGGATTATTTTCCTTCACAGCATGGTTCCTGTCACGCTGGACAACAAAGAGGCTGTCGGCTTATATATAGTTCCGAAGAGAAACATCTCTTTTTGATGAATTCTAATTCTCGATCCCGGCCTGGAAAAGTGACTAGGCCCTCTTTATGAATGAAAGAAAGGGATTCCATCGCCTAGCCCTGTAAGGGGGATCACACTTACTTGTTTTTTAGTACAAGTAGCTACGGATTTTGCTATGACTTTTTACTATCGTCCAACCGTTACAGAGGCTTTTTCCTCTGTTCAATACATAATGACTGAAGCCAATTTTAGTTGGTTAATCCGATGAGTCCATCGATGGTCAGCAAGTATGATGGTTATAATGATAATTTTGCACGTATTTCGTGTGTATCTTACAGGGGGATTTAAAAAACCCCGCAAATTAACTTGGGTTACACGTGTGGTTTTGGGTGTATTGACTGCATCTTTTGGTGTAACTGGTAAAAATTGTGATTGATCTTTCTGACAGTTTGGATAGTGTGCACCATCCCTCTCTTTTTTTTGCACGCAGTTTGATGTAAAATATCTTATAGCTTTTTATAAGGGTTCATTTCATTCTTGCTTAGTACTGTACTCTTAGTGATGGAGATCCCGTCTTCTTCTTCTAAGCGGCTGAAGCGCTGGATTGATTGACTTTGCCAGCTTCAAACCCTACTGTTCTAAGGATGAGAAAAGGAACTGAAAGGGGATAAAAATATAGCTCATATTCTTCTCTTCCTTAAACCCACCATCTATCTAGTTATCTTCCTCGGTGAAAGAAAGGGAAATAATTTTTCATATTAGCTCTTCCGGAGCTAGAAGGCATCAAAATATTCGAACACCCAAGGCTCGAGGTTCCTCAAAAACCGATTCCTCTGGAATCGAAGATTTGTATTTGATCCGACTTCGATCGGAGAAAGCCTCTGGAAAGCGCTAGTTCGAGCCCAGCTCGTGACAAGGCCTTTTTTTTGATCCATTGGTCTTGCTTTTTATTGTTATATTTAGTCCCTTTTTCCTTAGACTTATATCTTACCTAATTCCTTGGCTTATCTTTCTTCCCTGAAGTATTAATCGGTATAATGGAATCTGTAAGTCAATAGTGGAATAGTTTTCTCTACTTTAGATCCAACTTCCAGAAGTATGAAGCGCTCAGTCAAACAAGTCTGCAATCAAAGTTCATACTTGTTCTTGATGGCCTGGTTGAGCGCCCGAGTTTCAATGCAAAATCTAATCTAAGGCTCCCGCTTCTTATGGAAGAAAAGAGGCGAGCGAAGTGAGTAGTGGGCCGTTGGAGGCTTAAATATATCTTGGTGAGATGACTTCCGGAAATTCTTTCCTGAGCTCAACTAACTAAGGTCTGACCTCAACCCTCAGGGAAAGACCGTTCCACTAAATCAAAAGCAGAAGGAATCAATCTGTGCCAGTTCTCATCCAATCCTAATGCACAACTACTCTACTATTGAACCTTGTTTCACTCTTCGGAGATAAAACTCGAGCAAAGTTAGGCCTGGTTAAGTTCCTGGTTGGAACATCTGACTTTAAGAAAGTGCCTACAGTCCATACGCAAGGAGATTCTATTGCCCTGTCTCCCATTTGATATTCAAAAAAAAGAGCCCAAATCCCCCATGAGAGCCAAAGAAAGTCAGGGGGCCTTCTTTTGATGATCCCAGGATTCGGTGCGTAGAAATAGGAAACGAAGTAACTAGACAGATTTGGTAAAATCCCACTCTTCTAGATGGATCATATAGAAAGCGAGTCACTTTGGATGCATTTAGACAGAAAAGCGGACACATATTATTCTAGAATAACGAGATAGAAACCCACCAAATGGCGGTACACCTGGACGACTTCCAGGTCATTCTCTGGGTAGAGTTTCTGAATGCAGCACGGGCCCTTGCCATTCTTTTTGACACTGAAGATAGGTTTTTTTCAGTTTTTTCGAAAAAGAGAGACATGTGAGTTTGACTCTCGTTCTATCCATGTTCAGCAGTCCTTGTCCATGTTGGACTGTTGATGGCAGTACCGCTCAACTACGAGAAGGGCCGGTATGGGGCATTTGGGAAAGTCGGGCTGATCAGGTGTCTTCATTCAAGAGACGGTACAAAGGAAGAACGAAACAAAGTGAGAGGCCGGGGTGCAGGGAAAAGAGTCGAGTTGATAAGGCTCGACGACCGGGAGAAGCAAAATGAAATCCGAATTTGGCCGAAAAAGATGCAACGCTATGGATACCATGACCGATCACCATCAAGAAAGAAGAATTTCTCTAAATCACTTCGGATCAGCTCTTCATGCCTTCATGGATGGCTTGGCTACCTATGAGGTATGGCTTGAAAGCAGTTTTCTACTATAAGAAAATGACAATACAATAGAGATTTCTGGACAAACTAGCGAGGAGTTGACTCCCAGGAAGGGAACAAATAGCAACATACTTCGCTTCGGTCCCTACTGCTTGTAGTTCAATCCCCTTGGCAATTCCTTAAACAGAGCACGACGCTCGAAATCACGAGGTGGATAACGAAGTGTGGGTTACACACTCGAATCGCCAATTCAATTCTTCTTCCACTTGCTATCTTTTCTAAGGCCATGATCATATATGAAAGAATTTTTGCTTTTTGTGTGGAAGTGAAGAGAGACCAGAAAGCAAGGCTTTTCAGTTTGAGAATATTTAATCCAAAGACAATGGGCTCGAGCCGCATTTCACGAAGTCAGGCTTTGTCACCATTCCAAAATATGATCTAAAGAACACACAACTATAGATTGCACTATAGAGCATCAAACTAGTCCATAAGGATCGGATACCCATATTCCAGGACCATATAAACCTGTTACATGAAATGCGCCAAAGCTAAAGCAAGCTACTCCTGAGAGAAATAAATGAATGCAAAAGATCTTGGGCAAATCCAAAGAAGGTTTTCCTGTACGTTCATCACAGAATATTTCTAGGTCCCAATACACCCAATGCCAGATGGCTGCCAAGAAACACAAGCCAGAAAACACAATATGTGCCCCTGCCACGCCTTCATAACTCCAAATACCCGAATTCGTTATAGTTTCTCTTGAAATACCCCAACCACACGTTCTTCTATAAACAAGCGTGGACGCATTATACGGAGACGACATACTAATGATATCAAGCCTGGCTATCCAGATAAAAACAGAAAGATTGATAGGCTTAACCCATGAAATCGTTTGCTTTGAGGGTCTCACTAATATGTTGAAGACATAAGAGACGAGTATAAGATCAAGTATATACTAATTTGGAGTGGATCTCGTAGTCTTCTGGACTGTGGACGGTACTACTCTACATTGTCTTCACCCATCTAATGCGTTTCTCGCCAAGTCTTGCTAGCTAGCGTACTCTTCTACTATCAATAAAACCGAAAGAAAAGAAAAACTAGTGACGTATAGATCGAGACGCAGTACTTTTTCTTGACTTATTCCATTCCATAAACGGAATAATGGAAGGTGCGTAGCATTTGATAACACTTCTTCCTATTTCTCATTTGGAAAAAGGTTCACGCTCCCCTAGCTGTAAAAGTGGTTAACGTGATTTTCATTCGTAGGCCACATGTCCATTTTTGCAAACTTCTATCTTATATAGCTGTAAAAATAGTCCAATTTGGTCATTTGACGATGGTCACTACGAGGGAAAATCGACTGTTAATAAAAAAACACGGGTTTCGTCAAACTTTATGAAAATGCATTCTCTTTCGTAGGGGAAATCCACTTTTCATCAAAAAACACGGGTTTCTCTAGGCCAGAGCAAAAGCAGAGGAGGAGAAGGACCATAAAAATGAAATACACGGATTTGCTCGACCGGGGGCCTCTTCCTCTTTCCGAGAGATTCAAGAAGAACGAAACACGCTTGAAGCAATTGAAGAGCTCGGCCGGGCAGTTCAACTGAATTAAGAACTGAAACACACCTTCCATTCTTTCGTTTATGGAATGGAATAAGTCAAGAAAAAGTACCGCGTCTCGATCTATACATCACTGGTTTTTCTTTTCTTTCGGTTTCATTGATAGCAGAAGAGTACGCTAGCTAGCAAGTGTTTCGCAGCTAACTGCTCACGGAAACATCCAACCTTATGGTCAAGTCATCCGTATATCTTTTTGATCTCCTTCTATTCATTATATTTTTGGCTTTGCCCAAGGTTGATGGTGTTGACTAATAAAGGAGCTGTGGATACACTTTTTGATAATGGGATCCGCGGGCAACCAATGATGGATGGGCATAATAAAGTTTATAAATCATTTTCAGATGTAATTGAAGGTAAAGAGGGGAGATTTCATGAGACTCTGCTTGGTAAATGGGTCAATTATTCAGGGCGTTCTGTCATTGTCGTGGGTCCTTCGCTTTCATTACATCAATGTGGATTACCTCGAGAAATAGTAATAGAGCTTTTCCAAACATTTGTATTTCATGGTCTGATCAGACAAATATTGCTTCTAACATAGGGATTGCTAAAAGTAAAAATTGGGAAAAAGAACCGATTGTATAGGAAATACTTCAAGAAGTTATGCCGGGGCATCCCGTATTGTTGAATAGAGCACCCACCCGAGGCAAGCGAGGACTCAGTAGTAGGGGCTTTCGTAGTAGCAGTGCCATGAGTATGAAGTGCCCGCTACGGAATAGATACTTAAGTGGTAGGAGGGAGCTAGGAGTCTTCCCTTGAGTCTTCCATTCATGCCTTCATGGATGGCTTGGCTACCTATGAGGTATGGCTTGGAAGCGGTTTTCTACTATAGGAAAATGATAATACAATAGAGATTTCTGGCACGAATTGTGAAAGGGAAAAAAAGTTCGAAAATAGCTGGATTTGCAGGAGGGATTCCATCCCCTGAAACAAAGGTGTACATACATAAAAAGAGGCTTGTTATGTTGGCCCCTCCCATCTACGGTGGCATAGAAACCACGGGAACCCAGGAGGGAGAAAGACGATGTACGGGACACGGGATCCTCGTAGTAGGCTGGACCAAAATCCAGCCGAGAGAGGGCAGCCTTTAGAAACTGTTAGGAAACCAAGAGAACGCTTCGCGTTTTCTTATCTTCTTCCTTTAGAAGTAGCACAAAAAGAGGGATTAGCATTATTGACCCCATGAGAAACTACTAACACCTTCCTCGTCTCGTTGGGGCTCCGTGCACTGGAAAAAGGCTTCTGCGACGGGAAACCGGCCACTAGTTACGAAGTGAACATAAGGTATCGAGAGGTCCCTCACAGTCAGGTGCGATGCAATTGCCCCCTATTAGTAAAGTACCCCTCTTCCTATTTAGGGATTTGAGGTTCTGAAAGAAATGGCGAGTACTGAATAATCGAAGTGCGGCTAACACAGTGAGAAGGGAGGGTGTGAGGAAGAAAGCAAAGAGGGTGATTCATGTACCACAGGGTTCATTCGGTACTCTCAAGGAGCATTCAAATCTCCCTTCGGTCGCCTTACTTATCCAAGCGTCTTGCTGGATAGTTGCATATGCCGTACTCGGATTTGGATGAGGTTTGTTGTTACCAGCATTGCTCATTCGCACGGAGCGGTAACTCATCCCCTTTATCGATTTGAGGGTTAGGGTGACACGCTGTCGCTTTTGCTTTCATAGTGATATACAAGGAGCGTGTCTTAAGGAAAAAAGGTAAGGAGATTTTGAAAAGGGAGGTCAAGGTACCGGCTTGGACAGTTGGACAGCTTGAAAAAGGCTTGGCCGGTGAGATGACTGAAGACCTTCTGCTGAAAAACATTCTCATTCTGCCTCAGATTCGTGAGACTTGTTTCATGAGAAAAGCTGAAAGTCAAGAGTCGACATGCTACGGATCCGAGAACCCACCTCGAACCTTATTCGGCTTTCAGCGGTCGGGGAGATATCCGCAATATCTCTCTCAGGTACAGATTTGGTGACAAAACTGCCGCAATATCCCTCAAATGAGAATAGAAAACTGGAGCATTTTCTGCATCGGTGGATGAAGAATCACGAACATAAGAATTTCTGGTTTACCGTGTTCCCAGAAAAAAGATACTTTTTTCCATTCAAGAAACGACGAGCACGACTGAAGTGGCTATACATACAAATCCATTTACGGATCTATATGCTCCGATTGGAACTGGAAGTTC
Source organism: Iris pallida (assembly GCA_029216955.1). Lineage (NCBI taxonomy): Eukaryota > Viridiplantae > Streptophyta > Magnoliopsida > Asparagales > Iridaceae > Iris > Iris pallida. The sequence goes on from JANAVB010003199.1 coordinate 936,512, forward strand.
CAGAACTGGTGGCTGGTATACGACCATAATGAAGCTGCCTTTTCTTTTTAGTATTCGGATAGGATTTCTCCTGGCTTCATCGAGAAAGAAAAAAAGAGACCGGAAGAACACGGAAGGGAAGAGATTGGAAAGACTTAAACCAGCTTTACCGTGCTAACCAGAGCGGGAGGAAGGACAGAGGATAAACCTTGAATTGAAGCCCTAAATTTGGAAACTTTTGACTTTTTGGTCGGGGATGGGCCTCATTCTCGATGAGCTTCAAAATCTTTATATTATAAGTTAGATAATAAATGCACAGGATACGAGCCTAGGAAAAGAAGGCGAGTGAAGTGAGTTTGGGGTCGCCTACTCCGCGGTAGAAGATCTAATATAATCTGGTTCGAGGAGCCGCCGCCTTCTTTGCTATTCGTTTCAATATCTGCTGCTTTTGTGCCAACCTTGTTCTAAGGAATAGCTCCGGGGAAGGCAGGAACTTTCTAATTTACTGATTGAGGAGTTTTTCCCAGCTCAATGCATTGATCTTACTTATTTATAAAGGAGAGGGAGCCCCCTAATACAGGAAGAAGGTAAGCCCAAATATGATTTACTCGACTAAGAATCTGATAGGCAAAAGAATCACAGCTCGACTAGCTGATGATAGAAGAGAAGAAAGATGCGAACAAGCAACGCCTCTCCACTCCCATGCCTTTCTTGGTCGGACCAACCCAACCAGCGATTTTCGATAAGTCTTTTTTCATTTTTAGAGCCAATAGCAAAGGGAAATGAGCTAGCCGGGAAATCCTACCTTTTCTCTTCTGTACCATATTAGTGAGATGTGTCCATCAAAGAGAATCCAAGACAAGAGCGGACCTCGATATGTGGAATCGTCTTGTGCCATATGTACTAAAATTGTTCAGGAGACATGGTTAAAGCCCGGTTCTAATTTTTTTGATTCTGCTCGTGAGCGTGATGGTATAAGCCTGCCTCACTGTGCCGTAACGTCAGTCTTCTGATCTCTAAGCCAGCGAATTCTTGACAAGCTACACACCTTCTTGTACTTCCAGCCAAGTAAGGCAAGGCCCGCACCTCATATGAATCAAAATCCAAGCACATTAATGAACTGATCGTATTAAGGGAATGAGGCGAGGGTCGAAACAGTAGCAAGAGTCAATGGTGACGGAGCCGCAAGAAGAGCCACTTCTTTCTTGCGGCAGGGGCTTCCATTCACCAGCACAGACTACATACAAATGCTCTCCGAACCGTTTTATGACTCTGCTGCTATTCTATTGACTCATCTGCTGGGATTGGAATGCTTGACTTGCTTTCAAAGCCGCCTAGAAGTGCTAACTCTTTACTAGGCATTCACATAAAGATCCCGTTATTGAACACCAATGGTCAATTATTGGTATCCCCAAGGACCTCAGTGCAGAAGTCTGGGCCTTGGTAGTGTGCTGGATCCCTATCCTCGTAAAGACGAATTTTGTTGAAAAAAGGCAAAGAGGTTGCCCCGAAGAGCTGGTCGATAGTCTTCTTGAACTAGGATTCCGCCGAGCCAAAAGGAAAGAATCGCCTCTGGCGGACAGTAGAGTATAGCCAAGAGGCTTTTGTTGTCTAACAGTTTGGATAGTGTGCACCATCCCTCTCTTTTTGTTGTACGCAGTTTGATGTAAAATATCTTATAGCTTTTTATGAGGGTTCATTTCATTCTTGCTTAGTACTGTACTCTTAGGGAAGGAGATCCCGTCTTCTTCTTCTAAGCGGCTGAAGCACGAGGCCTTCTTCGCCTTCCACCTAAGCTGCGTAGGAAAGGCCCAAAGCCAATCCTAGGGAACATTAAAGCTTCATACGGTCTTTCTGTCTAGGTGCAGGTAGTTCGCATCTTCACAAACATGTCTATTTTACCGAGCCTCTCTCCGAGACAGTGCCCAGATCATTACGGCTTTCGTGCGGGTTGGAACTTACCCCAGAAGCTATTCTTTCACCAGCACCTGCACCTACGAGACTACTATTGCTCAAATTTCTCATTGCCATTCTGATTCCTACTTCGAGGGGTGAAGAAATGGCAAAAAAAATAAAGCCATGAGAGATAAAAAATGTAGAACAAACCAAAAGAATCATTTTATCTATCGATATCGAAGATATTGGTTAATACGACATAGAGAGCTCACATTGTAAATAGATCTCTGGAGTTTGGAATAGTAATGGGATGAAGCTTATTCTTTCCTAGTTTTGGAATCCACCAGGTACGAAACATAGGGATCCCTAGCCATAAGAGGAAGCGATAAATCATGGGCGTGACCAACAAGGCCGCGATGAATGGCTTTCTTTAATAAGTTATTAGCAAGTCAGTAAGGAGAAGAAAGTGAGGCGACCGTTTAGAAAGCTAAAGAAGGAAGAGGCCTTATCGAGTTGACTTGAACACCTATTAACTCTTTGTTGAAGAAGTGAGCCCGGAAAGGCAGGATCGGAAGGCGCTATCACTCTTTGTTTGCTACACACCACCTACGGTTGGGCTTTTGGATCTGAGACTGAAACTACTGCCATAACCCGTTAGCGCTCTTCTGATGAATGAGCTTCTTGCCCTTCCTTTGAGATAGACTCACGACTATTGGTCTGATTAAGAGGGGCCCCCATTCCTACTGACTTCATAGAGTCCCCTTCTGAAACCAAGGAAAGAAGGGAAGTCAAACTGAGACTGCATTCGGTTTCCTCTCAGATGAAACTGAGAGTTATTGACTCTTTTTGTACTAAGTTTTAGGGAGTGCATGGTCACCCTTCTCAGCCATATATGGCTGAATCTGACTCTTCTTCAAATCCAACGAAAATCAAAGTGAACACAGACAGTTCAGTAGCAATAGAGGCTGTTGCGGCTAAGGAGCTAGTTTAAGATATTTTATATCACTCTCTGTCGCTAAGGGCTCACAGCCTGTTCTCAAACCGGCTTGCTTTAATCTCCGTTTCGGGGTATTGGGCTGCCATTTGGCCTTCCTCCTCATTATAGCTGAGATGCATTCCGAGAGTAGAGAATCCCTCGCGCTGGACAAGTCTTGAGGTATCTCGACTCAAGATCCTATACACGACATCAAGATGAGAGGTGCGAGGGGCCTGCATGAACTAGCTGACCACACTGAAGAGCTCCTTTCGGTCGAACCCGCCAGAAAGAAAGACGACCTTACCTTTTTCGTAGATAGTCTCAGTGAAAGCTACTGTAGTCTCCCCAGTTGACCTTCTTTTATAGATAGAATCTTCAATGAGTGGAAAGGACTCCTATACTGCGGATTGGGCCCCTTCTCAGATCTTTGATGGACCCAGAAGGTTCACGTATGCGATGTATTCTATTTGTACGAATCGTGAACATACCACGCACGACCGGACGTAGAGCCTTTACTGGCAGACCAGGCCGGGCGCAGGTGCCAGATCCTAAAAGTCGAGTGCCACGCACGAGCGGAGCAAAAACTAAGCAAGGGGAATTCTTATATGGAAAGCATGCGAAATCCTTTTCTTGCATATTTCATATACATCCATGTCTTTCTTGTGGAACTAGCAAGGCAAGGACAAAATTCTCACATGTCCGTTTCATTATTACAACCTTTTTTCTTTATGTCAAAGACAAGAAGCTACGCGAAAATTCTCATTGGATCTCAAAGAAGCTACACGAATTATTGGCTCTAATTTATGTATCGTAAAAACCATACCTAGTATATGAACTATGAATGCCTCAATCGTACATTGACCAAAGTATGAAAGCAATTCCATATCCTCTTTATCGACTCCCTTTGTTCGAACTGGTCTGGTAGCATTTTCCATATCAGCTCTTCTAATCTGTATCAAGGCCCTATCCAATGATTCTTCTATATTCTAGATGGCCAATTCTCTTTAGCAATAAAGCGTGTTCAATGGATTGTAGGTATATAGGTCAATGCATTATGATAACAAAGCGATATCCGGCTTTTGCGGTAATTAATTATTCAATATCAAGATATATTCATTCCCTTTTCTAAAAATGGAGAAAGTTGCCCCGGTGAAAAGTCTGATTGAACTAATAAGGATATGGAAATCGTGCTACTTTAGCAAAGCCCATATTTGTGTTCAAAAGTGGGATTTCCCCCGTGAGGTCCCTTTGGATCCACTCTTAAAGTCGCTCCTTCAGTTAGACGATGCCACTATCTAGGAGGAATGGTTTCCCTCCAGGACCCCCTTTCCTATTTAACACCCCTACTTGACTACCCGACTGGGCTGCCAGTGCCGGGGCAGAGATAGGAACCATAAAAGCATGGGATTCAATCGAACCCTTTCAGACAATTCCTAAGGCAGAAGAGGGATGCTAATAAGCTGACAGCTCGAGCATGGCTTCAATAGAAAATTTCTTTCAACAAAGATTGGAATCAAGAAAGACAATTTACGAGATCGCTAGGCCCTTTAGTGCCTTCACTTGTTAAAAGACCCATTTTCTTGATTGGTTCTCTGCCCCAGCTCTAACAAATTTATCTTTTTCACAAAAAAGGGAAATAATGAGATTCTTATTCCTTCTTTCGGTAACATACACCGAGATAGGATGGGAAATCCCCTTTCGATAGGCAGGTGGCAACTTGACCTCTAAGTAAAGACAGAAAAAGAAGGCCCGTGCCCGAAGACCACAATCATAAAAAAAGCACCTGAAAGAGAGACGGAATAGAACTCTTTCTACTTATTTGTAGCTACTTCCGGGGGAAAGGAAAAGTCAGGAGCTACTTAGTTGGGGTAAATCCCCGCTGTTACGAAAGAAAGAGCAGTAAATACGTCAATCAGAGAACAGGGAATTGAGGCGAGCGACAGTAAGGAGGAAGTGATGGTGTAGTTCTATTGATCATGTCCCCTTCCCTTTGTACCTTGTCTTGTGGCGTCGCTACGCGCCTTTACTCGATCAAGCCCGCCGGAGAAAGAGATCTTCCCGTCCTGGTGAGGAAATAGTTCATTGAGTTAAGGGAGGACCATTCGTGGGGGGTTGTGGAAGAATTGGGTTCGATTCCCGTTATACGCGATATGGCAAAAAAGACTGATTGAACGAGATATGCCATGCCTGCATTAAGATTTAAAACGTGTCGTCTACTTCCAAGAAATGTTCGGAACAAAGAACTTTCTCGAATATAACGCACATTCTCCGAAGATTGAGGAAAAAGAGGAGATCCATGAAAATTAATCCTTTTTCTCTTAGAAAAAATCTCAACTGCAGAAGAAGCAAGTCAAACTAACGGGAGTCCCACTTTTCGCTGTATAAGCAGTTTGAAGCGGGCAAAATAGAGATTATTGATTGAGGATTTGGTTATGCCATTTTGGGCTTTGCTCTAACCGAAGCAATTACATTGTTTGCCTCAATGATGGCCTTTCTGATCTCATTCGTCTTCCGAACTTGACCCACCATAGCTTCATCCCTATCCCTAGAGCAGTCAGAGAAAGTACAATAAACGTAGGGGTAGCGGTAGCGGTAGATCCGCCTATAGGAAAAAGAAGAGCGGGATTCGAGTTCAGCCGGCTCAGACTCATTGAAAGTATTTCACTAAGGCCTTCTTCTAAATGGGATAGCCTATTTAGTTGGGTTTGGAATAGGCTGCCCTCCTTTCTCCAGCAACTAGGTTGGCCCTATTATTAGCGGGGCGGGCGGTTCAAGGAGTTGTATTGGAACTGCTATGTAGGCTTTTGTTTACCGAGGCGCTGTTAAGCCCTCATAGAGGTCTTTTTTTGAATATTTATTCATTTTTTTTCCTCCTGAAGATCATGTTATGGAAGAGGAGCAGGGAATGACGAGTTTCTGTGTACTTACAAATTTGTAACATAAATTCAAAGGATACTCATCGAGTGGACCATACAAAGGTACGTAGCAAAAGGCTTTTCTGATCTCATTGTGGAAGTACCATGTAGAGATAGGCACCTTATCTATGTAATAACAATCTCACTCTTCAAGACAGATTCCATCAATTCCACAGAGAGAAAGCCATTCCTTTACTTAAAGGCTTCGAGCGGATAGGCAATGATAATTGGGAGCCGATAGACGATACGAACTAGGGATCCCACCAAAGTCGAGAGCCTCTATTCCAAGCTTTGAGCGGAGAGTTTTTGTACAAAATCCGTTGGGAGCTCCAAAGGCACCGATGATAAAATCTGTACCCTAGAGGGATATTGTGGAGGTTTCATCGCCAACCGGAAAAAGTTAGGGATTTAGTATTCAGGGGATATAGGACATGTTCCATCCATTCTGGATAAGGAGCCATGTGTTCTGAATTCAACATAAGCGGGACTTTCAAGGCTTGTGGAATCAACAAAAATTTCTCAACAAAAGAATAGCAAATGGAGACTTTGTAAAATTCATCTTGGTTTTCAGCATCTTCAACCTTATTGACTTCATCTTCCCTTTCTCCCTTTCTATTCCTGACAGCTCCTCAGCGAGTGCATATCAGATCATGAGTTATTTTTTAATGGATGAGAAGCTTGCTAAGCGAACAAATCTCATCCGATCTTCGGATGGCAAAATCAAAGATATTTATTCATTCTTACTCAAAGAACTTCAGGAATTCATGAAAAATGAGATGGAAAAAGAATGGAAGGATAATATCTTAACGACTGTTATCGCGCTCCTACCGCTACTAGAATTGATTTCACTCCCTTCTATTACCTCCCTAACGGTCACCTCCCTTCGGTCGCCTCACTAAGCTCTCAACTCCCGGCACGGTCGCCTTACAAATCTTCCCTCACTGGCCCCTTATCTATTAATAGAGGGAGCCAAAAAGGGGCTTTGCTCCCCTTTTTAAAAATAAAGAAAGAAGGATCAAAGTTTAGACTGCTTACTGTAGTTCTACCTTGAGGAATTTGGGGATGTCATGCTCCACGAGTTAGTTGCCCAAGGGTTGGTGTGGCTAGGAGGGCAGTCTACCGTAAGATCAAGTTTGAGCCTGGAGCCAAAGTTGGGTTATCAACCGAAAGTAATGGGGGGCTTAGGATTAAGGAAGACCAGGGAGGGCTGTGTCTCGCATTACTTGCCATGCTAAACTAGAGCATGTTGCATGAGCAGAAGCAATGTTGGGTCCAGTCTTCAGTACCTCGGTGGAATCAAAGGCCCCGCTTACTAATAGGCAACAGGGGACCCTTACTCGCCCAGCCCTACCTACTTCAGTGAAGCTGTCGTGAACTTCTTTTCATCCAAGACTGATGGACCTGAGATTCACTTTCTTTGATTCCTCTCACAAGGAGAAAGGCGGGCATTTTCTCTGGTTCTTGTCTGTGACGGGGACCTGAGATAGGTAAATAGGCTCAGTATAGAGGGAGACCGACCCTTCAGATAAGCCTTCTCTTGCTCCATAGTCCCAGATAGAACAAAAGTGGATCCTTCAAAAAGTAGGATGACGCGACAACTGTAAATCGCCTTGTGAAAAGTGCCTTTGCTCTGTCTATCGTTCGTCTTCTTCCTAAGGAAATTGTCTCATTGCTTAAGCACAAGATTCGATAGTTGTGATTCCGCTTTTATGTCTTTGATTGAGCTTTCTCACTCTTTCTTTTTTACCCACTTCTATTGCTTGACTCCGAGCCTGTGTTGCCCCGCTAATAACGGGGCTGACCTAGTTATTGGAGTAAGGAGGGCGGCCTATTCCAAACCCAACTAAATAGGCTATCCCATCTAGATATCTATGTGGGGCTCCCTCCCACTGGCTATGCAATATTGCTGGGTCTATCCCCGAATCCACCTTGGAATTAATAGTAGCAAGCGGTCCCCGAATATCCTCGATCGGCTATAAGAACGCCCATAAATTTGATCAATTACTCTTTACACTTTAAAAACAGACATAGGTATATGTTAAGCTAAAACTTTTACTTCTTTTTTTTACTCGAATATGAGTTCTTTATCATCATGGATACCCCACCAATATTTGTGATCCTCGTTAAAAATTAACGGAAGCGGGACAGAGATTGAAAAGATCAAACACGGGAATAAAAAGGGATTCCATCGCCTTTTTGATCATTTTAATAGAGGGGGATAGATAAAATGGACAAAACAGACTCCCCAGTCGAAATGATGGGTTCTCGTCTCGACAAAGTCTTGAAAACTCTCCCCATGTGGCTATTTATGATGTTTCCAACCACCGTACCATCATCTCGTCACTGTCCAACTGATTCCAGCACCTTGTAGGCATCCGTAGCCGCCTAGGATGTCTCTCACCCCCTTTCGTGCAACTTATCGTTGCTGATCTCTTCCATGCCTACACCGATGATCACTCCAGATATGCTACTTCAAGATCCGATATCTTCACTCTGTTCTAGATGAGCCTCCCATTTTTTCTAAGTTCTCCGTAATATCATTAAAATTGCCTATTAGCACCCACGGCAAGAAATTCTCCTTAGCAAACGTCTCAGCCATTCTGAAATTATGATATCATGGTACGAAGAAGTATAGTTCTCTTTGATTAGGTTTCTCCACTCATTTCAATATTCATCTCTGGAAACAAAAATGAAATAGGAGCCCACGTAGCGGTCGGGATTACTAACCCTCGGTGGAATGGCCATGTCGTCTCAGAACAATCTCAAAAAGGAACCATTCTATTTCAATAGAGGTACGGAAAAGGGTTGGGGGCAATGAAGTAGGTAAAGTGGTTGGATTTTATGAGCTGTTCCAACCGGATGTGATTCTAAGAGCCAAATGAGAATGAATACTATACAACAATATTATTCTTTTTCTTAACTTAAGAAGAGGGAGGAGACAGACTTGGGGGTTCTTTGGTGACTTGATACTCGGCACCCTACTCAGCATTGTGCTACTCGGCAAGTGAAATTGGTTTTTGTCTTTTTTTGCATCAAAACCCTTAGGAGGTGCATTTTTTTCGATCATTTTTGAAAATCGTTTTTCCTCATGAAGAAGTTTCCAGACAAACACTCCAACAGATAGAGGAATTCTAGAGTGCCACAAGTAGGTATGCCATCTAAAGGGTAGGCCTCTAGTTCTGAGAATGTTACCAAAGGAGGAGCTAAATTTACCTGACTGAGTGGGGATCCAGCAAAGGTAATTCTCATCCTCAGAACCACATTTGTGGGCATTTGATCAACCGGGAGGTATAATTTCTTCTCTATTTCATTTCTACATGCATTTAGGATTCATTTGAACCCATAAGAATGACCCCCATGGTTGTATCTCCATTTGTGTCCATTTCGTGTCCACTTGGAGGTCATAGGAGTGTCCTTTGTGTTGTGTTTTTGTGTCCTAGTAGGAAACCCCCAGTTTTGGACACACCATGTGGTATGATATTGTGTGAATAATTTATGGTGTCTTTATTTTCAGATTTTTTTATATGTTATCATGTTGGTATCTTAATGTATCATATTGTATCTATATATATATATATATTTTTTTTTTCATATTGTATCTATATATGTATATATATATATATATATATATATATATATATATATATATATATATATATATATATATATATATATATATATCATTTGTTATATGTATATATGTCTCTCTCTCTCTCTCTCTATATATATATATATATATATATATATATATATATATATATTGTGTGTCAATATACATATATATATATTGTGTGTCAAAAAAAAAAAAAAAAATATATATATATATATATATATATATATATATATATATATATATATATATATATATATATATATATATTGTGTGTCAATATACATATTGGTGTGTGTGTGTCTAATATGTATTTATTGGTGTGTGGAAATATCGAGAGTGAGAGGGGGATTATGAGAATGGGATATTTGAGAGAATGATGGAGAGAAGTATGGAACGATAGAGAGTGAGATGTGGAGAGAGTGTTAGAGGGTGAGGGAAGTGAAGGATTGAAGGGGGAATTTAACAGCAGCAGTTAGCAGTATGTACTGCTTCATTGCAGCAGTGAGGATCACTGCTCGGGCAGTGAGCCCTGCCAGCAGTCTCCACCGGGGACTGTCTAGTTAGACAGCTGCAGTAGCAGTATAGGCACTGTAGTAGCAGAAATGTGCATTGCTGCAGTAGCAGCAATGTGAGGGGGAGGGTAGCCCATTCCCATGAACCCCCCTTAACAGCCCATAGCAGTCCCTTTACCCATTCATTAAATTAGCCCCCTTTCATCCAAACCAGTCCCCAGTTGATTGCAACGCACTCGTGGCGCTAAAATCTACCAAGGTGCACTTTCAAAATCTAGAGTTCACAGCATTTGACTAGATAGTCAACGGCACGTCTCGATTTGCGTGCCATAGTTTCCAAAATTAGAAACATAACTTTTGATGGCCAAACTTGCATGTTTAGATTATATTCAGATTATTATTAGGTTAAATTAGGTTTTTAACTAAATTATTACAGAATTAATTATTATTGGATTAGTAACCCAACTAGCCACTATTCCATGAATTTAGAACTAGAATATTAGAATTGATTTATAGTTTTCGTGTATGGTTCATGGTGCGATATGTGTTATAGGTTGACAGCTCCTAGATCGGCATCCTTTCATCCTCGACTTGTGACTATGGTTTATGCAAGGACCACAGGCAAGTATACCTTGCCTTTCTCTACAGTTTTATTTACATGCATTGTATTTTATTTCCCAGTTTTGATTGTTTATGGACATGTGCTTTTCGTATTATATTCTTTTGAGTTGTTTTTCATTGCATATAGCCGTGTTCATGTTTGGTCTTGTGTTTCATTCTTGGAGTTTCTCACCAGTACCTTGCTTGAGTCGTGTCATAGAACGAGTGCGTGTAGTGAACTGCCATAGCCTTGATTATCGTTTTACACAACCAGAGAGTCCACACTCGGGACGAGGGTTGTTTGGTGCACCAGAGAGTCCACACTCGGGACGAGGGTGTTTGTCGTGATCATTAGCACCAGAGAGTCTACACTCGGGACGAGGGTTGACCAATTGCACCAGAGAGTCCACACACGGGACGAGGGTGCCTTGCCGTGAGCTAACCAGAGAGTCCATCCTCCGGACGAGGGTTAGTGCTTAGTTCAAACCCATGAGTCCACACTCGAAATGAGGGTTTGTTTTCTTTCATTGATCTCGTATTTATCGTTCATCCGGCAGTTCATTTATACGTAGTTGTTCTAGTGTTCGTATGTTCATGTTCGTGTTCGTAGTCATTTGTCGTGTTCCTGTTTTTCTTATTTATTTTCTCCCGTATGATAAAATTGTTAGATAGGCATGTATATTGTGTATTTTGCTATGTCCTCTGAGGACCTGATGATCTTTTCAGATTTAGCGATTGCATGGAGTTAGCTAGTGGTTCTGGATGACAGATGTGATGATACGCTTACGGCATTCAGGTATCGTTATCGTATTTATTATCTGCTCGTGCTTTTATACCTTATCAAGAGATATCCTGTTTTTTGATTCAGTTTTAGACTCTTGTTATTTTCTTTAGAGTCTTATCGGACATTTATGCTAGTGGGCTGCAGACTACGACCCATAGTGTTCATTCTTGTTAATTATTCTTATTGTGGATTGAGATATAGATTTGTTTGCCATGATTTGGTAGTATACCGTAGCTTTGACAGCGTTTACGTATTCGAGAGGGACTGGAGTCCGCTCGATACATAGCTGGCTTGCTCACGCTCTCGCGTCCGAAAAGCGGGTGCGGGTCGTGACAGGTTTTTTTGGTGGCCCATGCAGGCCAGAGCATATCATATCGGTTACGTAACTGTACTGATACGAGCCTGCGAATTTGACTAAACCTTAGAAATCTCAATCTACTCTGCCTTAAAAATTCTCTTAAAAATTTATCTACCTCCTTTGAAACCTCGTATTCCTTCTCGATTATTCTTCCTTGCCCTTCCGTACCATTGATTCTCGTCCCTTCCTATTTCGGGATGACGAATGATCGTGCTGTCTAGAATTCATCAGAGATTCCTAAGTTATTGTATAATATTGCTTGACTATTGAATATTTGGTTATTTATATATATGAGGGATTATAGATGCCATACGCCCTAGATATCTGTTGGTAGAATCGTTAGCAACTAATTAGAAGGTTATAAGATTTTAGTGACCGTGTTTTGAGGAGTAGTGTGACCAATGGTGGGTAGAAGTCCTCAAGTATTCGTAGTTATAAAATGACTAGAGAAGGTCATAAAATATTTTTGAGAAATTAAATTTGAGGAGATTAAGGTAATAGTAGACTTTGATTTTTAAGGAATAGTTATGAATTAGAATTTCGAGGACGAAATTATTTTTAAGGTGGGTAGATTTGTAACTCCTCTTCCCGAAATTTTGTGATATATTTTTATTTTTTTCTTTGATTAGCTTACATATAATTTTTCTATGATCATTGGAGTTGTTACTAAGCCCACAGGTGAGTTATGACCATCTTGTGGTCACATGATCTCTAGATAGGGTCTATATGCATTATATAGCTATATTATATTTTATTATAATTTTTAGACATTTTTAAATATTTATTCTATGAATATTTATATTTATGAATGACTTTCGTAATTTATTTTGAGGCTATTTGTGACTATTTTGAGACCCAATATTTTCTTTAGGCTCTATTAGGTTAAATATATTTTCTGTATTTTTCTACAGTTTTTCTGGGATTTTTAGATAATTAAATATAGGAAAAACCTATTTTCTAAGACTTCTAGAATTTACTGTGCAAGTCTATGAGCATATATTGACCCCAAATATTTTTTTAGGGTTCATTATGCTATTTTAGATTTTCTAGAATTTTTCCATAATTTTTGGCAATATTTAAGTATTTATTCATTAAGGTTTATATATTTTTAAAGGCTTACAATATTTATTTTGAGGTCATTTAGGACTAATATGAGGTAAAATATTTTTATTTATATTCTAGAAGGTTAAATGTATTTTCTGTAATTTTCTACAATTTTTTGGATTTTTCTGATATTTATTTGGAGTTAAAATAAGTTTTTTAACGATTTCTGCATTTAAATTAACTAATTACACAGTCATCTGCACAGTCAGCTGTACAGTCAGCACTGGGCCCACCTGTCGGCGCCCAGCAGCCCACCGACTCTCTCTCCTGTATATATATATATATATATATATTATTATATTCGTTAAATATAGAAATTTCAGCAGCTTTTTGTGGGAGAACTCATCTAGGGTTTCCGACTTCCCGAAGCGATTGCCGTCAACCCCGACGTGATTTTCGTGCGCCGTTTTTTTTATTGGATTCGTATTGAGGTAAAATTTCTGAATATGTAATTTATTTTTATATATATTATTCCTAAATTTCTGGAAAATTCGTAGAGTGTCAGTTGTCCGAAACCTGACACGTTTCGGTATTTTCGAGAATCCGGGAGAACCAGAAATCGAAATCACGAACCGTTTGAAGTTTCGGAAAGCTGAGACAGAGCTCTATGACATATATGTTTTCCAGAAATTAATTCATTCATCTAGTATTTTAGTTATTCTGTTGAATTCAGAATTGATCGGTTGATCACCGTTTTGGTCACGATTAGCCATAACGGCGACATCTTTTGACCAAAGCATGATTTTGCGGCACGGTTGATTGCAGCGCACTCGTGGCATTAAAATCTACCAAGGTGCTCTTTCAAAATCTAGAGTTTATAGCGTTTGACTAGATAGTCAATGGTACGTCTCGATTTGCGTGCCATGGTTTTCAAAATTGGAAACATGACTTTTGATGGACAAACTTGCATGTTTAGATTATATTCAGATTATTATTAGGTTAAATTAGGTTTTTAACTAAATTATTCCAGAATTAATTATTATTAGATTAGTAACCCAACTAGCCACTATTCAATGAATTTAGAACTAGAACATTAGAATTGATTTATAATTTTCGTGCACGGTTCATGGTGCGATATGTGTAATAGGTTGACAGCTCCTAGATCGGCATCCTCTCATCCTCGACTTGTGACTATGGTTTGTGCAAGGACCACAGGCAAGTATACCTTGCCTTCCTCTACAGTTTTATTTACATACACTGTATTTCATTTCCCAGTTTTGATTGTTTATGGACATGTGCTTTTCGTATTATATTCTTTTGAGTTGTTTTTCATTGCATATAGCCGTGTTCATGTTTGGTCTTGTGTTTCATACTTGGAGTTTCTCACCAGTACCTTGCTTGAGTCGTGTCATAGAACGAGTGCGTGTAGTGAACTGCCATAGCCTTGATTATCATTTTACACAACCAGAGAGTCCACACTCGGGATGAGGGTTGTTTGGTGCACCAGAGAGTCCACACTTGGGACGAGGGTGTTTATCGTGATCATTATCACCAGATAGTCCACACTCGGGATGAGGGTTGACCAATTACACCAGAGAGTCCACACACGGGAGGAGGGTGCCTTGCCGTGAGCTAACCAGAGAGTCCACACTCGGGACGAGGGTTAGTGCTTAGTTCAAACCCATGAGTCCACACTCGGGATGAGGGTTTGGTTTCTTCCATTGATCTCGTATTTATCGTTCATCCGGCAGTTCATTTATATGTAGTTGTTCTAGTGTTCGTGTGTTCATGTTCGTGTTCGTAGTCATTTGTCGTGTTCCTGTTTTTCTTGTTTATTTTCTCCCGCATGATAAAACTGTTAGATAGGCATGTATATTATGTATCTTGCTATGTCCTCTGAGGACCTGATGATCTCTTTAGGTTTAGCGATTGCATGGAGTTAGCTAGTGGTTCTGGATGACAGATGTGATGATACGCTTGCGGGATTTAGGTATCATTATCGTGTTTATTATCCGCTCGTGCTTTCATACCTTATCATGAGATATCCTATTTCTTGATTCAGTTTTAGACTCTTGTTATTTCCTTTAGAGTCTTATCGGATATTTATGCTAGTGGGCTGTAGACCACGACCCATAGTGTTCATTCTTGTTTATTATTCTTATTGTGGATTGAGATATAGATTTGTTTGCCATGATTTGGCAGTATACCATAGCTTTGACAGCGTTTACGTATTTGAGAGGGGCTGGAGTCCGTTCGATACGTAGCTGGCTTGCTCACACTCTTGCGTCCAAAAAGCTGGTGCAGGTCGTGACACATGGAAAGTAAGGTAACTAAACAAGAGGAGAAGCATGGCAAGAAAGACTGTAAAACAAGATCTAGCTGAACTAGAGTAACATGATGAGTCCAGACAGTACAATATAAGTCCAGTGTAATCCAAATGTGAGTCTAATACAAGATGAGTCGAATGTGATTCCAGTACAGTATGAGTCGAATGTGATTCTAATCATTGCTCTAATAAGGTGATTCGAATAAGGTGATACGAATAATGATTCACATGATGTTCTAACAATGATTCGAATAAATTCTCCAAGTGTGTTTTAAAATACAGAGATCGACATATAAACGGCTGTAGGTAATACGGCACATCGCACACTCGGCCAAGTGTGGGATGGCTATCGTTCGAATATCATTCACAGAGGGGTGATTTGAATAGGGGGATATGTCTACATGTCTAATCAGTATTTTCTCGCCCAGTCTAATATAAATGAATCCATAATCCAACACATAAGACGAATACAAGTCCAACCAGCACATGAAGATGTGAATAGGTGGTTCAAATAGTTTGAATAGTGATTCGAATAATAGAGGCAAGATGAGTAAGTATATGTATCGTATACATGGATTCAGTAATAACAATACATGTTTGTAACAAGAATCAAATAGAACTAACTAGAACTGAAGTACAATAATTGATAAGTAAATGAAAGAACTATCAGAGAATGTACTCGCCTGATACTCTGAAAAGAGTAGTATAATATCAGATGTCTGTAACAGAGTCACAATGTCCTAACAGAGGAATATAGGTTATGACATGTCCAGAATGGTAAATAAGAACATACAATACAATCTACATTATTTCTAGGCTAATCTAGGTCAACTCTAAGTCAAACCTGGTCAACTGTCTAGGTCAAACTTGGTCTAAGTCAACTTGGTCAACTCTGGGTCAACTCAAGTCAACATCTAGTCAACTAGGTCAATTGGTCACATTTCAAACTCAATGTTGACTTTTGGTCAACTCTAGTCAATCCCGAACTATTGGGTCAAACCTTGGTCAATTCTAGGGTTTGGTCAACTAGGCTATTGTCAACTCTCTATATTAAAGCTAACTCCTAAGTTAACCATATGCCAAAACCTATCTTAAAATATCACATACATATATATATATATATATATATATATATATATATATATATATATATATATATACATATACTAGTCATTTTATGTATCCTCAAAATGTATTTCATTACCCCCAACCATGTGCCTATAACACATATATGAATCTACTCAAGACTAACCAACATAATATATATATCCATATATAATATCCCAATTTAAAATTTACTTCACAACATATAGGATACCTTACCATTTCTAAACCCTCATTTACAAAACCAAACACACACTATCCTAATACGTCATTGTCACGACCCGCACCCTAGAGTAAGGGCACGAGACGTGGGTACGTCCAGCCTACGCCGCAGTGTCGGTGGTAGAACGCTGTCCTAGGTCAAACATCTAACAATATAAAGGTACCTGTACAGTATATACACTCCGAATGGAGGTGACATAGCAATACAGTCTCAATCACATCTAAGGTAGAGAGCATGATAAAGATAAATAAAACATGAAATCCACAAAGAGATATAGCAGATAGAAGTCTAAGTGTCTAAGATACACAAACCTAGAAAACATCTCAAAGCTCAAATACAGTAATCTATAGAATAAATACAGCTCAAGACAACTGAAAATAAGCTATAAGAAAAACTCTAGCTATCTATACAACCTCTACTGTGTCTCCTCTATGCTAGCAGGCAACCTCCAAGCTATCTGTAAAATTTATCAACAGGTCCAGTCAGGATAGGAGCGAGTACAGTACATCTCAACAAATCATAACAGGCTAGGAAATATAAACATGCTAGAGAGTAAGATACAGGAAACTGAAGGAATAACATGATAAAAAGGAAGAGACTGTAAGTAAATAGCTACAATATATAAAGAACTATCAGTGACTAGTGATTCAGAGCACAAGATGGTTATGTAAACGGTATGATATTGTACATGAGTAATCTACAGAGGTTGTACACGAGTAATCTACTGGATTGATTACATAACCACTTCTACTCCTCCGCCCCAATCAATACACAAGGATCTAGCCAAGATATTTTATTGCACACGAAGTATAGTCGCACACGAAGATCATGTGAGCACATGAGTATACACGATTACACACGATTTGTACACGAAAAGAACGAACACAAGGAGTACACGATACTCATGATAAAGTACACGAACATGAAATACCTGATGCATCCGCTAAGGGGATAACATCACACGACAAGATCCATATAGTACTAATCCGTGTTAACAACGTGTCAGCATCAAGTAAAGTAATCTAAAGTAGGAAATATAATCCTAAACAAGATATGAAATGATCAGAGAATGTACTCGCCTGATAACCTGAACAGCTGATAGAAATAGAGGTCCAGCTGAAGCCACAAAGTCCTATTTAAAGCAAC
The DNA here is from genome assembly GCA_029216955.1 of Iris pallida. Lineage (NCBI taxonomy): Eukaryota > Viridiplantae > Streptophyta > Magnoliopsida > Asparagales > Iridaceae > Iris > Iris pallida. The sequence goes on from JANAVB010003199.1 coordinate 953,988, forward strand.
ACAGGTTACAAGGTGTTCAAGTTGTAATAAATGAATTCTACAAGCAATCTATATTATTCTAGGCTATTCTAAGTCAAGCCAACTCTAGGTCAACTCTGGTCAACAATCTAGTCAAACTAGGTCAAGTGTTGACTTACAGTTGATTTTTGGTCAACTGGTCAACTTTGGTCAAACATGGTCAATTCTAGTCTAATTATTAAAGATATAAAGTGTACTTCGTTATTTGTACGTCGAAACTTACGACACGTAAATCGAGATAAGATGATCAACGATAAAGTTAATAATCTTATTATAGTGATCCACGTGTCTATCTTGTCAATTTCAGCGATATGAGATCACTGGAATTGACTGATCTCAGTTTCGTTGTATTAATCCCGAAATACGAACATTATAAGAATTAATTATAATAAAAGGTGATACATAGAGGAACTATCTACAAACATTGTCGGATGATGAATTAAACATCGCCAACGTGTCCAGAATGGTCAAATTAGCTAGGATAGCCTACCCATCGGTCCAATTTGGACACAAGGGCAAAAAAGTAATTTTGGGTCAAAAACGGTATCCGTGTCGGAGCCGATTTGTACCGAAAAATGTACAAAAAACAAGTCTATAAAATATAACAAATTATATGTCTACGAAACCAGAATGACGATATGAACCCAACGGTATATCCAGAATTGGATTCCGTTGACCCGATCTCAATTTGGTCCGTTGACCAGAACATTAGAATTTCGGTTTGCACAGAAATGCATGCCGGAGCCAACGTTCTCAAAACTCGACAAAACTACATGTCAACGAGTTCAGAATGACGATACGAACTCAACGGTATATCCGAAATTGTATTCCAATGAGCCGATCTCAAAATGATCCGTTGACCCGGATATTGGTATCCGACTTGCACCGAAATGCGTGTCGGAACCAATGTCCACTTAAACCTAGCAAATTATATGTCAACGAGTCTAGAATGACGATACAAACTCAACGTGTATCCGGAATTGGATTCCGATGAGCCGATCTCAAAATGACCCGTTGACCCGGATATTGGTATCCGACTTGCACCGAAATGCGTGTCAGAACCAATGTCTACTAAAACCTAGCAAATTATATGTCAACGAGTCTAGAATGACGATACGAACTCAACGGTGTATCCGGAATTGGATTCCGATGAGACGGTATCAAAAAGTCCCGTTGACCTGGACTGTGGAGCCCGCTTTGTACCAAAATACGTGTTAGGTCCCACGTCCTCCAAATCTAACAAATTTTATATGAAAACATGCCAGAACGATGCCACGAGTCTACTGGTGGTGTCAGAAATGAAATTTGGAGTCCCGTGTTCAAAAATAGAATTTTACAAGTTAGAAATTACGAATTCGGACGGCCAACTTTGGCGTCGAATTCAACCAATCAAACAAGCTCACAATGAAATAAAACTGGAGGGTAGTAAGAGGGTTATACCAGCTTTGCACAGGAACTGGTAGCACGCCAAATGGAGCTGCGGTAGAGGAGGTACAAGCCGACGAAGTTGGCTCCGCAAAACTGTCCAAAATTTATACAATTTAAACGGTCAACTTGGTGGCCGGTTTTGATGTATCAAAAGATAAAATTAACGGACAAAATTTGACATGAGTGAAGATGGATATACCAAGATTGTGATGGAGCAAAGAAATCACCGATCCAAAGGTCAAATTTCTCGAAAATCGTGCACGAAGTTGCTGCGACGGGGCACAATTTCAGACTTGATTCTGCGCGCGTCACGACGGGAATTCGTGCGAAATGTACGAATCGCCTATACGTCGCGCCGGAGAAGGAGGTGGCGCACCCAGGGGGGTCGCCGGTGTTTGCCCTCCGTGGGGGGGGAGGGGCACAGCCACGGCGGCGGCGGCCGACGGCGTGGCCCGTACGCGCGACCACAGGCCATTCCTGCCGACTGTACAGTAGCTGCTGCGCTGCTGTTGCTGCGCGACCTGCCTGGCCCGGCGGAGGCACGGCGGTGCGCACCCTGGTCTGGCCTGGCGACGACGGGGAAACATGTCACGACCCGCACCCTAGAGTAAGGGCACGAGACGTGGGTACGTCCAGCCTACGCCGCAGTGTCGGCGGTAGAACGCTGTCCTAGGTCACAACATCTAACAGTTGAAGGTGATAACAGTTATACTCCCCGAATGGGGGTGACATAACAGAATATATCTCAATCACAACTAAGGTAGAACATGGTAAGATAGAATGATATAAAAGATAGATAATATCCAGGAGAGAAACATCACAGAGATACAAATCCAGAATTCTAAGTGTCTAGAATAAATACATATCTCAGAAATATCCTAGAATCTAAATACATTAATCCAAATAAAGTAAAGACAATCCTACTCTAAGGAAGTATCATCTACTACTAGTGGATCCTGTTGCTGGTCCAAGTCCAGGCACTCATCTAAAGTAGCACCGTAGTAGGTAGGACAGAACGCCTCAGCCTCGTCCTCTGTAAAATTTTCAACAGGTCCAGTCAGGACAGGAGCGAGCACAGTACATCTCATCAAATCATAGCAGGTCAGGATATATAATCATGCTATAGAGTAAGATACAAGAAACTGAAAAAAATATATGATAAAAAGAGAGAGACTGTAAATAATAGCTATAGTATATAGAGAAATAACAGTGCTAGTGATTCAGAGCACAAGAAGGTTATGTAGACGGCACGATGTTGTACACGAGTAATCTACAGAGGTTGTACACGAGTAATCTACTGGATTGAATACATAACCACTTCTACTCCCCCGCCCCAATCAATACACAAGGATCTAGTTAAGTTATGTTATTGTACACGAAGGTCATGTGAATACATGATTATACACAATTTTATACGTTTCGTACACGAATGTCACAAATACAAGGAGTACACGATGTTCACGATAAAGTACACGAACACGAGTACCTGATGTATCCGCTAAGGGGATAACATCGCACAACAAGATCCATATAGTACTAATCCGTATTTCCAACGTGTCAGCATCATGTAAAGTAATCTAAAGCAGGAAATATACTCCTAATATAGGATATGAAGTGATCAGAGAATGTACTCGCCTGTATCCTATGAATCTAGAGAATATATACTGTCCGAGGAGTGGTGTCTGTCTCCTATAGAACAGTACAAGTCACTATGAGTCTACAATAATAATAAGATGCAAATCAATGCATTCTACATGAATCTAGGTCAATCTAGACCAAAGTCAACTCTTGGTCAACTCTGGTCAACCCTAAAAGTCAAACTAGGTCAACCAAGTCAAACCTAAGTCAAACTAGTCTATACTAGTCTAACTAGTCCATTCTAGGTCTAATAAGACTAAACAAGTCTAATCTAAGCTTACTAGTTAAGCAGACACAACCATAGGCCATAGGCTAAGAGACTAGGCCATGGGCTAATATGCTATACCATGCTTACAACCTACAAAACATCTATACACCTAACACATATACATCTAATATATAATACACATAGATATAATTATATACTCTAATATAGGAATACACATATACCATTTAAATAATATAACTTAGAATATACCCTACAGGCTAATATGTGTATACAATACAACATTATGTGTCAATACATATATATATATATATATATATATATATATATATATATATATATATATATATATATATATATATATATGTATGTATATATATATATATATATATATATATATATATATATATATATATATGTATATATATACATATATATATATACATATATATATATATATATATATATATATCTATATATATATATATATATATATATATATATCTATATATATATATATATATATATATATATATATATATATATATATATATATATATATATATATATATAGAGGGGGCTCATAAATATGTGTCCAAGTGTATGTGTGTGTGTGTTAGTGAATATAAGAGTGTGTGTGTATACTGAAAACAGGGAATGGGAAAACATATATATATACATATATATATATATATATATATATATATATATATATATATATATATATATATATATATATATATATATATATATATGTATAGAGAGGGGGCTCATAAATATGTGTCCAAGTGTATGTGTGTGTGTGTTAGTGAATATAAGAGTGTGTGTGTATACTGAAAACAGGGAATGGGAAAACAGTGGTAATGTGAAGGGAAAATCAGTGAATTATAACAATGTAAATTCTGGAATTAAAACAGTGTGACAGTGAGCTATGCAAAGCAGGGAAAGAACCAATCAACCCAACCACAGTTCAGACCAAACATTCATTTCCAGTTCAAAAACAAAACCCAGGTTAATACATTGGAAGACCTCATATTTCAGTTCAAAAGAACCCCAAAAATCAGTTTAACAGTCCACACTTTCAATCTCAGATTTTGAACCCCACACCCCCCAAAACAGTCCCAAATTCGACACACAGCTAGGAATCATATAGGTGTACATATTAGAGGTTTAATTACATGAAAATAACAGTTTAAATAGTTCAAATTCGATGCTAAAAACCATATTTCAAAACCTGGAATCAGTGAACAAACAGACATATATATAGGTATCAGGAATTAATTTGGAAATGGAGAATTTGATATGAAATTAAGTTAATAAACCAAACTAACGGTTGGTAATGCATAAACTAACTGTGCACGTGCCATACAAGGTGTTTGTGTCCACCCAAGTGGACACAAACGTGTCCAATCACATTAAATACGAAAACAGTGCACAAACTGAACCACACAGGATAATTATCGTGCACGTGTTCACGGTGTCCGTGCACACGACACGACACAACACAACCCACATGGTCATGTCCAAGTGTCAACCTAGTGTAGGGCTAGGGCTAGGACACCCTGCCACGTGTCCACGTCGCGTGTGCGTGCGATACGACACGCGTATCAGCTCACAAAAACGACAGCCGCTGAATCAGTATATTCCCCGTGCGCACGTTCGTGCGTGTCTGACAGGACACGAGAGCTCGTGCAGCTCGACACACGAGGTGGAAGACATTGCCCCTCGATGTGTGCCAAATCCTACGTGTCCACGTCGCGTGTTCGTGTCGTAAATGCACCCGTGCAGCAGGGCATGCACAGTGCCTGCGCACGTGCGACCACGTGTTCGCGTGTCCGTGTGGACTCGACATGACACTAAGACTACACAAAAACATAGAAAACACATAAGCGACACATAGATCTAATTTCCTATTCAAATACAATCCCAAAATTCATTCGAAATGCCCATTAGGGCATTTCATCAAACATATCCAGCAAGACACTGATACGTATCCAAGTAGGAGACAAAATAGACACAAATTTTAGGGCTTCCTATTCCTACAGTTAGGTTAGGTCTAGGGCTCCCTAAATATGCAAGAAAAACATAATTTCATGGAGGGGATTGAAATATACCTATTGATGAGCAGAGGCTCAAAATCTCCAAATGGAAATGGTTCCTCAAGCCACCAAAACTTCCCCAAATTGATTCCTTCCTGAAAATACTCAATACCAACAGCAAGTAGACTAAAATTAGGTCCTATTGCAATTAGTTTGGGAAAAAAATGAATTAAAATAGATTTTCTATGGATTAAGGAAGATGGAGACTCACCTATTCCAAAATAGCAAATAATTCCTAAGGAGGCTAGCCCTAATTTCTAGGAGCATTTAAATAGAGAAAGGGATCAATAGTGGCTGCCATGGGCTGATTAGGGTTAGGTTTGGTTCATGTGTGGGCCTATGGGCTATTAAGCCTTAAGTTACAAGTCATGATTTATGAAATCACAAGCCATTTCTAAATCAATTCAAATCCCAGTTTCTCCAAATTAATTCTAATGGGTTAATCATCACTAACTTAGGTCAAGCTAGGGTTCCATATCCTAATCACATAGTCATGACCTAGGTTAGCCTCTAGGTTAGTCTCCAAAGTCAACATAGTCAAAGTCAACTAAAACACCAAAATCAATTATACTAAAAATCACTAAAAATCACATTAATTCTAATAAATATAATTAATACTAATAATTCCAAATAAATCTCAAAATTTGAAAAATGACCAAAATACTCTCAAGCTAGAAAAGTGGTAGTGACAAATCTACCCTCCTTAAAATAATTTCGTCCTCGAAATTAAAGGCGAAACTAAACTGCTGAGAAGGATAGAAAAGTATACCTCAAGGTCCAAAAAGATAAGGGTACCGCTCGTGCATCTCATCCTCCCGCTCCCAGGTAGAATCTCCTGAAGAATGATGCCTCCATGCGACGCGTACCAAGGGTATCACCTGGTTCCTCAATACCTTCTCTCGGCGATCCAGAATCTCCACAGGCTGCTCTGGATAACTGAGAGTAGGTCCATCCTCAATCTCCGAATGATCGAGCACATAGCTAGGGTCAGCCACGTACCATCTCAACTGTGATACATGGAATACGTTGTGAACTCCTACTAGTGCAGGTAGCAAGTCTAGCCTGTATGCCACGTCACCGACTCTCCCGCTGATAACGAAAGGGCCGATGAAGCGCGGGCTAAGCTTCCCACCTCTACCAAAACGTATCGTACCACGAGTCGGAGATATCTGCAGAAAAACCATGTCTCCAACCTAATCACAAGCAAGGTCTCAAGTTACTAAAAATCAAACATGATCAATCAATAAACAAAAATACAACCTACTTCTAATCATATCTCTAAATCTGTACCTCAAACTCCAACGGCCTCCGGTGGCTATCGACCCAGTGCCGATGTCTATCCTGCGCCACGCAAAGTCTGTCCCTGATGAGCTTCACCTTCTCGGCTGCGTCAACAACCATCTCTGGTCCCAGTAAAGCTCGCTCTCCAACATCATCCCAAGATAAGGGTGTACGACACCTACGCCCGTACAGAGCCTCAAACGGTAACATCTCAATGCTGGCCTGATAACTGTTATTGTAAGCAAACTCCACCAAATGTAGGTGATCCTCCCAGGAACCTCCAAAATCCAGGACGCACATCCGCAGCATATCCTCAAGTGTCTGAATAGTCCTCTCTGACTGTCCGTCCGTCTGGGGGTGGTATGCAGTACTAAACTTGAGCTGAGTGCCCAAAATAGTCTGCAGACTCCTCCAGAAATAGGAAGTAAAGCGACTATTCCGATCTGAGACTATGCTGACAAAAACTCCGTGAATCGTGACTATCTGCCTCATATACAACTCCGCAAGCCTCTCTGTAGACGTATCCACCTTGAATGGCAAGAAGTGGGTCGATTTGTTCAACATGTCAACGATGACCTAAATTGCGTCTTTCCCTCCTGGTGTACGCGGCAACCCAGATACGAAATCCATGGTGATATGTTCCCACTTCCACTCTGGAATGGGCAACGGCTGCAATAATCCTCCGGGCCTCTGCCTCTCTGCCTTGACCTGCTAACAGACCAAGCATCTAGCTACGAAGTGGGACACCTCCCGCTTCATCCCGTACCACCAGACATGCTCTCGCAGATCCCTGTACATCTTGTTGGTACCAGGATGTATAGAGTACTACGATCTGTGAGCCTCCTGCATGATCTGCTCTCTGAGCTTCCCGCTGGGCACATATAACCAGGAACCGTGCCTCAGGGCACCATCCTCTGCAAGTAAGAACTCGCCATCGTCTAATCCAGTACTGATCTGCTCTCAGATACACCGCAGAGACACATCCTCGAACTGTGTCGCCTTGATCCTGTCTATCAAGTCCGACTGTATCTATAGGCCCCATAACTGTATCTGCACCCCTGGCACAATCACCTCAATCCCAAGGCTCTCTAAGTCTGCAAGCAAGTGTCGATCCACGGTCAAACACATGGCTGTCGGATACCTACTCAAGGCATCGGTAACCACGTTGGCCTTTCCTAGGTGATACTGAAGTGAGATGTCAAAGTCCTTCATCAACTCTAGCCATCTGCGCTGCCTCATGTTGAGCTTTTTCTGTGTAAACATATACTTCAAGCACTTGTGATCTGTGAAAATCTCCACCCTTTCGCCATACAGATAGTGCTTCCACAACTTCAAAGCAAAAATCATCGCTGCCAGCTCCAGGTCATGGGTAGGGTAGTTCTTCTCATGGGGACATAATTGTCTGGAAGCATAGGCAATCACCTTTCCATGCTGCTGCAAGACACAACCCAGCCCCTTCCCTGAAGCATCACTATAAATAGTGAAACCACCTGATCCTGAAGGCAATGTCAGAATCGGAGCTGTCGTAAGTCGCTTCTTCAACTCATCAAAAGCTGCCTGACACTCCTCTGACCAAACAAACTCAGTATCCTTCCGGGTCAACCGTGTCAACGGCTCTGCAACCCGGGAGAAATCCTGCATAAATCTCCTATAATATCCTGCCAGCCCCAGGAAACTCCTGATCTCTGCCACTGAAGTCGGCGCTGCCCATGCCTCAACTGCTACAATCTTCTTGGGGTCAACTGAGATACCATCTCTAGTCACCACATGCCCCAAGAAGTCCATCTGGTCCAAGAAAAACTCATACTTGGAGAGTTTCCCATAAAGCTGCTCTCTCCTGAGAGTCTCTAGCATTATCCGCAGATGCTCCTCGTGCTCCTCCTCTGTCTTGGAATATACCAAGATATCATCAATGAATACCACCACGAACTTGTCCAAGTACTGGTGGAACACATTGTTCATTAGATTCATAAACACTGCTGGTACATTGGTTAGCCCAAACGGCATAACCAAAAACTCAAACTGCCCGTACTGCGTCCTGAAAGCGGTCTTGGGAATATCCTCCCCCTTCACCTTCACCTGGTGATAATCCGACCTCAAATCAATCTTGGAGAACACCCGAGCTCCGTTCAACTGATCAAAGAGATCATCAATCCGCGGCAGTGGGTATCTGTTCTTGATTGTCATGTTGTTAAGTGCCCTGTAGTCGATACACATTCGTACCGACCCATCCTTCTTGGGTACGAAAAGTACCGGTGCACCCCAAGGTGAAGAACTAGATCGGATGAAGCCCTTGTCCTGCAGCTTATCCACTAGCTTCTTCAGCTCCACCAACTCGCTGTTGTTCACTCGATAGACATGCTGAGAGATCGGTTCCGCGCCCGGAACCAAGTCTATCGAGAACTCTACATCTCTGTCCAGTGAAATCCCTGGCAACTCCTATGGAAATACGTCCATAAACTCTACGATCAAGGGATGCGGAGCCACCTGCTCCTCAACTGAAGCTCCACAGAAGACTCCGCCGTCCTGCTCTGCCTGCCGCCGGGTGTACTCAAACTCTGGCTCTCCTGGTGCCCCGAACAAAACTCTACCCCCTCGACAATCAATGCGGGCGTAGTGTCTACTCAGCCAGTCCATACCTAATACTATATCGTAGTTCGGTAATGGCATGACGAGTAAACTCACTCCCAATTCTCGGCCTCCTAATAAGACGCTCCGCCCTCTGCAAACATCACTCACGAGGATGACCCCATCCCCGGTCGTGATCTTGCAGGTCCTAGGCAATGGTTCAGAAACCAAACTGTGTCTAATAGCATACGATACTGACACAAAGCTGTGGGAAGCACCGAAATCAAAGAGTACAAATGCTGGAAGGGAGTCGAGAAGAACCAAACCTGCTATCAGCTCTCCTATGGCCTCGGCATCCTCAGCTGCCATGGCGAAAGATCGCCCCTGCTGTCTACCTCGTGCCTGCTGCTGGTGCTGCTGGAACCTCTGCTGCTGGGTCTGCAGGGCTGGCCCCCTCGGCTGACCTGCTGGAGCCTTGGCTGCCCCAGCTCCTCGTGGTATCGGACGTATCGACGCAACTAGACACTCTCGCATCTGATAATCCGCTGATCCACACATCAAGCATCTACCGAGTCTCTTCCTGCACTCGTCCCACTTGTGCCCAGGCTTCTTGCAGAATGTACAACTAACAGCTTGCTGTCTGGGTGCCTGCTGTCCTCTATGCTGCTGGTGCTGTACTTGCTGAAAAGGTGTATGGCCCTGATGCTGGTGCTGCTGCTGATACTGCTGAACTGGCCTCTATGGCTGCTGATGCTGGAAGTGAGGCCTCTTGACCTGCCCTTGACTGCTGCTACCATCCTGGAAGTCACGACCCCTCTTCTACTTCAGTCCTAGGTCGTCTTCCGCCGCCATAGCCCCAGAAAATATCTCAGCAAATGTGGCATTCCGGTCGCTCTTAGTCAGCGACCGAACCTCTCTAATCAGACCTCGGCGAAACTTACTCGCCTTCGTCTTCTCTGTCAAGTCATCTATGAAACGGGCCAGTCTACAAAACTCCGTAGCATACTCAGCTACCGTCTGGTTCCCCTGAACCAGAGCCTCGAATTGTGCCTCGATACCTCCCAAGGCCACATCAGGAAAGAACTGCTCCTTAAACAGCTCCTTGAACTGGGCCCAAGTTTGGCCCTCAACTTCCACCCTGGGATCTGTCTGATACCACGCACGGGCTAAGTCCTGCATCTGACTGCCCGCCGCCTCGATCTGGAGTCGAGCAGGTATCTCCGCCAGCCTGAAGATCTCCTCAATATGCTCTATCCAGTCGTCTGCATAGTGGATGCCCTTCGTACCGAAGAACATCCGAGGGTACATCTTTTGGAAGTCCTGAATATCCTTCTTCCTCCGACGGGGTTGCAGCTGGGTCCCCTGAGCAGTAATCATCTCGACTGTAGTACGAACTAGCTGGTGTGCCACATCGATCCCCTGTCTGAAATCTGCAGTCTGCCTCGTCTGCTGCTGGTGGGACTCAACAATCCTCTCCACGAAGGAGAAGAGATGTGTGTTGACACAAAGTCACAGTCAACCAAATATTGACTATATTGACTAAATAATATCTGTATAAATTCAATACGACACACGACGTCTGCATTCAGTTCAGGACAGACAACAGCTCAGTTTCCGACTCTCAGTATATTTTTCGAGTCTGTACTTTTACATTTTATTGAGTCTAGAAATATGTACTCTGAGTTATGCTGAGCTCTTGGAACTTAGTCTATAAGCCTACCCAAAATTCCAAGCTCCACCAAAACAAAAATTGCCCACAAGTCCCACTTAGGACCACTCTGTGCTCTGGAGACAGAGTTCGGGCCGAACTCTGCCTCCAAACAGAGTTCGGGCCGAACTCTGTCCCCTAGAAATCAGGAACCCTAATTTTAGGGTTAGCTGGTTGCTAGCTGTCCAACGGCCAAATTTTTGAATTTCCCTACCCGAATTCTGGCCGAATTCTGCCTCTAAAAACACTATAAATAGGGCATGAATTCTCTCATTTCAATTCACTCAATCTTCTCTTCTCTTCTCTCCTACAAGCTCAATAAGCCATACCCTTCCCATCTACTAGCCACAAGCCTCCTAAGTCTCGAGTGCTCAGCATCTCTCAGTTAGGATTCTTGTACAAGAGTTGAAGAAGTCGCTTGGACAATTCCAAGCAAATCGCCACTGCGATCCTCTGTTAGAAGTTGACGTGCTCTTCTGAAGAAAAGGCACGGGTTGTAAACTACTATTTCACAAATAGTGAATTTAATCCTGAGCTAGAGTTCTCAGGCCTGGACTAGTCCTCCACGAGGGAAACCAGGTTAAAATCGCTGTGTTTGCGTATGCTCTTCTGCTCTTCATTTATTTTCCGCACTTTACTCTGATTATTTATTGTTGGTGAAAGAGTTATTTTAATTGGCTATTTTTCTATATAAACTCTATTCACCCCCCTCTAGAGTTGCCAAACTGTTCTTCAATTGGTATCAAAGCTCTGTTCTCTTTATAAGGACTAACATCCTAAGAGCTGATCCATGGCAACCACACAATCCTTGATTTCCAATCATGGTGAAGGTCAGTCCACTCATAGGCCTCCCCTATTTGATGGGACTAACTACACATATTGGAAAACAAGGATGAGCTTCTATCTTAAGTCTCTAGACTTTGACCTGTGGACTGTCGTCACTGACGGTTACAAAAAGCCCGCCAGAATAGTTGTCGATGGTGATCTCATTGAGAAACCACACGACAAATATTCTGTCGAGGAGAAGAAACAGGCAAGTCTAGATGCTAGGGCTATTAATGCTTTATTCTGTGCTATAGACAGGAATGAGTTCAACAGGGTCTCTACATGCACCACTGCTCATGAAGTATGGAGACTTCTAGAAGTGACGCATGAAGGAACCACACAGGTCAAGGAATCTAAAATAAGCCGTCTCACTCAAGAATACGAAGCTTTCAAGATGAAGCCAAGTGAGACGATCACTCAAATGATCACAAGATTCCTCGACATCATCAATCCTCTATCTTCGCTTGGAAAGCAGTACTCAAACCACGAGAAGATTCGTAAGCTGCTCAGAGGGCTACCAAAGATTTGGAACCCTAAGGTGACAGCCATCATAGAAGGAAACGATCTCACAACAATGTCAATGGAGACCTTGATGGGCAAGCTTATGACTCACGAGATTGACCTCAAGGACTTCGAAGAGCCTGCTCCGAAGACCAGGGAGATCGCGCTTAAAGCTCATCAACGAAGAGCTAATCATGATGAAACCGAAGAAGACAATTCTGATGATGAAGACCAAGCTCTCATGGTTCGCAACTTCAGGAAATTCCTTTGCTTCAATCGAAGGAAGAAGGAATCTCAAGAAGACGATGAAGAAGAACCAACTTGTTACGGTTGCAAGAAAACTGGACATGTCCGAAAAGACTGCCCATTCCTGAAGAAGAGCAACCGCTATGAGAAGCCATACAAAAAGAACTCATCAAAGAAATATGCCAACACAGGTATCTGGCATGAAAGTGAAGCGAGTGACTCTGAGGAAGAAAAGGACTCTCCTCAAGATACAGCAAATGTGTGCCTGATGGCAACCTCCAACAAGGTATCTAACGAAACTCTGGATGACTTCTCTTTTGATAAACTTGGCGATGCTTTCACTGATTTACTCGATGATCATAAAAAGGTCATCGGTAAATATAAACATGCCAAGGACAAAATCAAAAGTCTAGAAGATGAGATACAAAGAATTTCTTTACTTCTTGATAATGTTAGAAACACATCACCCACAAATGACACTGATGAAGCATCCAAGCTTAAATTAAGCTTACATGATGCTGAAGCACGTATTGAGCAACAAACTCAAGAAATCACTACTCTCAACACGTTGCTTGCTGAAGAAAAGAGTAGACACAAGATTTCCATGACTAAGATTTATGGCTTAAATATTAAGGTTGATGAACTGCAAGCTGTTTCTAAAAGATTAGAAACCAAATTGGGTAAACAGGTTGTTCAACCTCAAACCCAATCACATGGGCACAACACCACTCATGCTAGTCAACCACGTCAATCTCATGCAGCACATAACCATGCTTTTATATACACAAACTTTCACAAACCACGTGCACGTAAGAACAATTCTCACTCAGTACACACTCATCATGCACAAAGACACAATCAACATCACTCCACACATAAAAAGCATCATGCCATGCCATATAGACAAAATCATCATGCAATGCCATATAGACAAGATCCTCATATACCATATAGACAAAATCATCATGCCATGCCATCTAGACAATATCAGCATGTCACACATCATAGACAATACCATCATTCTATGCCTCATAGACACCATCAACATGCCACTTATTCCATGCATAATCATCTTCACCATGCTAACTCTTCATATCATGTTCATCCTCATCTTGTTGCTTATAGATATTATTCTCATGCTCCTAGTATAAATAAAAATACTATCTGTACTTATTGTGGATTATATGGACACATCTCACCACAGTGCAAAGTTAGAAGACTTGTAGATAAAAGAATATATGCTTGGTTCCCAAAGACTAACTTTTCAGGACCCTCAAGAACTCGGGTACCAAAGGTCACATCTACTCTTGATGTAGGTGGACCTTCCCTCCTCAACTGAAAGTAAGTGGATTCTCGATAGTGGATGCTCGCGACATATGACGGGAGACGCAAATCTTTTTGCATCACTATCGATGAAGAGAGAAGGATACGTATCCTTCGGTAACAATCTCAAAGGGCACATTATAGGTAATGGTATCAATGGTCATCCTCCTTCTCCTGTAATAAAGGATGTCTGCCTAGTGACCGAGTTAAAGCATAACCTGCTCAGCATTAGTCATCTTGCTGATCATGGATATGATATTAACTTTGGACAAAACAGTTGCTACATCTATGATAGGTCAACAGGAGACATTGCTTTTGAAGGAAAAAGAGAGGACAACATCTACATTTTCTATCTTTCTATAAATTCTAACAATGCAGGTAGAAGTCTATATGCCCACAAAGACGAACGACTACTTTGGCACCAACGTCTTGGTCATGCCAACATGGATGCTATATCCAGGCTTTCCACCAAGAAGCTAGTGAGAGGATTGCCTGAAATCTCGTTCAAAAAGGATACGGTATGTGCCGAATGTGAACTAAACAAGGCAACTAAATCCTCATTTCATTCTATCAACTCTGTAAGTACTACTAGACCCTTGCAACTACTTCATATGGATTTATTTGGTCCTAGTAGAATAGCTAGCCTTGGAGGCAAACTTTATGCATTTGTTATTGTTGATGATTTTTCGAGATTTACATGGGTTTTCTTTCTCGCTAATAAGAGCGATGCTATTTCTGCTTTCAAAATTTTTGTAAAGAAAGTTCAAAACGAAAAAGGCTACATGATTACTCGAATCCGAAGTGATCATGGAGGCGAATTCGTAAATTATGATTTTGAAAGTTTTTGTAATGCAAATGGTTTTGATCATGAATTTTCTTGTCCTAGAACTCCTCAACAAAATGGTGTTGTGGAGCGGAAGAATAGGACTCTTGGCGATATGGCTAGAGTCATGTTGAATAAATTTTCTCTTCCGAAATATTTTTGGGCAGAGGCTGTAAGTACAGCATGCCACATTTTGAATAGGGTGCTTATTCGTCCTATTACGAAGAAAACACCCTATGAGCTTTGGTTTGGGAGAACCCCCAATGTTTCTTATTTTAAAGTTTTTGGCTGTAGATGTTTTATCCTTAACACCAAAGACAACTTAGGCAAATTTGATGCCAAAGCTGACGATGGTATCTTTCTTGGTTATGCCGCCAAGAGTAAGGGATATAGAGTTTTCAATAAACGTTCACTTATTGTGGAAGAGTCAACAAATGTGACTTTTGATGAAGACAACAGTGCAGCAAGTACTCTTGATGATGACGTTGAGCCATCAACTTCTACTCCAATGAATACTTCAACCGAAACTAATTCTCTGGAGGGTTTGCCTAAGAAATTCTCTTTCAAACCTTCTCATCCAGAAAATTTAGTTATAGGAGAAGTTTCACGTGGAGTAACTACTAGATCATCACTAAGAGACTCCGTTGCTAGCACTGCCTTCATTTCACAAGTAGAGCCTAAAAACATTTCTGAAGCTTTTAATGATGAATTTTGGATTTCTGCTATGCAAGAAGAACTCAACCAATTCGAGAGAAGCCAAGTATGGGAACTCGTTCCTAGACCGGTTAATCACTCAATTATTGGTACTAAATGGGTTTTTAGAAACAAAGTAAATGAAGATGGTTCAGTCACACGTAACAAAGCTCGTCTAGTAGCTCAAGGATACAACCAAGAGGAAGGTATCGACTACGATGAGACGTATGCTCCTGTTGCTAGACTAGAATCTATTCGGATGCTTTGTGCTTTTGCTAATTTTCAAAACTTTAAATTATTTCAAATGGATGTGAAAAGTGCTTTCCTGAATGGTTTTATCAAGGAGGAAGTTTATGTGAAACAACCCCCTGGCTTTGAAAATCACAAATTTCCCGACCACGTGTTCAAGCTGAAGAAAGCGCTTTATGGCCTTAAACAAGCCCCCAGAGCTTGGTATGAAAGGCTAAGCAGTTTCTTGCTTGAGAAAGGTTTTTCAAAAGGGAAAATTGACACTACACTGTTTATAAAATCTTTCAAAGACACTATTTTATTAATTCAGATTTATGTTGATGATATTATTTTTGGGTCTACTGATGAAACTCTTTGTCAAGAATTTGCCAAGTGTATGCAGACGGAATTTGAAATGAGCATGATGGGAGAGCTCAACTACTTTCTTGGTCTGCAAGTAAAACAACTGGCTAATGGAACTTTCATCTGTCAATCGAAGTATACCAAGGACATGCTGAAGAAGTTCGATCTTGACAACATCAAACCAATCAGCACTCCAATGGCTACTTCAACCAAACTCGAACCAGATGAGAGCGGTAAACCCGTTGATCAACGTAAGTATCGAGGTATGATAGGCAGCTTACTTTATTTAACTGCTAGTCGCCCCGATATCATGTTTAGTGTTTGCCTATGTGCTAGATATCAAGCAAATCCTAAGGAATCTCACATGACCGCGGTTAAGCGTATCTTTCAATACCTTAAGGGTACGGTTACAGTGGGCCTATGGTATCCCAAGTCAACATCATTTGACCTCATCGGTTACTCTGATGCTGACTTTGCTGGATGCAAGGTCGACCGTAAAAGTACGAGCGGCACGTGTCATTTATTAGGAAAGGCTTTAGTCTCATGGTTTAGCAAGAAGCAGAACTCTGTCGCACTATCCACAACAGAAGCTGAATACATAGCAGCTGGGCGTTGTTGTGCACAAATTTTGTGGATGAAGCAAACCCTTGAAGACTATAAGTTATCTTTCATGCATATTCCTATATTCTGTGACAATACTAGTGCAATCAATTTGACTAAGAACCCTGTCTGCCACTCACGCACTAAACACATTGAGATCAGACACCACTTTTTGCGTGATCATCAGCAAAATGGCACGATTAACTTAGAATTTATTGACACTGATCATCAGCTGACAGATTTCTTTACTAAGCCGCTATCCGAAGAGCGCTTCAATTTTCTTTGTCGTGAACTTGGAATTTTAGATGAAGCAGTTATAAATTGAAACTCACCTGCGTAAATATCGAGTATATTGTGATTCCTTTTCGAAGAATTTGGTATGGGTACAAGCCGAAAGGGTCCTTCTGACAACAAGGCGTAAAAGCCTAAGCGACACGGTGCACTAGTCCTCAGGACTACCGCTAGCTGGGATCCGGCCCCTGCAGCTAACCCATGGCAAATTTGGACTATTGAACCACAGTATATGTCCTTATTTATTATATGGCTCATTTTCGATTTAATATTGTCTAATTGAGATTTTCTAAAGTTCATTCTGTTTCTGAGTACCTCTCTATCTAATTTTTAAATTCAACACTCTTTGTTGACCTCAACTACCTTTTGTTTAACTCTTAAACATTTTCTTCATGTTCTTTGCCTGTTTTCAGTTCTGGACCATTGATCCAGAACTCGGGCCGAACTCTGCCCCTATCAGAGTTCGGGCCGAGTTCGGTTCTTAGGTTCCAGGGTCGGGATCTGGCTCTGCCGTTGGATCAATTCTAATCCAATGGTCAATATTTCACCCGACCAAAGACAAAGCCCTACTTTTTGTCGGGATTCCATCTCTCTCCTTCACTATTATCACCTTTCTCACCTATACAAACTCTTTCCTTGAAACCCTAACCCTAGTTTTTGATCTAGAGTGCTCCATTGCTTCTCAAAATCAAGAAAAAGGGGTTTCTCTCCATTCTCTTCCATTGTTCATTACTTATTTGAGGTACCATTCCTATTTTCTATCTTCTAGTTAAAATCTTTTAATGGCTCCTTGCTTGTTCAATCGTGGGAAGAGAATTCGAGTTGAAAGTATTTCCTCTTCGGATTCTCCTCCATCAATTGAACAAATCATTGAACAACTTCAACCACCTCATCCCTTGTTCAATCCACCACGTCCTCATAATCCTTCCACCTATGACAACAGACTTTTTGTCTCACAAGATGCATCAAACAACTGGTTTAGTGACTTTTGGAATCGTCAGGTATTCACAGGACATCCTATTAATTTCTCCATATTCTCTCAATATGATTCTTTATTCCATGATCTCTATCTTGATGAACTAGTTACCACAACTTCTGCTATCTATCGTCATGCCGTTCAAATGTTCTACTGCAACTTAACCTTTGATGACCTTCATATTTATTCACGAGTTGCAGGTATCAATATATCTTTTGATGACTTTGACTTAGCCGAATATCTTGATCTTTTAGAGCCCAATTCTTGGGAAAAGCTAGTTGACGCTCGCTCGTTCCGTTTTCCCGACAGAATTTCCCTTGAGAGCTTCAAGGACGATTTGTGTACTCCATACACACGTCCTCGCAAGCTCACGGCTAAATATCTCAACCCATATTTTTTTGACCTTCATTGGATTATTTCTAACACTATTCTATCCAAAACAGGTTCCCATGATGACATCACTTATCTTGAAATATCTGCTCTTTATCATCTTCATTTTGGAATTTCTTTCAATCTTCCACGTACCATGATGGACTGGATGATTCACTGTAGGAGGAAACCACGAGCTTTGGTTTATCCTCTGTATCTTCCTTTGATCTTTCGTGCTTTTCATATACCACTTGATGATTGTCCGTTCCTGCCTGCACCTGCCTTTCTATCCAAAGCACGACGCCTTCAGCCTGTCGCTGCTTCTGAGTCATCTGAGCACTCTGCTGATGAGGAGCCTGACGCCCCTCCTCTTGGTCAGGATGCACCTCCTCCTCCTGCCACTCTTGAGTCTCTTCAGACTATGCTTCGCGATCGCTTTGCTGTTGAGGATGATCGCTGGACGCAGCAGGATTACCGTACCACCTTGCAGATCAGTGCCCTTGGAAACTCTCTGCATGATATGCGGTATTCGCTTGCTCGTCATCCTGATCTGCATGTGCCTATTGAGCGGGATCCAGATCGCGCGGGTCATCGTATAGACGATCCGTGGGTCATGAGGTATATGGATCCTGATGATGCTTTTGTGGACCCTCGTCGCTCATTCCATGGTCCTTCAGATGTTCCAGGACCTTCTCATGCTCCATGATGGAGACTGGCTTGATATGCTGCTGCCACTGCTGATGATCTTAGTTGTCTTTTGATTTTAGTTATTTTAGTTTGTTTTATGTACTGGATTTATGTCTTCAAACCCTGATGATGTGCTGGTTGGTGGATAACATTTTATGCTATTTTTCGTAGTTCTACTTTATGTCAGTGACTTGTTTTATTAAGTATTATACTGTTTCTTCTCTGCTTGGTGTGGTTGGATTACTTTTCATTATCTATACTGCTATTCCCATGCTTTTTCTTATGCAGTCTATATGATCCTTTATATTGCTAACTGCCAAAAGGGGGAGAAATATGTATATCTGTCTGTGCTTGTATTTGCTTTTGGGAAAATTTTTTTTTATCAGGCCACAGGTTCTATGCATTATTTACGGGGGAGAGCTATTGATTCTAGCTCGGCACCGTTCACTGATTACGGGGAAGCTATCTTATTCTAGCTCGGCATTGTTTATGGGGGAGCTGTGTTTTAACCAACTGTGTCCAGGTATGAATATTGAAATATACATTTATTATTTTGTCAATTATCAATATGGGGGAGATTGTTGACACAAAGTCACAGTCAACCAAATATTGACTACATTGACTAAATAATATCTGTATAAATTCAATACGACACACGACGTCTGCATTCAGTTCAGGACAGACAACAGCTCAGTTTTCGACTCTCAGTGTATTTTTCGAGTCTGTACTTTTACATTTTATTGAGTCTAGAAATATGTACTCTGAGTTATGCTGAGCTCTTGGAACTTAGTCTATAAGCCTACCCAAAATTCCAAGCTCCACCAAAACAAAAATTGCCCACAAGTCCCACTTAGGACCACTCTATGCTCTGGAGACAGAGTTCGGGCCGAACTCTGCCTCCAAACAGAGTTCGGGCCGAACTCTGTCCCCTAGAAATCAGGAACCCTAATTTTAGGGTTAGCTGGTTGCTAGCTGTCCAACGGCCAAATTTTTGAATTTCCCTACCCGAATTCTGGCCAAATTCTGCCTCTAAAAACACTATAAATAGGGCATGAATTCTCTCATTTCAATTCACTCAATCTTCTCTTCTCTTCTCTCCTACAAGCTCAATAAGCCATACCCTTCCCATCTACTAGCCACAAGCCTCCTAAGTCTCGAGTGCTCAGCATCTCTCAGTTAGGATTCTTGTGCAAGAGTTGAAGAAGTCGCTTGGACAATTCCAAGCAAATCGCCACTGCGATCCTCTGTTAGAAGTTGACGTGCTCTTCTGAAGAAAAGGCACGGGTTGTAAACTACTATTTCACAAATAGTGGATTTAATCCTGAGCTAGAGTTCTCAGGCCTGGACTAGTCCTCCACGAGGGAAACCAGGTTAAAATCGCTGTGTTTGCGTATGCTCTTCTGCTCTTCATTTATTTTCCGCACTTTACTCTGATTATTTATTGTTGGTGAAAGAGTTATTTTAATTGGCTATTTTTCTATATAAACTCTATTCACCCCCCTCTAGAGTTGCCAAACTGTTCTTCAATGTGCAGTGTCTACCATCCTCGCAGGCGGAGGCTGCTGCGGTGGAAGGATCTCAGGAATCACAACCGGCCTCCTGACTGGTGGAGGTGCTCCTCTAAAAGTGGCAGAAACACCGACTCCTGAGGGCTGCACTGGCCCTGTTGCACCGGGAGCTGGCTGCTGCTGAGGTCGAGAGGTGCTAGACCCCTCTCCACCGTCTCCCAGTCCAGTGCGATGCGATCGCGTCTCAACCATCCTGGAGACACTAATCAAACAAGAAACAATTACTGAGAATGAATCGAAATATCAAAGGAGGACAGTTTAAAATTTTTAAGGAAGACAATAAGCAGCAAAATAGATATACGGAATTTGATAATGAGTTTTTCCTAGTGTGATTGAGTACCTTCAAAAATATACTAATTCCTACTGCAGGCTGCAGTGATATTCTAGTTCGAATACCACTACATTTCCAACCTAGACCTGCATGGGCCACCACTAAAAACGTGTCACGACCCGCACCCTAGAGTAAGGGCACGAGACGTAGGTACGTCCAGCCTACGCCGCAGTGTCGGCGGTAGAACGCTGTCCTAGGTCACAGCATCTAACAGTTGAAGGTGATAACAGTTATACTCCCCGAATGTGGGTGACATAACAGAATATATCTCAATCACAACTAAGGTAGAACAGGATAAGATAGAATGATATAAAGGATAGATAATATCCAGGAGAGAAACATCACAGAGATACAAATCCAGAATTCTAAGTGTCTAGAATAAATGCATATCTCAGAAATATCCCAGAATCTAAATACAGTAATCCAAGTAAAGTAAAGACAATCCTAATCTAAGGGAGTGTCATCTACTGCTAGTGGATCCTGCTGCTGGTCCAAGTCCAGGCACTCATCTAAAGTAGAACCGTAGTAGGTAGGGCAGAACGCCTCAGCCTCGTCCTCTGTAAAATTTTCAACAGGTCCAGTCAGGACAGGAACGAGCACAGTACATCTCATCAAATCATAGCAGGCCATGATATATAATCATGCTATAGAGTAAGATACAAAAAACTGAAAGAAATATATGATAAAAAGAGAGAGACTGTAAATAATAGCTACAGTATATAGAGAACTAACAGTGCTAGTGATTCAGAGCACAAGATGGTTATGTAGACGGCACAATGTTGTACACGAGTAATCTACAGAGGTTGTACACGAGTAATCTACTGGATTGAATACATAACCACTTCTACTCCCCCGCCCCAATCAATACACAAGGATCTAGTTAAGTTATGTTATTGTACACGAAGGTCATGTGAATATATGATTATACATGATTTTACACGTTTCGTACACAAATGTCACAAATACAAGGAGTACACGATGTTCACGATAAAGTACACGAACACGAGTACCCGATGTATCTGCTAAGGGGATAACATCGCACAACAAGATCCATATAGTACTAATCCGTGTTTCCAACGTGCCAGCATCATGTAAAGTAATCTAAAGCTGGAAATATACTCCTAATGCAGGATATGAAGTGATCAGAGAATGTACTCGTCTGTATCCTATGAATCTAGAGAATATATACTGTCCGAGGAGTGGTGTCTGTCTCCTATTGAACAGTACAAGTCACTATGAGTCTACAATAATAATAAGATGCAAATCAATGTATTCTACATGAATCTAGGTCAATC
Source organism: Iris pallida (assembly GCA_029216955.1). Lineage (NCBI taxonomy): Eukaryota > Viridiplantae > Streptophyta > Magnoliopsida > Asparagales > Iridaceae > Iris > Iris pallida. The sequence continues at coordinate 976,073 of JANAVB010003199.1, forward strand.
TAGACCAAAGTCAACTCTTGGTCAACTCTAGTCAACCCTAGAAGTCAAACTAGGTCACCAAGTCAAACCTAAGTCAAACTAGTCTATACTAGTCTAACTAGTCCATTCTAGGTCTAATAAGACTAAACAAGTCTAATCTAAGCTTACTAGTTAAGCAGGTACAACCATAGGCCATAGGCTAAGAGACTAGGCCATAGGCTAATATGCTATACCATGCTTACAACCTACAAAACATCTATACACCTAACACATATACATCTAATATATAATACACATAGATATAATTATATACTCTAATATAGGAATACACATATACCATTTAAATAATATAACTTAGAATATACCCTACAGGCTAATATGTGTATACAATACAACATTATGTGTCAATACATATATATATATATATATATATATATATATATATATATATATATATATATATATATATATATATATATATATATATATACATATGTATAGAGAGGGGACTCATAAATATGTGTCCAAGTGTATGTGTGTGTGTGTTAGTGAATATAAGAGTGTGTGTGTATACTGAAAACAGGGAATGGGAAAACAGTGGTAATGTGAAGGGAAAATCAGTGAGTTATAACAATGTAAATTTTGGAATTAAAACAGTGTGACAGTGAGCTATGCAAAGCAGGGAAAGAACCAATCAACCCAACCATAGTTCAGACCAAACATTCATTTCCAGTTCAAAAACAAAACCCAGGTTAATACATTGGAAGACCTCATATTTCAGTTCAAAAGAACCCCAAAAATCAGTTTAACAGTCCACACTTTCAATCTCAGATTTTGAACCCCACACACCCCAAAACAGTCCCAAATTCGACACACAGCTAGGAATCATATAGGTGTACATATTAGAGGTTTAATTACAAGAAAATAACAGTTTAAATAGTTCAAATTTGATGCTAAAAACCATATTTCAAAACCTGGAATCAGTGAACAAACAGACATATATATAGGTATCAGGAATTAATTGGGAAATGGAGAATTCGACATGAAATTAAGTTAATAAACCAAACTAATGGTTGGTAATGCATAAACTAACTGTGCACGTGCCATACAAGGTATTTGTGTCCACCCAAGTGGACACAAACGTGTCCAATCACATTAAATACGAAAACAGTGCACAAACTGAACCACACAGGATAATTATCGTGCACGTGTTCACGGTGTCCGTGCACACAACACGACACGACACAACCCACGTGGTCGTGTCCAAGTGTCAACCTAGTGTAGGGCTAGGGCTAGGACACCCTGCCACGTGTCCACGTCGCATGTGCGTGCGATACGACACGCGTATCAGCGCACAAAAACGACAGCCGCTGAATCAGTGTATTTCCCGTGCTCACGTTCGTGCGTGTCCGACACGACACGAGAGCTCATACATCTCGACACACGGGGTGGCAGACATTGCCCCTCGGTGTGTGCCAAATCCCACGTGTCCACGTCGCGTGTCTGTGTCGCAAATGCACCCGTGCAGCAGGGCATGCACAGTGCCTGCGCATACGCACGTGCGACCACGTGTTCGCGTGTCCGTGTGGACTCGACACGACACTAAGACTACACAAAAATACAGAAAACACATAAGCGACACATAGATCTAATTTTCTATTCAAATACAATTCCAAAATTCACTCGAAATGCCCATTAGGGTATTTCATGAAACACATCCAGCAAGACACTGATACGTGTCCAAATAAGACACAAAATGGACACGAATTTTAGGGCTTCCTATTCCTACAGTTAGGTTAGGTCTAGGGCTCCCTAAATATGCAAGAAAAACAGAATTTCATGGAGGGGATTGAAATATACCTATTGATGAGCAAAGGCTCAAAATCTCCAAATAGAAATGGTTCCTCAAGCCACCAAAACTTTCCCAAATTGATTCCTTCCTGAAAATACTCAATACCAACAGCAAGTAGACTAAAATTAGGTCCTATTGCAATTGGTTTGGAAAAAAAACGAATTAAAATGGATTTTCTATGGATTAGGGAAGAAGGTGACTCACCTCTTCCAAAATAGCAAATAATTCCTAAGGAGGCTAGCCCTAATTTCTAGGAGCATTTAAATAGAGGGGAAGGGATCAATAGTGGCTGCCATGGGCTGATTAGGGTTAGGTTTGGTTCATGTGTGGGCCTATGGGCTATTAAGCCTTAAGTCACAAGTCATGACTTGTGAAATCACAAGCCATTTCTAAATCAATTCAAATCCTAGTTTCTCCAAATTAATTCTAATGGGTTAATCATCACTAACTTAGGTCAAGCTAGGGTTCCATATCCTAATCACATAGTCATGACCTCGGTTAGCCTCTAGGTTAGTCTCCAAAGTCAACATAGTCAAAGTCAACTAAAACACCAAAATCAATTATACTAAAAATTACTAAAAATCACATTAATTCTAATAAATATAATTAATACTAATAATTCCAAATAAATCTCAAAATTTGAAAAATGACCAAAATACTCCCAAGCTAGAAAAGTGGTAGTGACAGCACAGCGGTCGGGCTATGGTGGAGGTGGTGGCGGAATGGTGATAGATGTGGTGGTGGTGGTGTAGGCTAAGGTGATGGTGATTGGAGATGAGTGAAGAGGAGGAGGGAAGGAGTCGGTGGTGGTTCGGCTCAGCCAGGGAGGTGGCCGACGGCGCTCGGCTACGGCGGAGGTCCGGCTACGGCTACTGCTATTGAGCTCGGGAAGGAGGATGGGTAGAAGCTGCTGGTGTGTGTGAGTGTGAGGAAAAATATAAATAAAGAGGGAATATTTGTGTGTGTTATCAAATGGAGGAGTGAGAGAGAAGATTTTGAAGTTAGGGCCGGCCACTTGGCTAGGGGGTGTTGGGTACGTTTGCATGTAGTAATTGAATGGATTGGATTTATTAGGGGAATCAAATGGCTAAGATTAATTGTAGGGAAATTGGCCATTCCAAGGGTTTAAAATCAATAGAATTTTTCGTCGAATATAAAAATAGGTAGAAAGGGTATTTGATATTATTTTTGGGCAAGGAAAGTGAGGGTGTCACGAGAGGGTAATATGAAGTTTGGACTGGGTTCGGTCGAGCCGAGTTGGATCAAAATCGGACACGGTGCAATAATTGAATTCAAATAGGTGTTTATGATCATGGGTAAATAAGTATCATGTGGGGATTCCAATAAATAGGACACAAGTATCATGCGGGTTGTAGGCTCAATGTGGGCTATGTCCATATTTGGGGTTGTCAGGTTTGGGTCGATAGGGTATCCACAATTCAAGTCAAAAAATAAATGTGACACCGTGGTGTAAAATAAAATCGGATCACGTGTCAGGAAAGTTGTGTGAAGCAAATTGATCACAAATGGTGTGTCTGAGTGGGACACGAAGGTCATGGATGAAGAGCGTCTCGAGTAGATCATGCATGATGAGTTGGTTTCAAGAAAATGACTAGCCTTGTGCTCCTAAATTAAAAGTCATGGTAACGTGCTAATAATGATCAAGGAAAAGAGTGGGAAAATTAATTAATGATCAAATAGTCTAAATCGATCCGAAGTTGTGCGAAGCAAAAAGAGTACAAGGGAACAAGTTTGGATGTGACATTATATACCATCATGAAGGTAATCCTTTCCACTATAAAACTCGTGAAGAAGGTTTCCAGAGTTGAACATCCCTGACACTCCAAATATAAAAGGCACGAAAAAGTACATTTAAAGATAATAAACAGAATAAATTATTTATCGAAACTAATTCATTCAGAAAAATTAAAAAAAATCAACCCGAAATTCAGGGTGCTCACATCCTACCCACCTTATAAAAATTTCGTCCTCGAAATTAAAATTTCCATATTCCTTCTAGGTCAAACCTCCACAATCAAAGTCTCATAACTTAAACAAATCATACAATTAAAAAAGGACGACATACAGGGTCATGGCATACGGTGATAGTGAAAGTCTCATCTAGGTATACTAGTCATGCTAACCAAAATGGTTATAGGGTATCAAACACAGTAGCAATTAGGGTGCTAAACTAGAAAAGTTACAGAAACAACAAATCAACGAGACTGTAAGGCAGTCTACCATCCTATATGAAAACTGGTACTTATCAAAAAATAAAATAAAGATAACTACCAATTATCCAAAAAGGGGTACTATTCAAGAAAATTAAAATCAAAAGTTAAAGAATGAAAGTCAACTGCATGGAAATCCAATCACAATATATATATAGAGAGTGTTAGTGTCACGACCCGCACCCACTGTGAGGGTACGAATACGTAACGACGTCCAGCCTACGCCGCAGTGTCGGCGGTAGAGCGCTGTCCTAGGTTACTATCTAACCAGCAACTCACGTAATTATAATGTACTCATCATGATCAACTTCGAACGGAGGACAAGTATAAGATATAGTGTAACTCAATCACAGTCTAAGCACGATAAGATAATACCAAAATATAACTAAGAATTTGAAGACAACAAAACTACTAATAAAATAACAACCACCTCAACAATCTCAAATACATCTCAAGTCTCAAATCTCTATATACAACTCCAATTCTAAACAGGAAAACTAAAACAAGACAGACTAGCTAAACTTCCGATCACTCCTGAGTGTCGGGGCCATAGGTAGCTAAGCCATCTCCTGCTCCAGAGTAAGTAGGGCAAATATCCTCAGGGCAGTCATCTGTAATATTTTCAACAGGTCCAGTCAGGACAGGAACGAGCACATCTCATCCAGAAAATCCAAGTAATGACAAATACTATAAAACAGTTATAGACAGTTATATTGATGATAATGGTAGTTTTATACAGGTAATGATGTAGAGAAATAGCAAAGGTACAAGGAAAGTAAGGTAATGAAATAAAGAAGAATGATGGCAAGGAAGACTGCAAAATAAGATCTAGCTGAACTAGGGTAACATGTTATAAGTCCAGTTTGTACAATGTAAGTTGAGTGTAATCCCAATGTGAGTCTAATACAATTTGAGTCTAGTAAATGATTCTTGTACATGATGATTCTAGTAGTTGATTCTTCTCAATGATTTGAGTGAAGTGATTCTTGTAAGATTCTTGTACACTAATCCTTGTAGGTGATTCTTGTAATGAGTACGGCACATCGCACGCTCGGCCAAGCGGTGATGGCTATCATTCTTGTAATACGGCACATTGCACGCTCGACCAAGCGGCGATGGCTATTATTCTTGTAATACGGCACATCGCACGCTCGGCCAAGCGGCGATGGCTATCATTCTTGTAATACGGCACATCGCACGCTCGGCCAAGCGGCGATGGCTATCATTCTTGTATGGTGATTCTTGTTGAATACGGCACATCGCATACCGGGCCCAGCAGCGATGGCTATCGTTCTTGTAATGATGATTCTTGTATGATTTGTACATTTAATACTTGTAGGTGTTTCGAGTAAATGAGTCTTATGAGTGATTCGAGTAATAGGGTTAGACAAATCAAGTACATGTATTACGAATAAATAAATCTAAAATATTAATACATGTTGTGACAGAGAATCAAATAGAACTATACTAGAACTGGATCACAGTAATCATCAAATAAATGAAAGAACTATCAGAGAATGTACTCGCCTGATACCCTGAATGACTGATGAATATCAGATATCTGAACCGGAGTCACAATGTCCTAAATAGAGCAGTATGGGTTATGACATGTTTAAAATATGGTAAATGAATGATACAATATAAACTACATGATTTGTAAGCCAATCTAGGTCAAGGTCAACTATTGGTGAACACTCTAGTCAACTTGGTCAATTAGTCAAATCTTGGTCAACTTTCTAATCTAGGGTTTTCCAATTTGACCATGTTTTAGGCTAAAGGTATCAAACAAGTTCAACCCTACACAAATCTCAACCTTAAACTTCTACAAGTACCATGCTACCCTACCTCAATATACATGTACTATAACACATGCATCCCATTTGTAGGTCTACAATTTAAATACATGTGTTACATAGATGTATCTATGCCAAATATACATCTACTTTATAACCCTACTGTATGTATATTACTACATCTCAACTATCCCTATAGCATATATTGGCAATATAGATAACAACTCAAGTTCAAAACCTATATTCCCCAACTGAGACTAATGCCCACAAGGAACTAAGAGAAGGATTTGAACATGGTAAAAAGAGACTGAACCCACACAAGGCCAATCCAACTAATCTGGCCTTGAGCACAAATATATAACATATATAAAGTAGGTTATAGCTAGGCTAAGGTTCTAGTTGCAAGGAACATATCTAATACTCTGGACTGAAAGTGAACCATAAATGTAGGTCATGAATTTCAAGGTTTGGACAGAATCCAAGTGAGGGCAGTAGGCAAACAGTAGGTAACCTGACAACTTGTTACCTGGGCAATACAATATATGCAGGATATGCAATGGGCTATATGGTGAACAAATGAAGGCAGTGAATGAATTCAAAGGGTCATGCATGGTACATTCAAATGCAGTGTCCATTCAAGTGTATGCAACCGGTGTTCAGATACCAGTGGGTGTAATGAGAACTGTTCTCAGGTTTAAACCTATATTTCAGTTTAAAACAAAGGGAAACAATATATATCAAACCACATTTATCTCAACATGAATCCAGGTGATTAAACATCAGAAAAAAGTAGTTTAAATCACCCAAATTCAGAAAATGATAAAAACAGTGCAACATGACTCTGTGACAGTGTTAGGGAGTTTGATTCTCAGGTTTAGTTAAAATTATGTGACAGTGTTGGGAAGAAATGATTCTCATGTTAGGAAATAAATCCTCATGTTCCAATTCTCAGATTTCAGTACAAAAGTGTGTGTGTGTCATAGACTAGAGAGTGAGAGTGTGAGCTATCACAAGAGTGTGTGTGATGTTCAAGTGAAAACTGGAAATAACAGGGACTGTAAATCCTGAAAACAGTGAGCAATTTTGTGCAAATGTGGATGTGTGTGTATATGACAGTAAAGGAAAAGAATTCAGTTCTCAGTCAATACAAAGAAAGGAAATCAATTTACAAATAAAACAATACCTACACCCCCAAATCTCAGGCATGGGAATACTCTCAGTTCACACATAATGAACCTCAGGTTTCATAAAACCAAATGAAAGGAAATGTACAACAGTTAGGAAGAGGGAAATGGAAACCAGTTTAGAACATAACTGGAACCCAACAATTTGGTTTGACAACAGTTAAGAGAAGGTGATATAGAATCCATAAATCTGAGTTCTTTCATTCAAATTTAGGTTTCCATAAACTGGAAACATAAACCGATCTCAGGTAAAGTTGAACCTAAACATAGTTAATACATCTCAGGTTTTCAAAGAACTGGGACACAACCAATCTTAGGTTTTCTACTACATGACAGTGAACTCAGATTAATGAACATCCAATTTCAGGTTTACAAATGAAACAGTGCAATACCATAACTCAGGTTAATGTTGAAACTGGGAACTAAATCTCAGTTTTGAAATACACATTCTCAGGTTTAGTGAAACCATATCAATTATTAAGAAGAAAACATTGAAATCAAATATAAGTAAACTCAGGTTTTATACATTAACATGAATCAAAAATCAGTCTAAACAATATGGTTTTGAACATCAAATTTTAGGTTTAAACAGAGGTTCTCAGGTTATCATACAATTTCGAAAACGAACTCAAAAGTCCAAACATAAATCTCACAACCAAAAGCCTTTAATTGAATGAAATAACTTAGCTAATCAAGAAATGTAACATGTGGGGATCAAATACAGTTGAGAATCATAACTAATAGGGAATTAAAATGGTTTGGGAAAACTGGAATAATAGTATCAGAGCATGTATCAGAATAAACCCCAAAACCCATGTTCGAATCAAATTTTCTAAACAAAACCTAAACTAACATGTAACCTAATGTAAACAGGAATTACACAACATATTTAGAATCCATTTAACAATTTAAAACATAATTAAAAGCATTAAAAATAATTGAAACACAGAACATAATTTTTTTACACACAGGACTACACAGTGTGACACATATGCAAGCACGAATCCGTGTCCGACACGACACGAGAGTTCCTAAAACTCTAGGAATCTCGTGTCAGTCGTGGACACGAGCCACATGTCAATTTTCAAGGGTTAAAACCCTCTGTGCACAGAGAAACCACACTCGAGTAGCAGGGGAGAAATCTGCCCGCGCGCGTGGGTGCACGACCGCGTGTCCACGAGCTCGTGTCGGCCCAACCCGACACGAATACGTGCTGAGTGTCCAAGAAATGTATAAGCGAGACAAAAATGGATTTTTCCATTCAAATACAATCACAAAAATCGAACGAAATGCCCTTTGATGTATTTCATCGAACACTAACCTAGACACATTGATACGTGTCCGAAACGGACACGAAATGGGTCCAAATTCTAGGGTTAGCCTATCCTACTGTTGGGTTAGGGTTAGGACATCCTAGAAATGATTTTTAACAGAATTTAAAAGGAATAGAAGGAATTATACCTATAGGTGAACAATGGGTCAAAATCCCCAAATGGAAAGAGTTTCACATGCCACCAAACTTCCTCAAATTGTGTTCTTCCTGTAAATACTCATCAATAACAGCAAGGATACTAATATTAGGTCCTATTGCAATTTGTTTGAAGGAATTTGGAGAAGAAATGAATTTTCTAAGGATTTACAAAGATGGGGACTCACCTCTTCTAAATGGCAATGTTTCCTAAAGAGGCAACCCTAATTTCAAGAGGATATAAATAGGGGAAGGGGACACACTATGGCTGGTCAGATTTTTAGGGTTAGGGCTTGGTTCAAAGGGTGTGGGCCTATGGGCCATTAAGCCTATTAGTCATAAAATGACTTGTGATTTCACAAGCCATTACTTAATCAATCTAGCTCCTAATTTCACCAAACTAATTCCAATGAGCTAAACCTCACTAACTTAAGTCAACCTAGGTTTTCATATCCTAATCACAAAGTCATGACCTAGGTTAGCCACTAGATTAGTCTACAAGGTCAACATAAGTCAAAGTCACTAAAACACCAAAATCAACTATTCTAAAATCACTTAAAAATCACATTAATTATAAATAATAATAATAATAATTCCAATAAATTCCAAAATTTTAAAAATGACCAAAATACCCTCAAGCTAGAAAAGTGGTAGTGACAGTTAGAGAGGGAAAGACTAGCATTATGTAAAGGTTATGTGGTTCGTGTGTGTATGGGTGTATGTGGACATGTTCATATGGTTAGATATTAGGCATGTGTGTATGTAAAATATACATAAAAGGGTATAGAAGGATTTGGGTTTCAAACAATAGCTATCAAGTTACACTACTCATGGCATATTGGTTAAACAATCCACCATACATAACCCATTTACTCATACATGCTTGGCTAACCATATATATATACATATATAAAGAGGTAGAGATTTAGTTATGTATCTATATACATTATAACATGTATGCATAAACTCTATATATATCTATATAGATATATGAACATAATATAGAGAGGAAGGGTTAGGTTCACATGGCCGTGTATACTAAGTTAGGGTGTGCGTGTCCTTGTACAGGGTTATAGCTTTAGTATTGAAAGGTTAAATCCAGTTTTAGTTCAGCATTTACATACAAAATCTAAAAATAAGCTAACATCTAAAGCAGTGTAATATTAACATAATACAGTTTTAGATTTTAGGGGTTTGAAACATCACAACCAACTCAATGCTCCTAACACATCCTAACATGATGGAGATGAAACCCTAACATACTATCCATACATTTAGCTATGCATACAGTTCAATATTACATATTAAATCTGAAATTGAACTAAACATTTGAAATCAATGTGAAAATGTTAACATGTATTCAGTTTTAGGATTTGGGAGAAATTCGAACATCAAACCAACCCAATGTTTATCACAACCTAACATGTAAGAATATGAAACCTAACATTATATCCCTACATACAACAATGTATATAGCTCAAATATTACATTTAAAAACAGCAAATTGAACTAATCACTTAGAATCCAGTATTAAGGGTTAATATGCACACAGTCTCAAATTTGACAAATTCAAACACAAAACTCAATCAATTTCTTTAAGAATTGAAACCCTGTATATAACATACATGTGCAGTGATGTAAACAAAACTACTAACATGAAATTTATATTTGAATTACGAATTTAAACTAGAAAAAGCAGAGAACCAGTCTCTGATACTGTACTGTATCAAAAATATTGGGGTTTTGAGAATTTAAACATCAACAACATATTAATATGCATTTAGATGGGTTGGTAATCAAAGTGTAGCATGCATACGTGTCAGGCAAAGTGTCTGTGTCCACTATATATATATCATTTCCCAATATAAAAATCAAATTCCATATCAAGACCAACATTTAGATTCCTACCAAGATTGAAAATTAGGTGATTGATGTAATCAAGACAGTTTTATTATTATTACTATTATTTAATATAAGAATAATAGAAAGAAGGAAATAACGATAAAATCGGTTCTGCCTATCTGTTTACAGGAAGGAACCATTTTGAAACTAGAGCTATAATATCAAATCTAAGATAAGGTTTAGCAAAATCATCGATTCATTGTATTAAGAAGAAATTCATAGTAAGAAGTTACACAAAGGTTTATAATATAGCTAAAGTTACTCCTAAGTTAAATAATGAGAAACAAAACAAACAAAATATTTTTTTTTTAAAGACTGAACAAAAGTAGAAAAAAAATATGTTCAGGAGCATTTAAGGTACAATCTGATAATCATATGCGTCTATCCAAAATTATGGTACTCTAAATCCTCGTCATACTAGTAAGCAAGGCTACGATAATCACAGAGTCCTCGACTAAGGCACATACTTCTAGAATCGTGGTATTTAAAATTTTTGCGATGCCGCTAGCTTAGCTGTGAAAACCTTAAATTCCCACACCCGAGAAATATATCCAAAGTCAGACTATATGTCTTCACCATGCTGGCTAATGTGACTGTAGAAGACTAGATTCCATAACTTAGATGACCTAGCCCATATAATTTCATCTTGACAAAAATTAAATTAAATCAACAATGGATACCTTCATTAACTAACCAAGAAAGATAAATATAAACTATTAGAATCAAATTTCAAGATATTTTATAATGAGATTCTCAAGGGTCATCTCAGGAATCTCTCAAGGGATCCTAACTGTGATTGAGTACCTTCAAAAAATATATCCTAATCCTACTGCAGGCTGTAGTGATACTCTAGTTCGAATACCACTACACAAACTCGACCTGCATGGGCCACCACTAAAAACGTGTCACGACCCGCATCCTAGAGTAAGGGCATAAGACGTGGGTACGTCCAGCCTACGCCGCAGTGTCGGCGGTAGAACACTGTCCTAGGTCAAACATCTAACAATATAAAGGTACCTGTACAGTATATACACTCCGAATGGAGGTGACATAGCAATACAATCTCAATCACATCTAAGGTAGAGAGCATGATAAAGATAGATAAAACATAAAATCCACAAAAAGATATAGCAGATAGAAGTCTAAGTGTCTAAGATACACAAACCCAGAAAATATCTCAAAGCTCAAATACAGTAATCCATAGAATAAATACAGCTCAAGACAACTGAAAATAAGCTATAAGAAAAACCCTAGCTATTTATACAACCTCTACTGTGTCTCCTCTAGGCTAGTAGGCAACCTCCAAGCTATCCGTAAAATTTATGAACAGGTCCAGTCAGGATAGGAGCGAGTACAGTACATCTCAATAAATTATAACAGGCTAGGAAATATAAACATGCTAGAGAGTAAGATACAGGAAACTGAAGGAATAACATGATGAAAAAGGAAGAGACTGTAAGTAAATAGCTACAATATATAGAGAACTATCAGTGACTAGTGATTCAGAGCACAAGATGGTTATGTAAACGGCACGATGTTGTACATGAGTAATCTACAGAGGTTGTACACGAGTAATCTACTGGATTGATTACATAACCACTTCTACTCCCCTGCCCCAATCAATACACAAGGATCTAGCCAAGATATGTTATTGCACACGAAGTATAGTCGCACACGAAGATCATGTGAGCACATGAGTATACACGATTTCATACGATTTGTACACGAAAAACACGAACACAAGGAGTACACGATGCTCATGATAAAGTACACGAATATGAAATACCCGATGTATCCGCTAAGGGGATAACATCGCACGACAAGATCCATATAGTACTAATCCGTGTTACCTACGTGTCAGCATCAAGTAAAGTAATCTAAAGCAAAAAATATAATCCTATACAAGATATGAAATGATCAGAGAATGTACTCGCCTGATAACCTAAACAGCTGATAGATATAGAGGTCCAACTGAAGCCACAGAGTCCTATTTAAAGCAACACAGGTTACAAGGTGTTCAAGTTGTAATAAATGAATTCTACAAGCAATCTATATTATTCTAGGCTCTTCTAAGTCAAGTCAACTCTAGGTCAACTCTGGTCAACAATCTAGTCAAACTAGGTCAAGTGTTGACATACAGTTGATTTTTGGTCAACTGGTCAACTCTGGTCAATCAGGGTCAATTCTAGTCTAATTATTAAAGATATAAAGTGTACTTCATTATTTATACGTCGAAACTTACGACACGCAAATTAAGATAAGATGATCAACGGTAAAGTTAATAATCTTATTATAGTGATCCACGTGTCCATCTTGTCAATTTTAGCGATGTGAGATCACTGGAATTGACTGATCTCAGTTTCGTTGTACTAATCCCGAAATACGAACATTATAAGAATTAATTATAATAAAAGGTGATACATAGAGGAACTATCAACAAATATTGTCGGATGATGAATTAAACGTCGCCAACGTGTCCAGAATGGTCAAATTAGCTAGGATAGCCTACCCATCGGTCCAATTTGGACAAAAGGGCAAAAAAGTAATTTCGGGTCAAAAACGGTATCCGTGTCGGAGCCGTTTTGCACCAAAAAATGTGCAAAAAAATAAGTTTATAAAATATAATAAATTATATGTCCACGAAACCAGAATGACGATACGAACCCAACGGTATATCCAGAATTGGATTCCGTTGACCCGATCTCAATTTGGTCCGTAGACCAGAACATTGAAATTCCTATTTGCACAAAAATGCGTGCCGAAGCCAAAGTTCTCAAAACTCGGCAAACTACATGTCAACGAGTCCAGAATGACGATACGAACTCAACAGTATATCCGGAATTGGATTCCGATGAGCCGATCTCAAAATGACCCGTTGACCCGGATATTGGTATCCGACTTGCACCGAAATGCGTATGGGAACCAATGTCCACTAAAACCTAGCAAATAATATGTCAACGAGTCCAGAATGACGATACGAACTCAACGGTGTATCCGAAATTGGATTCCGATGAGCCGATCTCAAAATGATCCGTTGACCCGGATATTGGTATTCGACTTGCACCGAAATGCGTGCCAAAACCAATGTCCACTAAAACCTAGCAAATTATATGTCAATGAGTCCAGAATGACGATACGAACTCAACGGTGTATCCGGAATTGGATTTCGATGAGCCGGCGTCAAAAAGTCCCGTTGACCTGGACTGTGGGGTCCGTTTTGAACCGAAATGCGTGCCAAGGCCCACGTCCTCCAAATCTAACAAATTTTATATAAAAACATGCCATAACGATGCCACGAGTCTACTGGTGGTGTCAGAAATGAAATCTGGAGTCCCGTGTTCAAAAATGAAATTTTACAAGTTAGAAATTACGAATTCGGACGGCCAACATTGGCGTCGAATTCAACCAATCAAACAAGCTCACAATGAAACGAAACTGGAGGGGTAGTAAGAGGGTTATACCAGCTTTGCACAGGAACTGGTAGCACGCCAAATGGAGCTGCGGTGGAGGAGTTACAAGCCGACGAAGTTGGCTCCACAAAACTGTCCAAAATTTATACAATTTAAACGGTCAATTTGGTGGCCGGTTTTGATGTATCAAAATATAAAATTAACGGACGAAATTTGACAGGAGTGAAGATGGATATTCCAAGATTATGATGGAGCAAAGAAATCGCCGATCCAATGGTCGGATTTCTCAAAAATTGCGTACAAAGTTGCTGCGACGGGGCGCCATTTCAGACTTGATTCTGCGCGCGTCACGGCGGGAATTCATGCGAAATGCACGAATCGCCTATACGTCGTACCAGAGAAGGAGGTGGCGCACCCAGGGGGGTCACCGGTCTTCACCCACTGCAGGGGAGGCACGGCCACGGCGGTGGTAGCCGGCGACGTAGCCCGTACGCGCGGCCACATGCCATTCCGGCCAGCTGCACAGTAGTTGCTGCGCTGGAGGCTGCACGGCCTGTCTGGGCTGACGGAGGCACGGTGGCATGCGCCATGGTCTAGCCCGGCAACGGTGGGGGCACGGCGGTCGGGCTATGGTGGAGGTGGTGGCGGAATGGTGATAGATGTGGTGGTGGTGGTGTAGGCTAAGGTGATGGTGATTGGAGATGAGTGAAGAGGAGGAGGGAAGGAGTCGGTGGTGGTTCGGCTCAGCCAGAGAGGTGGCCGGCGGCGCTCGGCCACGGTGAAGGTCCGACCACGGCTACTGCTAGTGAGCTCGGGAAGGAGGATGGGTAGAAGCTGCTGGTGTGTGTGAGTGTGAGGAAAAATACAAATAAAGAGAGAATATTTGTGTGTGTTATCAAATGGAGGAGTGAGAGAGGATTTTAAAATTAGGACCAGCCACTTGGCTAGGGGGTGTTGGGGATGTTTGCATGTAGTAATTGAATGGATAGGATTTATTAGAGGAATCAAATGGCTAGGATTAATTGTAGGGAAATTGGCCATTCCAAGGGTTTAAAATCAATAGAATTTTTCGTCGAATATAAAAATAGGTAGAAAGGGTATTTGATATTATTTTTGGGCAAGGAAAGTGAGGGTGTCACTAGAGAGGGTAATATGAAGTTTGGACTGGGTTCGGTCGAGCCGGGTTGGATCAAAATTGGACACGGTGCAATAATCAAATTTAAATAGGTGTTTATGATCATGGGTAAATAAGTAGCATGTAGGAATTCCAATAAATGGGACACAAGTATCATGCGGGTAGTAGGCTCAATGTGGGCCATGTCCATATTTGGGGTTGTCAGGTTTGGGTCGACAGGGTATCCATAATTCAAGTCGGAAAATAAATGTGACACCGTGGGGTGAAATAAAATCGGGTCACGTGTCAGGAAAGTTGTGTGAAGCAAATGGAGCACAAATGGTGTGTCTGAGTGGGACACGAAGGTCATGGGTGAAGAGCGTCTCGAGTAGATCATGCATGATGAGTTGGTTTCAAGAAAATGACTAGCCTTGTGCTCCTAAATTAAAAGTCACGGTAACGTGCTAATAATGATCAAGGAAAAGAGTAGGAAAATTAATTAATGATCAAATGGTCTAAATCGATCCAAAGTTGTGTGAAGCAGAAAGAGTACAAGGGAACAAGTTTGGATGGGACATTATATACCATCTTGAAGGTAATCCTGTCCACTACAAAACTCGTGAAGAAGGTTTCCAGAGTTGAACATCCCTGACACTCCAAATATCAAAGGCACAGAAAAGTACATTTAAAGATAATAAACAGAATAAATTATTTATTGAAACTAATTCAATCAAAAAAACTAAAATAAATTAACCCGAAATTCAGGGTGCTCACAATCAGGTTGATCCTAACATAACTTCATATATCTATCCCTCAATACATGTCCACATATATAATGTATCACAAGTACCTATCTCATATATATATATATATATATATATATATATATATATATATATATATATATATATATATATATATATATATACACACACAATATGGCTTAGACATGTTAGGTTTTCAAAGGGGCCAGGACCAAAGTGGACAGGACTTTAACCCTACAATCTGAGGATTTGATTGCTATAAACCCCTAACTCATGAACCATAACATCTAGCATATAGCCTAACATATGTGTGTACATTATGTGTGTGTGGGCTTAGTATACTGGGTTCACAGATTTCAGGTTGTGTGTAATACATGGGTGTGTGTGTGACATGGTGTATCACACTCAGATTTCAGTTTGAATGGAATGGGGGTTCATACATGTAGCAGTCATGTGAAGGGTTCCATTTCAGTTATCTTGTATAATTCTCAACATTCAATTTCAGGTTTTATTCATGGAATCAAACCAATCCTCATTTGGAAATATCCAACTAAAGTGGAATCAAACCAATCTCAGGTTTTATTCATGGAATCAAACCAATCATATCAGTAAACTCACTGATACAATACAACCTGTAAATCCAACTCAAAACTGAACATGGACTGGACTCAAACCTAAATGAACTTCTACTAAAGTGTAGGTGAATCGACTGAACTATTGAATATAGGACTGATATCAAGGTAATGGACTGTACCTTAGGAACTAATGGATTTAACCAATTTTACCTATACATAGATATATGTATAGATATAATATATAACTTACCAAACTAAAACAACCATCCAAATTTACATAGCATAGATTCAAACCAACCAAACCCAGGTTCCAATTCCTCAAACCATCTCAGATTTTATTAACTGTACAGTTCAATTGACTCATATTCGAGTATCAGAATATGAGGTTTAGAGGGGATTCAAAATCCAAAAAAAAAACCCAATGAGAACCCAAGTCTTCGAGTGCAGAGGTGTCACCTACATGTGATCGTGTCAGGGATGTCATTTTGTGTCCACATGAATGGACACAAGGTGTCCAACACCACATGAATACACAGTATCAAAACTGTGCAGAATACAGTATCGTGCAACCATGTCGTGTCCGATTGGACACGACACAGAGCTCGAGACGTGTCGAGCGTATGCATATATGTTCGCCCAAGATAGGGCTAGAGTTTTATCACCTTGCACCGTATCGAATACGTGTCGTGTCCAATCTACAACCCTGTATCAGAGACACGAAACACGCGTGCACAGTGTAGGGCAAAACACGTGCACACGCGATTTCTTCGCGCACACTTATCAAAAACTCGTGAAATTTTTTGGGTGTCGTGTCAGTCACTAGGACAACGTGTCTACCAAGTTTCGTGCCACGTGGTGCCGTGTCATGTCCGCTAGGACACTCGAACAGCAGGGCAGCCGTACGAGCCCCGTGCGGTGTCTCGTACTGCGTGTCCAAGCCCCTAAACAGTGTCCAAACGTGCCTAAATTCGACTCAGTCAATTAGGGTTGCAATATACACATGTTAGGCTACACATACATGTAATTAGTTTAGAAAATTATCGAAATCCATTTCTATGTGACATTTCATCGAATACGCATTTAAATACACCGATATGTGTCCGATACGGACACGAAATGGACACGAGATCCTACCAAACTTGGGCTACACCTAGGGAGACCCTAAATGGATGTATTTATGTAAATAAATCAGGAATTTACTAAGGTTTGTAGGGTTTTACCTATTGAGTGTTCAAACTCATTGTAAAGAGCCTCGACTTGACGTCTTCCTCGATTTGCTACGGTTCAAATGTCCTCAAACCTCGCTAGCAAGCACCCACAAGTCTCCTCTAATGTTGGGGATGATGATACAATTTATTTGACTCAATTTGGGCTCAATTTGGATTAATTGGGAGAAGCTTAGGGAAGAACAAAGTAGGGTTATTTCTAAATATTAAAAAGAAGGCAATGGCTACTAGATGATACTTTATAGGAAGGGGGGCTTGTATGGCTGCCACAATAGTGAATTAGGGTAGGGTTAGATGTAGATGAGTGGCTAGGGCTTGTTCACCCAATTCCGAGCCTTTCTATTGGTTCTAGGCTTTCTTTTTCACAAATATCCTAAGGAAAATATATTACCATAATAATATCTAGATATTACTAACCTTGGACTTAGTAGGAATGTTCTAACCTTGATTCTAACCTCAAGACTAATCTAGGTTAGGTTAACTTCTAGGTTAAGGCTTAACTAAAAGATTAGCACAATATTTAATTAATCAAAATTATAATTTCACAAAATTGTCAAAATGAACAAAATACTCCTAGGATAAAAAGTAGTAATATGATATTCTAATCACATGACTAGGCTCCCTTGGTCATGGTTAGTCTCTAGGCTTAGCAAAACTAGGGTTTAACTAGTTAACCATCAAAATCACAATTCAATACTTTAAATAGTTTTAAATTGATTAAAAATCACCAAAAATTACAATATGATTTAAATATCATTATTTGTCACGACCCACACCCACCGTGAGGGTACGAGTACGTAACAGCGCCCAGCCTACGCCGCATTATTGGCGGTAGAACGATGTTCTAGGTCATGAACTATAACTATATAATATGAATACTCTCCATAAGGAGGCCAACACAGAGGTACAACTCAATCACAATCTAAGGTAGAATGTAGCATGATGGAAATAGATAAGAAATCCTCAACTGAGGTATAGCAGAAAGAAATAACAAAGTCTCAACATCTCTAAAATATACAACTCTGAAAATAAGACAACAGCTAAATATGAAAAGAAAGGACAGTCTAAGCTATCTACACTATACAAGGTATCATCCTGAGCAGCTGCCTGAACCTCCCCAGGGGTCCAGGTCGCGAGTGTCAACTAGGCAAACTCCAAGTAAGGGTGCAGGGTTCTTCATCATCCTCTGTAAAATTTTCAACAGGTCCAGTCAGGACGGAAGCGAGCACAAAACATCTCACGCAGTTCATATCATGTTAGGAAATATAAAGCATGCAATAGAGTAAGGTACATAAAATGCTAAAAGAAGAATATATATGAAAAACAGTAGAGATTTGATAACAGAAAATATCTATATATGATAAGTAAGAACTGTAAGCCTACTGTAATTTAGAGCACAATATGGTTATGTAAACGGTCTAGGAAAATACATTGGTAACTCCATTGTACGTGGGTGTACAATAGACATATACAATAGTTATACAATCTTGTACAATAGGATTTGAGTACATAACCAATTCTACTCCCCCTCCCCAATCAATACACAAGGATCCACTCCAGTTACGTTATCTTGCACAATAGTGTACAATGTTATACAATAGATGTACAATATTATACAATAGATGTACAATGTTATACAATAGTTGTACAATGTTATACAATAGTGTACAATGGTCTATCCCTGGGACTCATGTGATACTGAGAGTACAATATGCACAAGGAGTATACAAGGATATAGGTATTCAATAAATACAATATGGAAGTGAAACGCATATCACAATATGTATCTAGTGAATACAAGGGGATAACATCCCAAAAAGAGATCCATATAGTACCAATCCGTGATAACAATCGTGTCAGCATCAAGTACAGTAATCTAGAGCAAGAATGTAAATTCAGACAAGTATGAAACGATCAGAGAATGTACTCGCCTGATAACTGAATGTCCAAAGAGGGTATACTGCCTGAGGAGAGGTGTCTGTCTCCTAATCAGAGCAACACAAGTTACAACATGTCTAAAATAAGGAAATAGACTGCTACAATGCATCTACATACTGTCTAGGTCAAACTAGGCTAAAGTCAATACTTGGTCAACTCTAGTCAACTATCTAGTCAAAGCTAGGTCAACTGGGTCAACATAGACTCAATGAAGTCTTACTAGGCCTAACCAGTCTACCCTAGCTAGTACACACCATACAAATCCAAGGCTATACAAGCCAACACAAGTTACATATCAAGATACATCACATTCATGCATATTCAACATTATATATATATATATATATATATATATATATATATAAGAGAAAAGAACTAACATGTAAAGCTATGTGTGTGTGTGTGAACATGGAGGTGTACATGAAAAGAGAAATTAACACTAGTTATGAGTTTACACTACACATGGCACAAAGCTAACCCATCTACATTACACATGTATTATACTTAACATGCATGGCTACAAGTATACATCTATATACATTAGAGTAGAGACTATTTAAGTTATAACTAACATGCATCTATACTTTACATAAATCTATATATATTATAGCAATCATTTAGAGAAGGGTTACATGGTATGGTGGTTGATATAGAGTGGGGTGTCCTTGTGCAGAGGGTGAAGTTCATTCTCAGTTTAGTTCCACATTTACATATAAACTAAAGTGAGCTATCCCATAAACTGGTGTAACTAACCACATAAAATGAACTATGTTATCTGAAATCTGCCATTAAGCCAACATCCCATATGCATACAGCTCATGCATTGTCTAATACTGAAATTAACTAACATTTCGAATTAAGGGGTTGAAGGTTAACATTACATTCATAGACATTCCACTATATTGAAAACTGAAATTGGCTTGGCAATAGAAAAAGGAAGGTATATATGCTTACATGGACAGTTCAGTGTTCGAACAACCTAAAATGAACTAACATTCAATCTAAATATCAGCTATGCATTGGTTCTTTGTCTACATATGAAATCTGATATTGCATTTACAATATTTATACATTATGCATTCATATCTATCATTACATATATACCTTGCATTTATATCTAGCATTCATTATATACTTTCATGCATGCATTGTATATCATTCTTTCATTCATGCATTTATGCATTGCTTACATACATTACATTAATTGCATTCCTACATGCTTGCATTCAACCATATATATACATTAATATAAAGAGGATATATATCATATATATATCATTTCATTCATCTAACATATCATGCATTACATACTCTACATTCATTTAATATCCATACTACATAGGCTCATAGGTTACACAAAATGCATATATCATATAGTCACTCTTTTACTTAAAACCAATACTGTACCAATTGGGCATTCACTAAATTGTAGGATTAAAGTATGTTGTAGTACTTCATGTTAGCTTTTCGAAACTTCAAACAGATCACATTTTCGTGTTCGGAAGCTCCCGGAATCGCAAAAATACCGAAACGCGTTGGTCTTTCGTACAACTGACACTCAAATAATTCTACAAAAAGTTACATAAAGAATTTGGCTTAAAATATATATTTGGAAAGCTAACTTCGATACGGTTCTTCTAAAAAAATGGGAGATAAATCGGAGTTTTAAGCTAAAAGTTATGACATTTCTAAGTTGCTATTGCTACTAAAAACGTGGATAAAAATTATGACGAATTTGGGTAGTTTGAGACAAAAGAACACATGTATATAACATAATATATCAAGAACTCACTCTCTACACTAATATATATATATGAGACACTATAGAACACATCTCTAATACAAAAATATGAGATTAAACATGTAATAATTCATTCATACATAACAACAACACATAGTGTGTCCAAATTTGGGATTTTTCCACATGGACACAACCACAACATAAAGGACACTCCTATGACCTCCAAATGGACACAAAATGGACACAAATGGAGATACAACCATGGGGGTCATTCCTATGGGTTCAAAATAGACCTATATGCATGAGGAAATGAAAAAGAGAAGGAATTTATACCTCCCGGTAGATCAAATCGAAGAAAAGCCTTCCCGGAGCGACACCGACACGTAGAGATTCCAAAAGGACACGAACGAGCTCCGAATCCTCCCAAACTTGGGTAGCTTCCTCCTTGGCTAGAATGGAGAAGGAAAGAAGAAGATTTGGTAGCGAAATGGAAGGATTTGGTGGAGAAATTGCTAGGGATTGCTCTCTAGAAATTTGGGGAAGAACAAGAGAGAGAGAGAGTGTGGATGAGAATAATGAAATGAACTTGAGCCTATCCTCTCCCAAAGTGGCTGGCCATATGGGGCTATTTGTCCTATTATGGTAAGGTCCAAAATGCCCCCACTAACCTATTCTATTAGTATTAGAAAAGGGCTAATTGGTTGGGGCTAAATTAGTCATTCTAAAGTCTCTAATCACACTAACCTTATCCATAATAATTAGTCTAACCTCTAACTAAAATATTTCTATCATGTGGGCCATGGCTAACTAATGTGTGGGTCCACTAAAGTCAACACTACCCCCGGGTCCCCGTTTCAAGTCGGATTGAGTTGAAATTCGAACCCGACTCAAATAACCCCAAAACAATATCATAAATAATAAAATAAATTTTAACCCCAAAATAATATCATAAATAATAAAATAAATTTTAAAAATATTCAAAAAATATAAAATAACAAAAATACTCCTGTTTCTGAAAACTGGGGATGACAAATTCCTCGAAATTAAAACCAAACAATAGTAAAATATCAAAATCCCAAGTCATAATTTTAAATAGTTTAAAAATGATTAAAAATCACCAAAAATCATAATATGAAATAATTATCAATAAATAATAACTATAATTACAAAATTTCAAAATTACCCTTATCTGGAAAACTGAGTGTTACAATCCTACCCACCTTATAAAAATTTCGTCCTCGAAATTAAGATGATCGCACCCCCTTCTAGGTCAAACATAGTCAAGGGTCAATCACTAGTCAATTTCTCAACATCCAAGTACTTGGTCATCAACTGGTCAACTTCTTAGGGTTTTACCTATGCTAGCTATTTAGGTGTTGGCAACTAGAATTTAGCAAAAGAGAAACTCTATAATAGACTAGCTCTTAACTTCCCAATCCTATCAAGTCACCTATAACTAAATACCTACAAGCTAAGCACATGAATACCAAATACCACATATATATATGCTCAAGAACAACAACCCATCACATATATCCTAAGTATATCATCTATATATATACATGACTGATCAACCAAGGGTTAAGACAGACTAAACTTATAAGGGTCTGAAATAATGCTTAGAACTAGGCTAAGGATGAATGGTCTGAATCAAGGGGACATGGTATCTAGTGAAGGGTCTGCACACTGCCTATAAAGGTGATCAACACAAAGGAACTCAACACGAAGGGAACTTAACTAAAATAGAAAACTGAACTAAGCATAGGCTAAACAACATGTTTATAACCCTATACAACAATGGCCTATAGATACCAACTAACCTATATCCTATATGCCAATATCATCTGCAATCTATCTATGCAAATAGACCTCTCAGTCTTAGGTGAAACTACAACTATACTCAAAGGCAGGCTCTGGTCATGGGTGCCTCACTGGAATAATCATCAAGGATGTAAGGCATACTAACATCCTATGTGTAACTGGTTGGTATTATAGATAACAGGAGAATTATCTGCAATGGGTTACTATTCTAACACCAATGCTAACTATCACCTCTAGGGTACAGACACTCTATAAGTCATCATACCATTATACTATGAAGGAACTACCTATGAATAAGCTCTACAAAACTAAATATCCCTACTGCTAAGTCATTTATAAGAATCAAAAGGGTATGATGTTTAAACCTTCTCAAGATACAATCTGTTAATCATATGCGTCTGTCCAAAATCATGTTGTCCAGAGTCTTCATCATGCTAGTGAGCAAGGCTACGATAATCACAGAGTCCTTGACTAAGGTACGTACCTCTAGGTTCATGGTATTTAAAATTTTCGTACTGCCGCATGTGACGGCGAAAATCTTAAATTCCCATACCCGAGAATACATCCAAAATCTGACTACATATCCTCACTATGCCAACTAACACGACTATCGAGGATTCTAGATCCCATGATTTAGGCGACCTAGCCCATATGATTTTCTCAGAAGAAAAAAAAACAAACACAACAAAAGAGTAACATGACGAAAATAAATCAATCAACAAGGAACAGATGGAATCGGATTTCAAGGTAATTATAAAAGACAATTGCGGGAATGGAATTGAGAAGAACGAAACTTGCAGCAAGATCTCTAACGGTCTGTGCATCCTCGACTGTCATGACGATAGCTCGCCCTACTGGTTTCCTCCAGCCTGATGCTGATACTGCGCAAATCTCTGCTGCTGATGCTGTATGAATCGCTGTTGTTGAGAGAAACCAAAAATGAAGAGAAAAGTCTCTGTACAGACGGAGGTGCACCTCCAATATAGCAGAAATGCCAACCTGAGTCGACACAACAGAAGCTGCGGTCTCGAGGCCCTGATGAACAGGACGAGACATGGCTAGCCTCTCGATAGTATCCCCCGAACCGAAGCGATGAGATCGTGTCTTCATAACCATCATGAAGACAGATCAAAACAAGAAGCAATTACTGAAAATGAAGCAAAAAATCAAGGGAGGACAGTTTATATTCAAGGGAAATCAATAAGCAACAATTGGATAAAAGGAATCTGATTAAGAGTTTTTCCTAATGTGATTGAGTACCCCAAAAATATCCTAATCCTACTGCAGGCTGTAGTGATACTCTAGTTCGAATACCACTACATAAACTCGACCTGCATGGGCTACCACTAAAAATGTGTCACGACCCGCACCCACCGTGAGGGTACGAGTACGTAACAGTGCCCAGCCTACGCCGCAGTGTTGGCGGTAGAACGCTGTTCTAGGTCATGAACTATAACTACATAATATGAATACTCTCCATAAGGAGGCCAATACAGAGGTACAACTTAATCACAGTCTAAGGTAGAATGTAGCATGATGGAAATAGATAAGAAATCATCAACTGAGGTACAGCAGAAAGAAATAACAAAGTCTCAACATCTCTAAAATATACAACTCTGAAAATAAGACAACAGCTAAACATGAAAAGAAAGGACAGTCTAAGCTATCTACACTATACAAGGTATCATCCTGAGCAGCTGCCTGAACCTCCCCAGGGGTCCAGGTCGCGAGTGTCAACTAGGCAAACTCCAAGTAAGGGTGCAGGGTTCCTCATCATCCTCTGTAAAGTTTTCAACAGGTCCAGTCAGGACGGAAGCGAGCATAAAATATCTCACGCAGTTCATATCATGTTAGGAAATATAAAGCATGCAATAGAGTAAGGTACATAAAACGCTGAAAGAAGAATGTATATTAAAAACAGTAGAGATTTGATAACAGAAAATATCTATATATGATAAGTAAGAACTGTAAGCCTACTGTGATTTAGAGTACAATATGGTTATGTAAACGGTCTAGGAAAATGCAATGGTAACTCCATTGTACGTGGGTGTACAATAGACATATACAATAGTTATACAATCTTGTACAATAGGATTTGAGTACATAACCAATTCTACTCTCCCTCCCCAATCAATACACAAGGATCCACTCCAGTTACGTTATCTTGCACAGTAGTGTACAATGTTATACAATAGATGTACAATATTATACAATAGATGTACAATGTTATATAATAGTTGTACAATATTATACAATAGTGTACAATGGTCTATCCCTGGGACTTATGTGATACTGAGAGTACAATATGCACAAGGAGTATACAAGGATATAGGTATTCAATAAATACAATATGGAAGTGAAACGCACATCACAATATGTATCTAGTGAATATAAGGGGATAACATCCCAAAAGGAGATCCATAAGTACCAATCCGTGATAACAATCGTGTCAGCATCAAGTACAGTAATCTAGAGCAAGAATATAAATTCAGACAAGTATGAAACGATCAGAGAATGTACTCGCCTGATAACTGAATGTCCGAAGAGGGTGTACTGCCTGAGGAGAGGTGTTTGTCTCCTAATCAGAGCAACACAAGTTACAACATGTCTAAAATAAGGAAATAGACTGCTACAATGCATCTACATGCTATCTAGGTCAAACTAGGCTAAAGTCAATACTTGGTCAACTCTAGTAAACTATCTAGTCAAAGCTAGGTCAACTGGGTCAATATAGACTCAATGAAGTCTCACTAGGCCTAACCAGTCTACCCTAGCTAGTACACACCATACAAATCCAAGGCTATACAAGCCAACACAAGTCACATATCAAGATACATCACATTCATGCATATTCAACATTATATATATATATATAAGAGAAAAGAACTAACATGTAAAGCTATGTGTGTGTGTGTGAACATGGAGGTGTACATGAAAAGAGAAATCAATACTAGTTATGAGTTTACACTACACATGGCACAAAGCTAACCCATCTACATTACACATGTATTATACTTAACATGCATGGGTACAAGTATACATCTATATACATTAGAGTAGAGACTATTTAAGTTATAACTAACATGCATCTATAAGTTCATTCTCAGTTTAGTTCCACATTTACATATAAACTAAAGTGAGCTATCCCATAAACTGGTGTAACTAACCACATAAAATGAACCATGTTATCTGAAATATGCTATTAAGCCAACATCCCATATGCATACAGCTCATGCATTATCTAATACTGAAATTAACTAACATTTCGAATTAAGGGGTTGAAGGTTAACATTACATTCATAGACATTACACTATATTGAAAACTGAAATTGGCTTGGCAATAGAAAAAGGAAGGTATATATGCTTACATGGACAGTTCAGTGTTCGAACAACCTAAAATGAACTAACATTCAATCTAAATATCAGCTATGCATTGGTTCTTTGTCTACATATGAAATCTGATATTGCATTTACAATATTTATACATTATGTATTCATATCTATCATTACATATATACCTTGCATTTATATCTAGCATTCATTATATACTTTCATGCATGCATTGTATATCATTCTTTCATTCATGCATTTATGCATTGCTTACATATATTACATTAATTGCATTCCTACATGCTTGCATTCAACCATATATATACATTAATGTAAAGAGGATATATATCATATATATATCATTTCATTCATCTAACATATCATGCATTACATACTCTATATTCATTTAATATCCATACTACATAGGCTCATAGGTTACACAAAATGCATATATCGTATAGTCACTCTTTTACTTAAAACCAATACTGTACCAATTGGGCATTCACTAAATTCTAGGATTAAAGTATGTTGTAGTACTTCATGTTAGCTTTCCGAAACTTCAAACGGATCGCATTTTCGTGTTCGAAAGCTCCCGGAATCGCAAAAATACCGAAACGTGTTGGTCTTTCGTACAGCTGACACTCAAATAATTCTACAGAAAGTTACAGAAAGGATTTGGCTTATTAAAATATATATTTGGAAAGCTAACTTCGATATGGTTCTTTTAAAAAAATGGAAGATAAATCGGAGTTTTAAGCTAAAAGTTATGACATTTCTAAGTTGCTATTGCTACTAAAAACGTGAATAAAAATTATGACGAATTTGGGTAGTTTGAGACAAAAGAACACAAGTATATAACATAATATATCAAGAACTCACTCTCTACACTAATATATATATATGAGACACTATAGAACACATCTCTAATACAAAAATATGAGATTAAACATGTAATTATTCATTCATATATAACAACAACACATAGTGTGTCCAAATTTGGGGTTTTTCCACATGGACACAACCACAACACAAAGGACACTCCTATGACCTCCAAATGGACACGAAATAGACACAAATGGAGATACAACTATGGGAGTCATTCCTATGGGTTTGAAATAGACCTATATGCATGAGGAAATGAAAAAGAGAAGGCATTTATACCTCCCGGTAGATCGAATCGAAGAAAAGCCTTCCCGGAGCGACACCGACACGTAGAGATTTCAAAAGGACACGAACGAGCTCCGAATCCTCCCAAACTTGGGTAGCTTCCTTCTTGGCTAGATTGGAGAAGGAAAGAAGAAGATTTGGTGGCGAAATGGAAGGATTTGGTGGAGAAATTGCTAGGGATTGCTCTCTAGAAATTTGGGGAAGAACAAGAGAGAGAGAGAGTGTGGATGAGAATAATGAAATGAACTTGAGACTATCCTCTCCCAAAGTGGCTGGCCATATGGGGCTATTTATCCTATTATGGTAAGGTCCAAAATGCCCCCACTAACCTATTCTATTAGTATTAGAAAAGGGCTAATTGGTTGGGGCTAAATTAGTCATTCTAAAGTCTCTAATCACACTAACCTTATCCATAATAATTAGTCTAACCTCTAACTAAAATATTTCTATCATGTGGGCCATGGCTAACTAATGTGTGGGTCCACTAAAGTCAACACTACCTCCGGGTCCCCGTTTCAAGTCGGATTGAGTTGAAATTCGAACCCGACTCAAATAACCCCAAAACAATATCATAAATAATAAAATAAATTTCAACCCCAAAATAATATCATAAATAATAAAATAAATTTTAAAAATATTCAAAAATATAAAATAATAAAAATACTCTTGTTTCTGAAAACTGGGGATGACAAATTTCTCGAAATTAAAACCAAACAATAGTAAAATGTCAAAATCACAAGTAATAATTTTAAATAGTTTAAAAATGATTAAAAATCACCAAAAATTATAATATGAAATAATTATTAATAAATAATAACTATAATTACAAAATTTTAAAATTACCCTTATCTGGAAAACTGGGTGTTACATTATTAAATGATTATAATTATAAAATTTCAAAATTACCCTTATTTGGAAAACTGGGTGTTACAAGTCTACCCCCCTTAGAAGAATTTTGTCCTCGAAATTAAGATGATCGTACTCCTCCTAGGTCAAACCCCCAATCAAACAAAGTCAAGATAATATGCAAAACTCAGTCCTACTGGTCGTGATTCCATAGTCTCGAACATGGTAACTACGCTATCTAGCATATCACAAGCATATCCTGGCAGGTACTAATGGATATCACACACGAAGGTGGGAGAGAAGAACAAGCAGGTCAAACCTGCTAACCCGTCACCTGCAGCGTCAGTCTCCTCGACTGCCATAACAAAAACTCTACCCCTCTGGTACTGAGCTACAGGTGGCCTAGCTCTCTCTCTCTCTCTGACCCGGTGCTCCGTCATGTACGGGTGCAGTAGGGCAATCCCTGACCTGATGAGCAGCGGATCCATAAAACAAAAAAACCTTCTGCCTCCTATAACAAGTCTTCCAAGCGTGCCCTGCCCTCTTGTAGTAAGCATAAGTCTGCACCTTGTGGTCCTATCCTCTAGGTGGATGCTGTGCCTGCTATACTCTCATTGGCACCTGCACTTGCTGAATCTCTATGTGAGGCCTCTTGGCCTGGCCTCCGCTGCTACTGGCTCCCTGAAAGTCTCGACCTGTCTTCAGTTTCAGCCCCAGGTCGTCCTCTGCCGCCATAGCTCCTGCTAAGATCTCTGCAAAAGAAGCATCCTGGTCACTCTTAGTCAATGACCGAACCTCTCTGATCAAACCTCTGCGGAACTTCCTCGCCTTCGTCTTCTCGCTCAGGTCCTCAATGAATCTGCCAAGCCGGCAGAACTCTCCAGCATATTCCCCGACTGTCTGGTTCCCCTGAACCAGGCTCTCAAACTGTGCCTCCAAGTGCTACGTCCGGAAAGAACTGCTCCTTGAATAGTATCTTGAAGGCTGCCCAAGTCTGTCCCTCGATTCCCACTCTGGGTCAGTCTGTTACCAGGTGCGGGCCAGGTCCTGCATCTGGCTGCCTGCCGCCTCTATCCGAAGTCGGACTGGTATCTCTGCTAGCCAAAATATCTCCTTAATGTGCTCTATCCAGTCATCCGCATAGTGGATGACCTCTGTACCAAGGAAATCCCTCGGACGCATCTTCTGAAACTCCTGAATACCCGGTATCCTCTGATGGCACTGATGTGTCTATGCTGGCCCCTGGATGGTCACCATCTCTACTGTCGTCCGGACCAGCTGATGAGCCTCGTCTATACCCTGACGAAAGTCCGCAGTCTGATGCTGCTACTGCTGATGCTGCTGATGGGACGCCATAATCCTCTCCACAAAGGAAAACAGGTACTCAGCGTCAACCAATCCTGCAGGTGAATGCTGAAACTGCTGCTGAAACATCTCAGGAATGATGGGGGTCGTCCTCCGAACAGGTGGAGGCATACCTCCAATGGCTGCAGTCCTTCCTGTCTGATCAGGAACAGATGGTGCTACAGTCCCAGCAACCTGATGTACTGGACGAGAGGTGGCAGACCCTCTACAGCGACTGCTCTACCAGAGCGATGTGATCGTATCTCTACCATTTTGAAGACAGATCGAACAAGGAAGTCAATACTGAGCAGGAATCGATATAATCAAAGGAGGACAGTTTATTTCAAACACTACCAAAATACACTCAATTAGCGACGGATATTTAGCGATGGAATTTTTTCGTCGATGCTAGCGACGGCTTCGTGGCCGCTCAGCGACTGATTACCGACTAAACGCCTTTGCCATTTTTATTTTAATTTTAGGGGAAGGAAAGGTCGTACATCCGTCGCTAGACTGTCGGAATTATAGCGACGGATCTCCAGTCGTCGCTACGTAGTCGATTATTTGGCGAAAATTGTGTAGAGAATTGGCGGGACATATCTTCGACTACGTAGCGACGGATATTCAGTCGACACGTATCAAACAGGGCGACTACGTGGCGACGGTTTTCTTTCGTCACTATTCCGTCACGATATATACGTACCAGACTTTAAATGAAACGGCGGGGGGAACTTTTCGTATTCCCCCCAAATTTACTCTCTCTCTCCTCTCTCTCTCTCTCTCTCTCGCCGGTGTCGGCTTCGGTGATCGACGTCGGTGTCGTCGTCGACGTCGGCGTCCTCTCCTCTCTCTCTTCCGAAGGTAACCCTCTCTCTCTCTCTCTCTCTCTCTCTCTCTTTCGGGGTCTGGGAGGCGGGCTTGGGGCTGGGGCGTCGGTGGCTGGACGACTGGCTTGGGTCGGGGGCTGGGCGGTGGGCTTGGGGCGGCGACGTCGGGGGCTGAGCGGCTGGCTTGGGGCGGGGTCTGGGCGGTGGGCTTGGGGCGGGGGCGTCGGGGTCTGGGAGGCGGGCTTGGGGTTGGGGCATCGGGGGCTGGGCGGCTGGCTTGGGGCGGGGTCTGGGCGGTGGGCTTGGGGCGGGGGCGTCGGGGTCTGGGAGGCGGGCTTGGGGCTGGGGCGTCGGGGGCTGGGCGGCTGGATTGGGTCGGGGGCTGGGCGGTGGGCTTGGGGCATCGGTGGCTGGGCGGCTGGCTTGGGTCGGGGGCGTGGCGGTGGGCTTGGGGCCGCGACGACGGGGGCTGGGCGGCTGGCTTGGGGCGGGGGCATTGGGGCTATTTGCACCCGACGCACAGCCATAAGCACTCTTCATATATATATGCAACCGAACTACTGGACTGGGCGGCGGGCTTGGGGCGGCGGGCTTTGGTCGGGGGCGGCGGGTGGCTTTGCTTCTCAAATTCATCTGAGTTTATATATTGGCTAAATAATGTGTTATCCATATTGGGTGTTCCATTAGTTTGGTGGTGTTTGGATTAGTAAATATGAATATGGGGTTTGGATTCATGGTGTATATATATGTTCACTGTCTCAAGGACAGTACGAGTTCTATCAGTTGTGTGCTTCTGTATAGATGTATATATCTATACATCTAGCTGTAATATACATATGTGTATGTGACAATCTCAGTTAGCGACGAACTAGTTACCGGTTAGCGACGGATATTTCCAGCTCCATTTGCATTAATCTACGGTACGACATGGTGATCAGGACGTAGTCCCTGCAGCCATTCGACTGGCAAGGCAGAAACTATATAGCCGTAGATAAAGTTGACTGTCTTCCGACCCTCATCCCTCGGCAATGATGATACGACAACCTATCACTATATCTTATATAGTAGTAGATAATGTCTTAGTATTACATTAAGTGAGTTCATCTTGATTCTGTTATATCCTTCAGATACTAGATACGATAAGAACATATACTACACGATATGTATACAGAATATAGATGATTCACATTAATGTATGCTAGAATGAATTTTGGGTTGTGTTCTGAGCCGTCCGTTCTTACACTTAAAACACATAGGAATTAGTAGTGTGAGAGCGCCGGAGAGAGTGAGAGCGCCGGAGGGGGGGGGGAGAGAAAGAGAGTAAAATGGTACGACATGGTGAAGTAGTACTGTATTTTGGCTCCAGTTCCAGCTCAATTTGTATTAATCTACGGTACGACATGGTGATCAGGACATAGTCCCTGCAGCCATTCGACTGGCGAGGCAGAAACTATGTAGCCATAGATAAAGTTGACTGTCTTCCGACCCTCATCCCTCGGCAATGATGATACGACAACCTATCACTATATCTTATGTAGTAGTAGATGATGTCTTAGTATTACATTATATGAGTTCATCTTGATTCTGTTACATTCTTCAGATACTAGATACGATAAGAACATATACTACACCATATGTACCGAACATAGATGATTCACACTAATGTATGCTTGAATGAATCTTGGGTTGTGTTCTGAGCCATCCGTTCTCACACTTGGCAAAAAATCGAATTTTTTATACTTTATCGGCTTTCAAAAATATACTCAAATTACATGATGGTTCCTTTAGTTAGCTTGCTTATGTTACAATTATATTATTTGTGACTATCGATATTACCAGATGTCACCCATGACCCGAGGAGTGGCACGTCGTTTGAGAAAAACAGTGAATGCTGAGGTGGCTCCTCCTACAGTTAAGGAGGAAGTGGCACCGGTTGCTAGTGAGACCGAGAGTTCTATTCATCCAGCACCGGTAGCTAGTGAGACCGGGAGTTCTCTTCAAGCAGTCCTTGCAAGGGACGACATCTCTCCTTACGCCAAAAATCTCGCTTTTTCGAGGTGGTTGCGTGATCGTATCACTGAGCGTTTGCGTGAGCAGCGTGGTTCTCATTAGCTATTAGTACTTATTTGTATTGGACTATTTGTATTGAGTTGTTTTTGTATTAGACTATTTGTATTGGACTACATATATGAACTAGAACTGTGTCAATCTCTGGATTGTATTGGACTACGACATGGTGATCAGGACATAGTCCCTGCAGCCATTCGACTGGCGAGGCAGAAACTATGTATCCATAGATAAAGTTGACTGTCCTCCGACCCTCATCCCTCGGCAGTGATGATACGATAACCTATCACTAGAGGATACTCTGAGAGATCCATCTGAGTAGGACGTATACTCCGAGAGATCACCTTTACAAGAATGATATCAGTAGTAGGATTTAGTGCTGGAGGGCATATTATCAGAGTATACGTCCTATTCAGATGGGTCTCTCACCGTTACTATTTTTTTCTGACAGCAAGGTGGATGTGCTCCGTCAACAGATTCTTGCTCCGAGCCAAAACTTTACCCCGGAGCTCAAGTGGACATCCTTCGTGTAGAGGTCGAGTGAGAGGTTTCTGACAGCATGGTGGTCTCCTTTGTCAAAGTATCCGTGCTCATCCCACATTGGTTATGGGACGAGCACGAATACTTTAACAAAGGAGACCACCATGCTGTCAGGAACCTCTCACTCGAGCTCTACACGAAGAATGTCCACTTGAGCTCCGGGGTAAAGTTTTGGCTCGGAGCAAGAATCTGTTGACGGAGCACATCCACCATGCTGTCAGAAAAAAATAGTAACGGTGAGAGACCCATCTGAGTAGGACGTATACTCTGATAATATCCCCTCCAGCACTCAATCCCACTACTGATATCATTCTTGTAAAGGTGATCTCTCAGAGTATACGTCCTACTCAGATGGATCTCTCAGAGTATCCTCTCCGGTTGGGTTGTGTTCTGAGCCATCCGTCCCAGGGATTTGATTCTGTATTTTGGTTTCTGTATTTTGGCTCCAGCTCCATTTGTATTAATCTACGGTACGACATGGTGATCAGGACATAGTCCCTGCAGCCATTCGACTGGCGAGGCAGAAACTATGTATCCGTAGATAAAGGAGGGAAAAGATAAATCGAATTATAACGACGGATATTAGGTTACTCTTCAGGATAATTGATGTCTATTTTATATTAATTTGGTTTGGTCTATATGATTCTTGGATAATTGGTGTGCATTAAATTCGTATGTGCATATTTGGTCTATGTGATTGTTGGATAACTGGTGTGCATTATATATTGGTTTGGTTTATGCATATTTTTGTGAACAGGGAAAGTGCTGTAATTTTTTTTCAAAAAAATTCTCAGTTACTGATGGACTAGTGACCGGTTAGCGACGGATATTTCCAGCTCCATTTGCATTAGTCTACGGTACGACATGGTGATCAGGACATAGTCCCTGCAGCCATTCGACTGGCGAGGCAGAAAATATGCAAGTAGCCTTAGATAAAGTTGACTGTCCTCCGACCCTCATCCCTCGGCAATGATGATACGACAACCTATCACTATATCTTATATAGTAGTAGATGATGTCTTAGTATTACATTAGTGAGTTCATCTTGATTCTGCTACGTTCTTCAGATACTAGATACGATAAAAACATATACTACACCATATGTACAGAACATAGATGATTCACACTAATGTATGCTAGAATGAATCTTGGCTTGTGTTCTGAGCCATCCGTTCTGATCAAGCATCTTCCTTCTCCTCTCCTCCACCATGGCTCTGAACAAATCTGCTCCTCCCTCTACTTCTCTTCTTTTTATTTGACTCTCTCAGCCACATATGACATACAGCTCAAGTGTAGAGTCGGGGGAGAAGAAGTGGACAGGAAGAGAAGGGGGAAGCAGCACAGCCGGCGGCATGACTCGGAGGAAGTACAGAGGTTTTCTTCAACAGCCGTAGGAGAACTATAAGGATATATCTTTTCACAACATGTCATCTTGTCAA
Source organism: Iris pallida (assembly GCA_029216955.1). Classification (NCBI taxonomy): domain Eukaryota; kingdom Viridiplantae; phylum Streptophyta; class Magnoliopsida; order Asparagales; family Iridaceae; genus Iris; species Iris pallida. The sequence continues at coordinate 1,010,631 of JANAVB010003199.1, forward strand.
AGACCCTTCATGTGAATATCATGTTACCGCGGTGTCGGAAGACTAACATGTTATAAGTTTTTAAGCCGTATGTTTTACATAATCTTCCCAACTCTTTCCTTTTACGTAGTAATCTTGCATTATTACATAGCAGGAAAGAGTTTGGAGGATTATGTCAAAACACACAGCTTAGAAAATTATGACATGTTAGTCTTCTGACACCGCAGTAACATGGTTGTCACATTAAGGGTCTTTGACAAGGTGATATGTTGTGAAAAGATATATCCTTATAGTTCTCCTACGTCTGTTAAAGAAAACCTCTGTACTTCCTCCGGGTCATGTCGTCGGCTGTGCTGCTTCCCCCTCCTCTTTCTGTCCACTTTTTCTCTCCCGACTCTACACTTGAGCTGGATGTCATATGTGGCTGAGAGAGTCAAATAAAAAGAAGGGAAGTAGAGGGAGGAGCAGATTGGTTCAGAGCCATGGTGGAGGAGAGGAGAAGGAAGATGCTTGATCAGAACAAATGGCTCAGAACACAAGCCAAGATTCATTCTAGCATACATTAGTGTGAATCATCTATGTTCTTATCGTATCTAGTATCTGAAGGACGTAACAGAATCAAGATGAACTCACTAATGTATGCCAGAATGAATCTCGGGTTGTGTTCTGAGCCATTCGTTCCGATACTTGGCAATTAAGCCATTCGACTGGCGAGGCAGAAACTATAAGGCTACTTGCATGTTCTTCCAACTTTAAATTACAAGATTACTACATTAGGTTAAATAAATCACTAACCTCATCGCGGCCAATGTTTACAGTCTTGGTCTCAACTGTCTTCGATTCTATGATCCCATGCTTTCGGAAAATAGACAACGCAGACAGTCCATGGAATAGAATGGCCTTACATGCAAATCGTCTGTGATTATGTATCTTTTCTCTTCTCATCCATTGCCTTACCACAGGGACATCAAGCGCCAATAATCGAACTATACAGATGGTGAGTCTTGGTGTAGCACTCAAATGTGGGGCACCCGTAAATTCGCCGAGGTTTTAAATCATCGAAGTTCGCAGTGGCAATAAAGAGTGTGATCAGCTGATAGACATAACTCAGATAAAATCAGAAGACAATGTAAGTACTTGTACTGCTAGGTGGCTCCTATGTAGTAATCTTTCGGATAAAATCAGAAGCCGTGGGTTTTGACATAAATTGACTTTGGCCTCAACAAAGACCACAAGTCAGACGATGAATCCTACTTGCTTTGACATAATCCTCCTGTTGTCAGAAAGATGGCTCCTAGGACTCGTCAAGGTGGTGCTGCTAGTCGAGGAAGGGGTCGAGGCAAAAAACCCTTGGAGGTCGACACGGAGGAAGTCTCCGTCGTAAAACAAGAGCCGGTGACTGTTAAGGAGAAGGTGTTACCAAAGGTCGAGGTCAAGGAAGAACCGATGACCATCAGGGAAGAGATTGCTCCCAAGCTTGAAGTTAAGGAGGAGCCACCGTCAGAGAGTAGTAGCATCGGGACCGACCCTCCTGTCCCTACAGAAGACCTCAACCATATAGAGCCTTCGTATGCAAAGTGGTTGACAGAATGGTACATGCCTCAACGCAACTATGATCCCTGGCTGTGAGGATTCATCGTCTGACTTGTGGTCTTTGTTGAGGCCAAAGTCGATTTTCCTATGCGTTTTGGAATATTTGTGAAAATTTTGGAATATTTGTGCTATGATCGGATTATAACGATGGATATTAGGTTACTCTTCCAGATAATTGATGTCTATTTTATATTTATTTGGTTTGGTCTATATGATTCTTGGATAATTGGTGTGCATTAAATTCGTATGTGCATATTTGGTCTATGTGATTCTTGGATAATTGGTGTGCATAATATATTTGGTCTATGTGATTGTTGGATAATTGGTGTGCATTATATATTGGTTTGGTTTATGCATATTTTTGCGAAAAGGGAAAGCGCTGTAATTTTTTTTTTCAAAATATTCTCAGTTAGCGATGGACTTGTGACCGTTTAGCGACGGTTACTACCAGTTTTCGACTACTTTTCGACGACTTTTCCGTCGCTAACTGGAGAATTTAAAATGTTTCCAGGTAGCGACGGATGGTCGACGGAATATCCATCGGCATTGTATATAGTTCGACGGACTAGCGACGACCTATCCGTCGCCCTTGTTCTGGAAATACAAAGAATTTCCAGAACATGCTCGACGGATCATCCGTCAGTACTCCGTCGATATATATCGACGGATTAGCGACTACTCTTCCGTCGCCATGGTGCTGGAAATGCCAAGCATTTCCAGAAACTGATCGACGGATAGTCCGTCAGCACGCCGTCGCTAATCCGTCGTTCATTACCGACGAATACCGACGGATGAGCGACGGAAAGATACGCTCTGATACACTGTTACGACGGGTTACCGACGTAATTTAACGTCGCTATTGTCTACACAGTTCAGTACTTAATAGTTGAAATGGACGACAGTCCGTCGGAAATGCGTTGCTAATGCTTCGTATTGTGACGTCGACAATCCGTCGCTATTCCGTCGTTTGACGACAACGTAGCGACGGACCGTTATTAGCGACGAGCTGATTGCCGACGGATGTTTTTGGCCAAAATCCGTCGGTTATCGGTCGCTAATAGTAATTACCGTCGGTTTAGCGACGGATGGGGCCGTCGCTAAAACGATAAATTTTGGTAGTGAAAGAAGGCAAATCAGTTCGATATGTAGATGGCATGATTTGAAGCAGAATTTTCCTAACTGTGATTGAGTACCTCTCCGTCAAAGCCTATCTCTCAATCCTATCGCAGGCTGTAGTGATACTCTAGTTCGAATACCACTACATAAACTCGACCTGCATGGGCTACTACTAAAAACGTGTCACGACCCACACCCAGTGTAGGGGCACGAGAAATGGGTACGTCCAGCCTACGCTGCAGTGTCGGCGGTAGAATGCTGTCCTAGGTTACTATCTAATCAATAACTCACGCAATTATATAATGTACTTGTCAAATCTCAACTCCGAACGGAGGACAAGTATAGATATAATGAATCTCAATTACAGTCTAAGCACGATAAGATAACACAGAAGTTTATAACTAAAGACTAAACAACAATAATTATAAACTACTAAATAATAATATCTCAAACAAACTCAAATACAAACTCGTATCTCAAGTTATTACAATTCAAGTTCTAAAACATGAAAACTAAACCAAGTCTACTAGCTAGTCTTCCGATCACTCCTGAGTGTCGGGGCCAAAGGTAGCTAAGCTATCTCCTGCTCCAAGACAAGTAGGGCAAATGTCCTCAGGGCAATCATTTGTAATATTTTCAACAGGTCCAGTCAGGACAGGAACGAGTACAACTCATCTAGAAATTCCAAGTAAATGACAGAGAATTATAAAGCAGTTATAGACAGTTGTATTGATGAACATGGCAGTTTATACGAGTAATGATGTAGAGAAATAGTTAAGGTACAAGGAAAGTAAGGTAACTAAACAAGAGGAGAAGCATGGCAAGAAAGACTGTAAAATAAGATCTAGATGAACTAGAGTAACATGATAAGTCCAGACAGTACAATATAAGTCCAGTGTAATCCCAATGTGAGTCTAATACAAGATGAGTCGAATGTGATTCCAGTACAGTATGAGTCGAATGTGATTCTAATCATTATTCTAATAAGGTGATTCGAATAAAATGATACGAATAATGATTCACATGATGTTCTAACATTGATTCGAATAAATTCTCCAAGTGTGTTTTAAAATACAGAGATCGACATGTAAACGGCTGTAGGTAATACGGCACATCGTACACTCGGCCAAGTGTGGGATGGCTATCGTTCGAATATCATTCACAGAGGGGTGATTCGAATAGGGGGATATGTCTACATATCTAATCAGTATTTCCCCGCCCAGTCTAATATAAATAAATCCATAATCCAACACATAAGACGAATACAAGTCCAACCAGCACATGAAGAAGTGAATAGGTGGTTCGAATAGTTCGAATAGTGATTCGAATAATAGAGGCAAGACGAGTAAGTATGTGTGTCGTATACATAGATTCAGTAATAATAATACGTGTTTGTAACAAGAATCAAATAGAACTAACTAGAACTGAAGTACAGTAATTGACAAGTAAATGAAAGAACTATCAGAGAATGTACTCGTCTGATACTCTGAAAAGAGTAGTATAATATCAGATGTCTGCAACAGAGTCACAATGTCCTAACAGAGGAATATAGGTTATGACATGTCCAGAATGGTAAATAAGAACATACAATGCAATCTACATGATTTCTAGGCTAATCTAGGTCAACTCTAAGTCAAACCTGGTCAACTGTCTAGATCAAACTAGGTCTAAGTCAACTTGGTCAACTCTGGGTCAACCCAAGTCAACATCTAGTCAACTAGGTCAATTGGTCACATTTCAGACTCAATGTTGACTTTTGGTCAACTCTAGTCAATCCCGAACTATTGGGTCAAACCTTGGTCAATTCTAGGGTTTGGTCAACTAGGCTATTGTCAACTCTCTATATTAAAGCTAACTCCTAAGTTAACCATATGCCAAAAGCTATCTTAGAATATCACATATATATATATATATATATATATATATATATATATATATATATATATATATATATATATATATATGTATATATATGTATATATATATATATATATATAATATATAAATATAAATATATATATATATATACATATATATATATATATATATATATATATATATATATATATATATATACATACACTAGTCATTTCATATATCCTCAAAATGTATTTCATTACCCCTAACCATGTGCCTATAACACATATATGAATCTACTCAAGACTAACCAACATAATATATATATATATATATATATATATATATATATATATATATATATATATATAAAATATATATATATAAATAAATATATATATATATATATATATATATATATATATATATATATATATATATATATATATATATATATATATATATAAAATATATATATATATATATATATATATATATATATATATATATATATATATATATATATATTATATAATATCCCAATTTAAAATACACTTCACAACATATAGGATACCTTACCATTTCTAAACCCTCATTTACAATACCAAACACACACTATCCTAATACATCATGTTGATCCTAACATAACTTCATATATCTATCCCTCAATACATGTCCACATATGTAATGTATCACAAGTACCAATCTCATATCAATCTTATATATATATATATATATATATATATATATATATATATATATATATATATATATATATATATATATATATATATATATATAGCATAAATAATATGGCTTAGACATGTTACGGTTTCAAAGGGGCCAGGACCAAAGTGGACAGGACCTTAACCCTACAATCTCAGGATTAGATTGCTACAAACCCCTAACTCATGAACCATAACATCTAGCATATAGCCTAACATATGTGTGTACATTATGTGTGTGTGGGCTTAGTATTCTGGGTTCACAGATTTCAGGTTGTGTGTAATGCATGGGTGTGTGTGTGACATGGTATATCGCACTCAGATTTCAGTTTGAATGGCATGGGGGTTCATACATGTAGCAGTCATGTGAAGGGTTCCATTTCAGTTATCTTGTATAATTCTTAACATTCAATTTCAGGTTTTATTCATGGAATCAAACCAATCCTCATTTAGAAATATCCAACTAAAGTGGAATCAAACCTTTCTCAGGTTTTATTCATGGAATCAAACCAATCATATCAGTAAACTCACTGATACAATACAACCTGTAAATCCAACTCAAAACTGAACATGGACTGGACTCAAACCTAAATGAACTTCTACTAAAGTGTAGGTGAATGGACTGAACTATTGAACATAGGACTGATATCAAGGTAATGGACTGTACCTTAGGAACTAATGGATTTAACCAATTTTACCTATACATAGATATATGTATACATACAATATATAACTTACCAAACTAAAACAACCATCCAAATTTACATAACCTAGATTCAATCCAACCAAACCCAGGTTTCAAATCCTGAAACCATCTCAGGTTTCATTAACTGTACAGTTCAATTGACTCATATTCGAGTATCAGAACATGAGGTTTAGAGGGGATTCGAAATCCAAAAAAAACACAATAAGAACCCAAGTATTCGAGTGCAGAGGTGTCACCCACATGTGATCGTGTCAGGGGTGTCATTTTGTGTCCACGTGAGTGGACATGAGGTGTCCAACACCACATGAATACACAGTATCAAAACTGTGCAGAATGCAGTATCGTACAGCCATGTCGTGTCCGATTGGACACGACACAGAGCTCGAGATGTGTCGAGCCTGTGCATACACGTTCGCCCAAGATAGGGCTAAAGTTTTATCACCCTGCACCGTGTCGAATACGTGTCGTGTCCAATCTACAGCCCCGTATCAGAGACACGAAACACACGTGCACAGTACAGGGCAAAACACGTGCACACGCGATTTCTTCGTGCACACTTATCGAGAACTCGTAAAACTTTGTGGGTGTCGTGTCAGTCACTAGGACAATATTTCTACCAAGTTTCGTGTCACGTGGTGTCGTGTCGTGTCCGCTAGGACACTCGAACAGCAGGGCAGCCGTACGAACCCCGTACGGTGTCTCGTGCTGCGTGTCCAAGCCCCTAAACAGTGTCCAAACGTGCCTAAATTAGACTCAGTCAATTAGGGTTGCAATATACACCTGTTAGGCTACACATACATATAATTAGTTTAGAAAATTATCAAAATCCATTTCTATGTGACATTTCATCGAACACGCATTTAAATACACCGATATGTGTCCGATACGGACACGAAATGGATACGAGATCCTACCAAACTTGGGCTACACCTAGGGGGACCCTAAATGTATGCATTTATGTAAAGAAATTAGTAATTTACTAGGGTTTGTAGGGTTTTACCTATTGAGTGTTCAAACTCAATGTAAAGAGCTTCGACTTGACATCTTCCTCGATTTGCTACAGTTCAAACGTCCTCAAACCTCGCTAGCAAGCACCCACAAGTCTCCTCTAATGTTGGGGATGATGATGCATTTGATTTGACTCAATTTGGGCTCAATTTGGATTAATTGGGAGAAGTTTAGGGAAGAACAAAGTAGGATTATTTCTAAATATTAAAAAGAAGGCAATGGCTACTAGATGATACTTTATAGGAGGGGGGCTTGTATGGCTGCCACAATAGTGAATTAGGGTTAGGGTTAGATGTAGATGAGTGGCTAGGGCTTGTCCACCCAATTTCGAGCCTTCCTATTGGTTCTAGGCTTTCTTTTTCACAAATATCCTAAGAAAAATATCTTACCATAATATTATCTAGATATTATTAACATTGGCACTTAGTAGGAATGTTCTAACCTCAAGACTAATTTAGGTTAGGTTAACTTCTAGGTTAAGGCTTAACTAAAAGATTAGCACAATATTTAATTAATCAAAATTATAATTTCACAAAATTGTCAAAATGACCAAAATACCCCTAGGCTAAAAAGTAGTAATATGACATTCTAATCACATGACTAGGCTCCCTTGGTCATGGTTAGTCTCTAGGCTTAGCAAAACTAGGGTTTAACTAGTTAACCATCAAAATCACAATTCAATACTTTAAAAAGTTTTAAATTGATTAAAAATCACCAAAAATCACAATATGATTTAAATATCATTATTAAATGATTATAATTATAAAATTTCAAAATTACTCTCATTTGGAAAACTGGGTGTTACAACTAACTATACTACACACAAAGCTAAACCATAATCTAGCATCACATCTAACTAGCTAGGCACACACAACCAAGTAATCTAGTCTAGTATCACATTTATATTTACATTCACATATATAAACTATATACATATATAGGGTATATATATATATATAGGTTGTGTGTGTATAAACATTGTAGCATTTGGTAAAGTAGAGCTTCTAGCTAACATATGTGTATACATTCATATATACCTATCTTCATACATCCATATATATATATATATATTCATACATGTATGCATACATTAATATATACATACGTGCCCTTATATATATGCATATCTACATACATCATACTTAGAGAGAGGGTTAAGGGGGTATTCTTGTGCGTGTGGGTGTGTATGTGAGAGCTTGTAGGTGAGTGAAAGAAAGTGAGTGAGTGAAAGAGAGTGTGTGTGTGTATAGTGGATCATGAGTTAACATGAATAGGGGTGTGTGTGGTGTCTATGTTAGGTTTTGAACCCAAAATCAAACTTAGGATTTGAATTTAGGTTAAGTCCTAATTAATCTCAGTTTTAAACAAAACAATCTCAAATTTCCAAACAAGTGAATCCCCAAGTTAACTCAGTTTTCATATGCATTCACAAACACACATATAGTCATTCAAACCCATATAATTTTAGTCTAGGATCTCAGGTTTAACCCTTCAACAGTCCACAACCCAGTTAATCTTTGTAAAATTAAAACCTATTTCAAAACCCCAACTCAATTATCACTTTAAACTCAGGTTTCAGTTTAAAAATCAGCATGCAATGCATTAATCAAATCCCAATCTCTAGTTTAATTCAAAACCGAATTTCAGTTAGAAGTTTAAATCAATTCTCAGTTTTCTACAACCCTACATTCAATTTTTTTCAAATAACCATCAGTTTTGTAACAGGTTTATTTTCGAAAACCCCAACCTACTACTTCAAATTGACACAAACCATTCCCTTTTTAAAACTCAATTGAAAACACACATCAACATAAACCTGGAGCTTATTAAACCATCAAGGTGCATTTGAAAAACCAAATCAAACTCATTCTCAAAAATCCCAAAACTGTGAACATGACAGTTCAATGAAATTCGAATTCAAGCATTCAAATTCGAATCATAAACATTCAAATTCGAATCACAACTAGGTAAACATAGTGTACAGACCTAGGGACATGTTAGGCATGTCCACATGTCCGTTCGTGTCTAGAAATTAGGACACGAAGTGTCCAAAACAGACCAAAAGGTAAGTATCAGTAAACAACAATACCAATCCTCGTGCACGTGTGTCGATTGATCCAGGACACGACACAAACATCCATGTGTCACGTGTACGTGTCAGTAGCTAGGGTAGGTCTAGGCGAACGTGTCCAAGTACCTGAGACGTGCCCACGTTGTCACGTTTCCTAGATATAGAGGCGTATCAGTGCGGATTTCTGCACTTGTACAGTGCAACGCGAAACCGATACACGCGTGTTTTCTCACTCGACACGACATGACACCACCCTAAATTTTATAAGCACAGTATCAGTCATGCCCTCGACCTTTCCTAAAGTTTTGTGTCCAATCGTGTCGTGTGCAGCGCACATGACGTGTCCAGTAGCAGGACAGTGCACTGTTCAGTGCACACAGTGAACCGAGCCTTCCCGTGTCTGATTACACCTATCAAACCTCATCAATTTCACCTCAGTCCTAAACATATGTAATCTACATATCATAGGCTACCTAAATATATAATTTGTTCTAAAATTGGAGAACAAAAAGTTCTAAGGGGTATTTCGTCGAACACTAATTCAAAAATACCGATACGTGTCCGATACGGACACGAAATGGACACGAATTCCTAAAAAACTTGGGCTACACCTAGGGGGACCCTAAATGAATGCATCTATGGGAAGAAATCTAGAATTTATTAGGATTTGTAGGGTTTTACCTATTGAGGGTGAATCCTCAATGAAAGGGGTCCCGAAATGAGAAGTTGCCTTCCTTGAGCGATGTCCAAACGCGCTCCACTCCTTGCAAGCAAGCCCCCACTAGCCTCTACTACTGTAGGGGAGTCCAACGTAATTTGTTTGGTCCAATTTGGTGGAGAAATGAGGATTTGGTGAAGGTTTGGGGAAGAACACAAGTAGGGTTCTTAGTAGGTATTTTAAAAAGAGGCAAGAACTTTGATGATGTGATTAAATGGGGAGGGAATGGGCTTGATGGCTGTAGGAATAGTTAGGGTTAGGGTTTTAGATGTATGGCTAAGATTTGTCCAACAAATTCCAAGTCCTCATATTGGTCCAATAGTCCTAAGGCTTTCTTTTTCACAATTATCCTAAAGGAAAATATCCTATTAGAAATATCTAGATATTGTTAACCTTGTCATTACTAGGTTACCCTAATCAAGACTCTAAGCTCAAGGCTAATCTAGATTAGGCTAAACTCTAGGTTAAGACTCAAATAATTAACTAGCACATATTTAATTAATATAATTCACAATTTAACAAAATTATAAAAATGACCAAAATACCTCTAGGCTAAAAAGTTGTAATTAGTCATCCTAATCACATGACTAGGCTTCCATGGTCATGGTTAGTCTCTAGGCGTAGCAATTTCTAGTGTTACACTAGTCAACCATCAAAATCACAAGTCGTGATTTTAAATAGTTTTAAATTAACTAAAAATCACCAAAAATTATAACATGGTTTAAATATCATTATTAAATGATTATAATCACAAAATTTCAAAATTATCCTCATTTTAGAAACTGGGTGCTACAAACCCCAAGCCCAAGAGCCAAATCCCATGCTACCAATGCAAGCCCCTTATAACATTTTCTGTACACTGATACATGAAGACACCCATGCACACATTAACTCACTGCACAAAGCCAGGCCACACCCCTTACTGTTCTGATACTCCATTCCAAGGACTGACATCCAAAGGGATGGTACATACCTAGACCTATATTGATATAAACATCAAAGCCAAATACCCCCACCTTCTTAACATATCCACACTCACATGCATACAAAACATTCATACATATATACATGTAAATATATATGACACATTATATTTGCTCACAGGGTTTGCTAACCATTTCTCTAAAACCTAAGGGGCACACTCAAGACACCTGCACATACATGTACAGCTCTACAAAGGTCCTACCTAACCGGAAATGCCTACACTCTCCAAACATTCTGGAACAGGGACAACTCCCTACTCGTTCTATGCTTAACTCACTAGATGGCCAACCAAACCCCACACATACACACACATATATATAAAGTAAAAAGTAAGGGACTGTTACCTCATGTTAGATTGGACTGAAATCAAAGTTCAAAGACTGAACCAACATGCAGTGGGCTGAAACTAAGCAACTGAACTCCTATGGGAATTGGGGCTGAGCACTAATGGTATGGACTAATATGGTCAAGATTTAGACTGAACATTTGAGGATTTAGACAATATGGGATATGTGAATGCATAATACAATGGAGGCAGTAGCTAACTGGTCGAACAAGGGTATGTAGCTGCTATGGAGTGCAAAGAAAATAAGGTTTCAAAGCATGAGGACAGGCACAGGCAGAAGGGGATCTCGACTGTAAAAAATTAAAACTTGTGGGTTATGCCATGGCTCGACTAAGCCATGGCTCACTACCTAAAGCTAAGGACCTAAGGTTAGACGTCTCCCCTACAATATAGCGTCATTAGGAAGTGAATTGGTCCATTAGAAGTTAAGAACTAGACCCTAGGTAGCAGGACAGATTAAAGTGGCTGCAGCGTTTAACTGAATGCAGGATATGAGATGGAAAATGTAGTGAATGTAAGAAAGATATGCAATGTTGTGTTATGCATGCAGATGAATAATTTGAGGTTCTGACTAATGAAGGTTGGGCAGGAGAGTATGGTATATGTGAGTCATGAAAGTAGGGAACATTAGGGAAAACCAATCAGTGAACAACCCAATCCCCCACTGATACATCTGCTCACTGATACCATATAGCCTTACTAACCATACATAATCCTCACTAACTCCCATATTACTGACACATCAATAACCCTTATCTGGAATCATCATATCAGTCCATATGACTGAATCCTACACTCAATGGCACCCACAGGTACCAATGGCTTAAGGCCCACTCCTTACTCTCGAACCCATTGATCAAGTGGCATCATGCCAATACTCCATCTGCTGCTACTTCTTAGCTTAAGTCCCCTCTTTCTTATATGTCTTGAATGCACACATATATGTGACTTCTATACACATATATATACCCATATAACATACATATATATACTTAGATTAGATAACACTAATTTAGATATTAATATAACACACACACACACTCTCAGATATGCTACTTTCACAGTTGGACAGTCCTCCCCCTCACATGTGGTCACACATATATACAACTGACCCAAAACAGTACTCACAAGGAATTGGAAGCCATAATACTCACACAACTCTCTCCCTAGGATACTCAACATGTGCATGAGTGCACAATGCCTTAGCTGCTACTGCCTGGGTCTGCAGGGGTGACCCCTACTGCTAGTGAGGACTGGACACCCACAGTCAACACAAAGCAACCCAAAACAGTGAACTACCCATTGAAATATCAGTATACACAATCCCCTCATATATATAGACATGAAAGATATTTAGAAACCTTACACATAACTAACCAATGAACAACCCACACCATATCTAAGCAAAACTGAAAAGAACAAAATGTATTTAACCATTGTGACATTCTAGCACACACCTAGGGGTCCAAATTTGTAGCCCTACTCAAATGGAAATAAAACTATGGATAACCATCATAATAGGGCTCCTTAGGACCTTAATGTACTTCCTATTAGTCATGGGGTGGGTCTCCTATATGAATACATGAAATTTGATCATAGAAATACAAGTTTAGAGAGTTATACCTATGTAGGAAGGAGCCTCTACCAAGTTGCATGAAAATAGGGAAATGGATGGAGATGGAGCCTTCAAATCCTTGCTAGAGCCTTCTCCTAGCCTCCTTGAGCTCCCCCAAGCTTTTGCCCAACCAATGGAGGAAAGAGGAGGAAATTTGGGGAATTTTGGATTGGAGGAAAAGATGGAAACCCTAGAAATGAATAGTGGCTGCCATTTGGGGGTTTAAGGGGATTAAATAGGCCCTAGACTAGCCCTAATCCTTTCATTACACTTAGTATTAAGCGGGTCCTTAAGTAGGCTAAGTTGTTTGGCTCTAATCAAGACTTGTGTTCACCCTAACCATGAATAGAGTCTAATTTATCAACTAGTTGATCAAGTCAAATTAAATGAGGTCTACCATGACTAATGATTAATTAGACTACTAATAATTACAACCATCATATTAAAAAAATAGACTCAATTTATGAAATGACAGAAATACCCTTGTCCTAGAAAAGTGGTAGTGACATTGCCTGACCACCTCGATTGTCTGCGTAATCATCTCTGGACCCAGCATCTGTCTCTCGCCGACATCATCCCAAGCTAAAGGTGATCTGCACTTCCTGCCATACAGTGCTTCAAAGGGTGCCATCTGGATACTGGCTTGAAAACTGTTGTTATAGGAGAACTCCACGAGATGCAGGTGATCTTCCTACGAACCACCAAAGTCGAGTGTACATGACCGCAACATATATTCAAGAGTGGATCGGGCGTTCAGACTGACCATCTGTCTGTGGATGATAAGTGTAGGAGCGTAAAAAGTGCTTCATAGACCAAGTCAAAAGAATAGAGCTTTACGCAAGAGTCAACAAACTACTCTATGCGAGCTACTCTACGTGGGCTACTCTACGCGAGCTACTCTACACGAGATGTTTTACGCGAGCTACTCTACGCGAGCTATTTTTACGCGAGCTACTTTACGCTGGGGACAGGCTGTCAGATCATGCATTTAATGCAAGTGATGATGATTCTGACATAATGATTTGTTGACAGCGTATAACACAGAATTCGAAGAGATTTGATTTACACAGAAACCAACATTATCGTTTAGCGTGTGGACGGGGTTACTTTATGCTCAAAAGATGGCTTCTTTTACGTATGAATACTATCTGAGCCTTTTACGCTCAAAGTTGACGCGTGCGTAAAGTTTATTTGGGCTACTTTTTACGCTCAAGGCTATTTTATCAGCCACTTTACGCGAGAAGTCTATTTTTGGGCTATTTTACGCCTAGTCTACTACTTTACGCTGGAAGTGTATTTTGGGTCATTTTTATGCCCGATTGTTTCTGGCTACATAGGAATGTGGTTTGCTTACGTGGCTTTCATGCCACACTTATCGAGGGACGTGTGTACGTGCCCTCCTTATTTTGTTGAAGTAATAGGACACGTGTCATCACGCGTAAAGTTCATGGATAACAGTTGCTAGCGTAAAACTCCAACTTGGATACTTTTTACGCATGATGTGTTTTAGTCTATAAATAGACTTATTTTTTATAATCAAGAGATCAACAGAGAGACAGGAGAGGAGATTCTGAGAAAACTCATACTTCCAGAGTGATATTCCCAGAAGCATTTCTTCAACTTTTTCTCAAGAACAGGGTGAAGTAAAGCAAGAAAGCATTCGACTGTGCCATCAGTGCCATTGCTTGATACCTTTTCGGTGACTTAGTTCTTCCGATTGTTCGTCTTCTTCAAGCAGTTTTCTTCTTCATCATCGTATGGTCCAAGAAACAAAGTGATCGCTCTCAGATCAGACTTCCATAGCAATACTTCCCAGAACAATTTGTACTTTAGTACTTTTTTTAGTTTTCTTTCAAAAGCCAATTTTAGGCATTTTGTTAAGTGAAACAAAATGGCGACTCTGCTGGGGACGACCTTCTCCTCTGACGAGAAGGCAATTGCTCAATATGATGATGTGTCGGTCGGATTGACAAAGAAGACTCTGGTTGTGCACTTCGACCAGACTGCCTACGAAGAAATGCTCCGAACCGGGGGTAGTACTCGCTGCTCCAATGTTCAGAAATTGCAGAAGGCGCAAAAAGTTTGGATTCCCAAATCCAAAGCATCCTCGGATCTTCCTACTGTCTCTGAAGGCAAAGAAATCCTTCCTACTCCTGTTGTGGAGGCTCCCGTATGTGACGAGACAGTCTCTACTTCGGTGATACGCCATGGGCGTAAAAATCAGTCTTCCGTTTGTAATGTGGCAGACTCTCCAGTTTTACGCTCTGAGCGTAAAAATCAAGTTTTACGCTCTGAGCGTAAAAATTAAGTTTTATGTTCTGAGCGTAAAAATCAGGTTTTACGTTCTGAGCGTAAAAATCAAGTTTTACGCCCCGTGCGTAAAAATATGTCTCCCGTCTGTGATGTGGTAGACTCCCAAGCTTTACGCTCTGCACGTAAAAATATGTCTTCCGTCTGTGACGTGGTAGACACACAAAATTTACGCTCCACGCATAAAGAAAAATCTCCCGTCTGTGACATGGCAGATACTCATGTTTTGCGCTCTACGCGTAAAGGTAAATCTCCTGTCTATGACAGTGTAGATAAAATTCACAATGATGCCTGTGCATCTAAAGTGAATTTACCTGCATGCATGCAGCATAAAAACATAGTTGGTAATACTTCTGTTTTCAACCAACAACCTTCTTACACTGCTTTACGTAAGGTACCAAACCTTCAAATTATGCGTAATGCTGATGGAGTCCTTTGTGCTAAAAAATCCCAGGATTTACGCACGCAACTCCAAGCGTGTAAAAATGTACAGTTTGGTTCTGCTAATGCATCCAGTAATCTTCTTTATACACAAGGAACTAAACGTTTCTCTACCCCAAATGTAATAAAGAAGACTACTCCATCTACTCCTTCTGATTTACGTGAGTTGCTAGTACAAAAGCGTAAAAACAGACAATCTCCTGTGACACTCCCCCAAGAAAATCATCATCGTGAGTGTCACCAGATTGTAATCAAATGTTACTGTTTGGCTTCTAAGTGGTCAGTTTTTGACCGATTAAGTTTCAATGCGCCTCAGCAACAGGTTGATGACCAAGAACATGAGTTGTTATATGCGTCAGTCAACATGGCATCTCATACCAACAGAGGACGATGTCCAAGACGTAACTCGTCCCAAACTCCAGGTCAACAATAATTCAACAGACTTCTTAATTCCTTTGAAGGAGTATATCAGAATACTCGATCAAGAAGACAAAGACAGTTGCAGACTTCTGATTCAGAAGCTGGGTGTACTCAATCTTTTGAGTCCGAAACTGATAGTGTCGATTCATATCTCTATACCAATCCCTCTGTATCTTCAAGAGAGGTTGAATCCTATGCTATTGGAGATGAACCGGAGACGTCATCTGCTAATACAGAACAACGTCTCTCTGCCGTTGAGCAATTACTAAAGGACATGCTTACCATGATACAAAGCATGCACCAAATAATAATGACTCAGCAAATTGCTCAGCCGGCAGTAGTAACACCGGTACAGGTAGCAGTACAAACTCAAGATAGTCAAGGGGTTGATATACCTTTGAATAATCAAGAGCCTGTTGTCAATCAAAATTCTGCATCTCCAGATCCTATCATTCCAGAAGATGTACCACCTCCGGTGGGGGTCACGGTACATCCAATAACTATTCAATCTAATGTGCTTCCTCAAACCAGTGAAGCTATTTAAGCAGTATGTGAACTAAAAGCACAGTTTGAAGTTCTGAAGCACAAGGATCAGCTCCAGAGATTAGGGATTAAGCAACCTTATCCTCCTCATTGGAATGATGTACCCTTTCCTCCGAAATTCAAGCCACAATCGATGGTATTATTTGATGGAAAGGCTTCTCCTAGTCAGTATATCAATTACTTTGATATTATGACTGTGCATCTACAGAAGAATGATGCTCTTCTTACCCGAGTTTTCATTGGGTGCCTGACGGGTTCAGCTTACGATTGGTATCGTAGTCTACCCGACAATTGTATATCGTCTTTTGACGAATTTAAAGCAATGTTTCTCTTCCGCTTCTATGAAGGAGGCATGGACATGAATATGTCCTCCTTAATAGAAATCAAACAAAAGGAGAAGGAAGATACCCGGACGTTCATCGAACGTTTTCGATAAGCAATTCTGAAGATGTCTCATGGTATGCCAGATTCAGCATTGATTGATACATGCAAGATGAATCTGCGACCATCCATTGCTGTCTTTACGGGTTCCCAATTCAAAGATTGGGCCTCGTTTATTATAGCAGCAGTTTCTGCCGAGACCAATGGTAGGTTGGCTCGTGAACATGGGATGATATTTGCCTCAGAGGATAAAGGAAAGAAAGGCTCTTCTGGTAATAATTTCGGCAATCGTAATGGGAAAGGGAAGGAAACCCTTGTGGTTAATCTTTCAAAACCCAAAACGACGCCGAATAATAAGGAGTCTTCCAAGCCAAAAGAAGAATACCCTTTCGATGACAGTGATATCTCAGGGATATTCCAATGTCTGGTAAAGAGTGGCAAACTCCAAATTTCGGAGCCAAAAAGGCCTAATGAGGTGAATCTGACCGACAATCACAAGTATTGTATCTATCACAGATACATAAATCATCCAACCAAGGCTTGTTATGTCTTGAAGAAGAAAATCCAGGAGCTGATAAATGCCAATGCCATCGCTTTAACTAACGATGAGCATACGGTCACAACCAATATGGTTTCTCTTCAATTTGGAGGTTTTCCTCCACAGTAAGTCCCAGATGGAATTGTCCCAATTCCAAAGGCGATGATGAAGATTGTGAATATCTCGCCTGCCAGAGAGCAAAATGAAGGACTTTTGCCCCTTACACTGAAAAATAGTGAAATCGTGTGGGTACACCCTGACTTAGTACCTAAAATGGAGGATGGGGGTAAAACTTTAAAATCCAAGAAAGGTAGAAAAGTTAAAACCTGTAACATAATTTCTCATGTTATTCCACATCCTGACGATTTGGATCATCTTTGGGATGGCATTCCTTTGGAGGATAGACTGAGAGATTTGAGCATATGTCCTCCAAGTTTGACTCCTCCTACTAAGCTTAAACTTTTTTATCAGCAATGGTTAGCTATGAATAGTATCCCCTTATACAGGGCACAATAAGTCTTTGCTGCTTATGAAAAAGCTCCTACAGGGATTTTTCCTCGTGTCCCGAATACTCTTTTTCTGTGGTTACAGAGGTTTCTGTCTCTTCCTCCTCTGTTAAACCATCCATTTAAAGTCCACTTCCCATTCACTTGTATAGTCAACAATCAGTCCATCTCATGAAAAAGATGGGCTATGACTTTCAAAAGGCAGAGGGTTTGAACTATGATAAAGGAATGCGACTTCCTTTATAAATTCAAAGTCAAAAATCCACTGTTGGATTGGGTTTTAAGCTTCCTCATAAAAATTCTCGCAAGAAGAAGGCTAAGGAAAAGAAGACTAAATCCTGCAATATGGTACTTCCTTCTCCTGAGTTTGAAGAAGAAATCTTTGCTGGTACGAGATCTAGGAAAGAGTACCACAAAGATTATGAGGGATCTTCCAAAGAAGCAGAGGACGTTGTGGAAATAATACCAGTTCAACCATCTCCTGTTCCTGCTAAACCATCGGTGGTTAAGAAAGGGTAACAGAAAGCAGTACGCTTTGACGTCCTTTTGAAATCTGCTTTAAATCAAGGGGTGATGATGAAGCCCTACAAATTTGATATTCTAGCCCAGTTAGCCAATACTCCGGCCAGACTCTCTATATTTGAGCTACTTCGTCCTTCTAAAGAAAGCAGGGAGACTTTGAGTGAAGCTTTGCTACAAGCAGACTCATGCTTAGCTCAACTCAAGAGTCCTGACAATACACCAGTGTCGTGTCCACAATGTCATAGCATGATGGAGGCAATTCCTAACATTACCTTCACACAAGAAGATATGTTGTTGATGCATAATAAACACGACAGGCCTTTGTGCTACACTGGGTATATTGAATCCACTGAAATTGACAGGGTTTATATTGATCCTGGGTCTTCTATTAGCATTATTCTTCATAGTATGCTAAGACCTTTGAGGATTCCTACTAGTGATTTGACTTACACTAGTACCATAATAGTTGGTTTCAACTCTGGCAAGAGTAAACCACTGGGGAAGATTCGTCTGAAGATTCAGATTGGTGATCTTCGAACTATGGCAACCTTCTATATTATCAACTCAGACGTATCCTACAACATCCTTCTTGGAAGACTGTGGATACATGAGCATAATATTGTGCCTTCAACTCTCCACCAATGCTTCAAGTACGTGGATTCCCAAGGGGTTGTAAAGACTGAGTTTGCTGATATCAATCCTTTTAAGGGTATCGAAGCCTATTTTTCTGACTCAATGCTCTACAAACAAGAGCATGTGAAGGAGATATCAGATATAGCTGAAGATCGATCACCTGCTAAAGATCAATCTGTCAATAAAGATCCTCCGGAAGAGCAACCTGTGAAGATCAAAGTCAAAGGCCGAATCCAACCCCAATCTGTCAATGATCAACCTCTGGTGATCAAGGTCAAAGGAAGAACTCGAGCTTCATCTGAGGAATCAGTGAATATTCCTGCCAAGAGCCAAGTTCAACCTCTCATGATCAAAGACAAGGGATGTACTTTTCGTACGAATGATCCAGAACCACCACTGATCATCAACCTTGGCAAGTCTACGCAGAAGACGGATGACGGTCTATTAATGATCAATCCGAAGTGTAGCAGTCAAATTGTAAATGATGTAAATATTGATCATTCTGTACTTTCTATTATCAATGAAGATTTCCTTTTTGAGTATATGGCTGTCAAATTTGTTGAAAGAATGACTTTATCTTCTGATGATCAAAGTCATCAATATAAAGATGACATAGATACAGAGGAAACTTTATACATTGACCATAAGGAAAATTCTTTTCCTCTTCTTGTCGATGTAGGACCTTATGCTCAAAAGTTCCTAACATCTTCTTCCTATCTTCTTTCTGTAGCAGCTTCATCACAAGCTTGTGTAACTTATAGAAGTCATGAAGAATCCTGTTTTGTGGTTCCGTCTAATAAGAAAAACAAACACCAAATTGTATTTGGTCTGGCTAGAAATATCCCTGTTGCTCAGACAGATGATCTTAGAGATAAAGATAAAGAAAGAATCCGAATTGACAAATATAGTCAACAATCTCTCAAAATTATTCAAAATATGGGATATGATTTGAAGACTATGCCGGGTCTTAATCAAGGTAAGGGTAGATAATTACCATTATGTGGTGATCCGTTTTACCAGAAAACTAATCATGGGTTGGGATATGATCTGTCCCACATGTTTAATGACGATATACGAGAAGAATTCTCTTCTAGTTCTTCATAGTCCTCAGATTCGGAAGAAATCTAATTCATCGAATTTGATATATTCCACTCCTCATATGCTAGAGGAGACTATTATGATGAATCTGAGTATGTATTCTCAGTCAACATGGTTCAAACTGAGGATGAATCTGAGCCATTTGAAAATGACCCTTGGGCCCAACAGATGGACACTCAGTAGGAGCTTCATTTTGAACAACGATAGCCACCTACAGAGGATGAGATTGTCCAGATTGATGTTGGAGACGGAACTACGTCCAAGCCAATATTCATCAGTAAAAACCTCTCCGAAGATGAAAAGAAAGAGCTGATAAAACTGATTAAAGAATATATTGATATCTTTGCATGGAGTTATGAGGATATGCTGGGTCTAGATCCTAAAGTTGCTACTCATAAACTCAATATTCTTCCTAATGCCAAGCCTGTAAAACAATAGCAGCGGCATTTTCGACCAGATATGATGGATGCAATTGAAGCGGAAGTCAAAAAGTTGATTATATGTAGCTTTGTTCGTGAAGAACAACACCCAGACTGGGTTGCCAACATTGTTCCTGTTATGAAGAAGAACAAAAAAGTCCGAGTTTGCATAGATTTTTGAGATCTTAATGCAGCTTGTCCAAAGGAAGAATTTCTATTTCCAATTACAGATGTCATGATAGACAATACATGCGATTTTGAACGCATGTCTTTCATGGACGGATTCTCAGGATACAATCAGATTAAGAAGCATCCAGGAGATGAGAAACATACTGCTTTTCGTACACCCCTTGGGGTCTACTGCTATACGGTTATGCCGTTTGGTCTTAAAAATGCCAGTGCCACGTATCAACGGACTATGAGCAACATCTTTCAAGAACATCTACGAAAGATAGTTGAATGTTACGTAGATGACATTGCTGTCAAAAGTCGATCAAAGGATGATCACATTCAAGACTTGAAGACAGTATTTGAGTTGATGTGCCAACATCAATTGAAGATGAATCCTACTAAGTCTTTCTTAGGGGTGTCCAGTGGCAAGTTTTTGGGATTTGTCATTACTTTTCAGGGTATTCATGTTGATCCTGACAAAATCAAAGCGATTCTTGAAATGCTTCCTCCACGCAATCTAAAAGAACTTCGCGGCTTCCAGGGTCACATTGCTTATATAAGGAGATTTATATCCAATCTTTCTGGGAGATGTCAACCTTTCTTCCGTCTATTAAAGAAAGGTGTATCATTTGTTTGGGATAAAGCATATCAGAAAGCTTTCAATGACATCAAGAAATACCTTACAAATCCACATGTTTTGGTACCTCCAGTGGTAGGAAGACCATTTTTACTATATGTTCGAGCCTTAGATTATTCACTTGGTGCTCTTCTTGCACATAAAAGTGATATGGGTCATGAATAGGCAATTTATTATCTTAGTCGAATGATGGTCGGAGCTGAACACAGGTATACTCCTGTAGAAAAGGAATGTCTGGCCTTGGTTTTTGCTGTTCAAAAGACACGACATTATGTGTCAGGACAGACTATTTATGTCATCTCCAGAATAAATCCTATTCGGGTATTGATGAGAAAACTGAGCATTCTTAACTCCAGGTTAGCTACCTGGGTGATGTTGCTCACTCCTTATAATATGGCCTATGTACCTCAAAAATCAGTGAAGGGTCAAGCATTAGCTGATTTCTTAACTGCTCACCCTATACCTGAAACATCGAAGCTATATGAAGACATTCTAGATGAAGTCGTGGATTGCAACATGACTTTAAAGGATGACATTTGGCAATTATACTTTGATGGAGCATCACGGGTTGGACCTAAAGGCAATATCGTCTCCGGAGTAGGAATCGTCTTAGTTTCTCCTAACAAAATGGTCATTTATCGCGCTTATTCTCTTAATGAGCCATGCTCCAACAATGTGGCTGAATATAATGCTCTGCTAATCGGTCTCCAAGTAGCAAAACAATTGGATATTGAGTTCCTGGAAGCTTATGGAGATTCTCAACTGATTGTTAATCAGGTTAGAGGGACATATGAAGTCAGGAACCCTGACCTCATCCCTTATCATCAAGTAGTAATAGAATTAGTCCTTTCATTCAAAGGATTCTTCATCGAATTTGTACCACATTCTCAGAATTTAGAAGCTGATGCCCTTTCTAGTTTAGCGATAGATTTAGCTGTTCCAATCAGGAGACAAAATACTATTACTTTGTTGGATAGAGACTTATTCTGTGTTAAGAATAATCTGCATATAGAACAGAGTTATACTACAGAATCAAGTTCCTAGCAGAGGGATTGGAGAAGTCCATTCATTGATTATGCGGTTCATGGGATTTTACCTGAAGATCCAAAAGAAGCTGCATCAATTAAGAGACGATCATTTTGATTCTATTATGATTCTTCTTTACATATGTTATATCGTCGTTCTTATGACGAACTTTTGCTGCATTGTCTCTCTGAGAGTGAAGCCAAGCAAACACTCCGTGAAGCTCATGATGGTGTTTGTGGTGCTCATCAACCTGGTCCGAAATTACAGGACCGCATTCGAAGAATAGGATATTATTGGCCATCCATGATAGCAGATGCTGTGGATTATGCCAGAGGGTGTAAAGCATGTCAGATTCATGCTAATTTTATTCATCAACCGTCTGAATTCCTACATCCTACAGCAGCTTCTTGGCCCTTCGAAGCTTGGGGCATAGATATTATTGGTCCTATTAACCCTCCTTCTGTTTAAAGGACATCGGTTAATATTGGCTATAACCGATTACTTTTCTAAATGGGCAGAAGCAGTTCTCCTTGCTGAAGTGAAAACATCTAATGTGATTAACTTCATCAAACACCATGTCATTTATCGCTTCGGGATTCCTCGACGGATAATTCATGACAATGGACCACAATTTGCCAGTCGAGCATTTTATCGGTTCTGTGATAAGAATCGAATCCAAAACCTGGCTTCTACGGCTTATAATCCAGCTGCTAGTGGTTTAGCCGAAGCATTCAACAAGACGATCATTAAACTTCTCAAAAAGTTCGTCTCTTCTAATAAACGTAATTGGAATGAGAAACTTGGAGAATGTTTATGGGCTTACCGAACGACAGTCCGAACTCCTACTGGGTTTACACCATTTTCACTGGTTTACGGATGTGAGGTTGTTCTTCCATTGGAAATCCAGATTCCATCTCTTAGAATAGTCATTGCTAATGAGCTAACTACAGAGAACAATGATCGCTTACGACTCCAAGAACTTGAAAGATTGGACGAGAAGCATCTTCAGGCACAACAACACATTGAGTTATATCAAGCCCGCATATCTCGAACTTTCAATCGTAAAGTTAAAGAGAGGGTATTTAAAGTTGGTGAGCTAGTCCTAGTTGTTCGAAGACCGATGGTGATGACTCATAAGAGCAAAGGGAAATTCCAAGCAAAATAGGAAGGCCCTTATGTCATCGAGACAGCTTTCTCCAACGGTGCTTATAGGTTGTCTAAACCTAATAGAGATCCACTCATGATGCTGATCAATGGCAAATTCTTGAAGAAATATTATGTTTGAATTTTTTCTTTATTCCCCAGCTACCAATGTTTGGTTGAGCTGATTACTTGTCTCCTTGAAGAGAATTTTAATCTTTTATCTTACCAGTTGATTAAAAAGTTGGATTTATTATTTATCATATTCTCATGACCGCTGAATAAATATTAAATCTGCTTATTTTTCCTATCTATCATGTCCATTTGGCCTCTGAATAGATATTAATCTATTTTTCTTTGAGTTGTTACGATCTGTCACGTCTACATTACCTCTGATAGTATCATATACTATAAACAGAAAACGAGATTTTATTATCTATCATGTCCATATTACCTCTGGATAGATACAATTTATTGAGTTTAGATGACTTGTCATGTACATATTACCTCTGATAAGTGTTTTCTATCTCATACCTATTGTTTAATTTCAAAATAAATAATAGGATCACAAAACAAATATTTTATTCATTTCTTGTAAACATTACAGAATGAAAAAGATAAAAGATTACAAAAGCTCTTTATTTTTCTAAGGCGGGGCAGAGATATCTTGAAGTAATTTTTGTAGCTCTGCTAGACGCCTGTCACGAGAGCTCAAAACAGTCTTGGTGGCTGCGGCACGTCGAGCTTCGGGAGTGAAGATATGAGAAAGTCCAGCAAAGCTGACTATCAGCTTATCCTTGGCTTCATCAAGGGTTCTGATAGTAGATTCAGCTCCGTAGACCTGTTCTTCCAAAATTGAGCTCTGAGTTAGGTGCTGGTCCCGGGCCATGATTATCTGCTCCCTCTCTGCCTTCAAACGAGCCAGCTCAGCCTCAACTTCTCAAATTTTATCATTTTGTTGATGAATTCTCATATTCGAGGTGTCATAGGCTGCTCTCTGGCTATCCAGCTCGGGCTTTATTCCAGCCAAAAAAGCTTTTCTTTGGCGACCTTTATGCTATATTCATGGAGGGCTTCATTATATCTCGTCTCCCGAGCGAGATAATCAACCGATAAGGCGTCATACTCCTCTTGGATGAGACTTTCAATGGTTTCACTTGACAGCTTCAGATATTCTTTGGTGGGCTGTTTAAGTCCCTCTACGATTTTCTCCAATGCTGCTGCTCTCGCCGCATCATTAAACATGGCGACATTTCTGATGGTAAGAGCGATTGTCGCCTTCAAACTTTCATAATTGAGGCCCTTATTCAGAACCATCTTGATCAAAGCTGCCAGAGTCTTGTAAAAGGTTTCAGTGTGAATCTCAACTAAGAGATTCATTTCTATACTTGAACTCGGCGTTACGGCGATGTCTTCCAAGTCTCTTCTCTGAAGACTAGGAGCAGATGCTGTTGTCGTGATAGCAGGCTGAGATGAAGCCATTGTTATTACTGCTACCATAGCCAACTGGTTCCCAGGAGCTTCAGGAACAGTGTCTTCAATATTTGTTACTCCAGCCATTTCTGGAGCTGAAACTACTAGAGTTTTGGTGGCGGTAATAGGTGCGGGTGGAATGACAGTTGTGGCAGCTGACTCCGGTTCTGGCATTGACTCTTCGGAGACTTGTACTGGATCAGTAGTAATAGCGGAGGATGCTATTACAACTTCCCCAGTTTTAGTTGGTGACTTGAGTATGCCTTCATCACCTTCTTCAACTATTGGCTCTGCAGGATCTTCAAGTGTTTCAGTTATAGTGAATTCTTCTACAACTGATTCTTCATTAAAGTCTAGTTCTTCTTCAGCAGCCTCCTCATCATTTACAGTAAGATCTATTGTAGTTTCTTCCTTATCCTTGCCCTTAGCAGGAGAGGACACTTCTGGCTGAGCCTGTATTTCTGGCTCTTGTTGTACCTCCATAGATGGAGGACATTCTTCTTGAGACTCCACTTCGGGTTCTCGTGATACCTCTTCTTGAGCATCTTCTTCTTCTGAAGAAGAAGCCTCCTCCTCAGATTCCTCTTTTTCCTCATAAATATCTTCTTGAGGAGGAGGAGGAGCCACAAGCTTCGGGACAATGATAACACCTACAAAAATTAAACAATATAAGTTAATATACAAAAATCATAGTTTTGTATGGATTTTGTATAAATTATATTTACCTGGAGTAGGCGTAGGACGCTCCAAATATGCATCATAATCCCCATCCCAGTCTTCATCATCAAAATTGATAGCTGGTTCATCGGATGAGATGGGCTCTTGATGTCACGATCCGCACCCTAGAGTAAGGGCACGAGAGCGTAACAACGCCCAGCCTACGCCGCAGTGTCGGCGGTAGAACGCTGTTCTAGGTCATGAACTATAACTAACATAATATAAATGCCCTCCATAAGGAGGCCAACACAGAGGTACAACTCAATCACAATCTAGAGATAGAATATGGCACGATAAAATAGATAAGAGAATCCTCAACTGAGGTACAGCAGAATGAAATAACAAAGTCCCAACATCTCTAAAATATACAACTCTGGAAAATAAAGGCAACAGCTAAACATGAAAAGAAAAACAGTCTAAGCTATCTACACTATACAAGGTATCATCCTGAGCAGCTGCCTGAACCTCCCCAGGGGTCCAGGTCGCGAGTGTCAACTAAGCAAGCTCCAAGTAAGGGGGGTGCAGGGTTCCTCATCATCCTCTGTAAAATTTTTAACAGGTCCAGTCAGGACAGGAACGAGTACAACTCATTAAGAAATCCCAAGTAAATGACAGAGAACTATAAAGCAGTTATAGACAGTTTTATTGATGAATATGGCAGTTTATATACAGGTGATGGTATGGAGAACAGATAAGATACAAGGAAAGTAAGTAACTAAAACAAAAGAAGAATGATGGCAGTGAAGACTGTAAAATAAATCTAGCTGAACTAAAGTAACATAATGAGTCCAGAATGTAAATGTAAACAAGTGCAAAACCCAAGTAAATCCAGACAACATGAATCTGATACCAGGTGGTTCCAGTACAAGATGAGTCCGGTATAAGGTGAGTCCAGTTGGTGATCAAAGGTTCCAGGGTGAGTCCAGCCTATACTCTAACAGTGTGTTTTAAAATATCGGGATCGACATGTAAACGGCTGTAGGTAATACGGCACACCGCACACTCTGCCAAGTGTGGGATGGCTATCGTTCCAGTATAATTCCAAGAGAGTGGTTCCAGTATTTGGGAATGTTCACATGTCTACTCCAATATTTTCCCGCCCACAAGTACAAGTGAATCCAGAAAACGACAAGAGAATCGAGATGAGTCCATCCAAACATAATGATACCAGCAAAAGATTCCAGAGTGATTCCAGTAGGTGGTTTCAGTAGTGATTCCAGAAGGTGATGCCAGTAGTGATTACAGAAATAGAGGCCAGATAATATGGTATGTATGTCGCATAATGAATCCAGAAATATCCATACGTGTTGTAAGAATCACATAAAACTAACAAGATCTGAAATACAGTAATTGACAAGTAAATGAAAGAACTATCAGAGAATGTACTCGCCTGCTAACTGAATGTCCAAGACAAAAGTACTGTCCGAGGAGTGGTGTCTGGCTCCTATTAGAACAGCACAAGTCACAACAAGTCCAGAATGGTAATAATATGCACTACAATGCGTTCTACATGATTCTAGGTCAAACTAGACCAAAGTCAACTCTTGGTCAACTCTGGTCAACCCTAGAAGTCAAACTAGGTCAACCAAGTGAAACCTAAGTCAAACTAGTCAAACTAGTCTAACAAGGCTATTCTAAGTCTAACTAGACTACACAAGTCTACTCTAGGTTCCACACTGACAAGCAGGCACAACCATAGGCCATAGGCTAAGAGACTAGGCCATAGGCTAAACCAAGTCTAAACAAACCTATGACACACCTACACAAGGCTATACTATATCTAAAATAATACACAATTACAATATTAATATAATCTAAAATAGGAATTTATAACATATAGGTTATCTATATGAAAACCACACCTATATATCTATTAATATATGATATGGTACACACAAGGGCATATAGGTACCCATAATATCACACATATAAAATATCTCATATATACATATATGAAAAGTGAGAGGGGGACACATAGCTATGTGTCCAAGTGTATGTGTGTGTGTGTATAGACATGTGAGTGTGTGTGTGTTAGATAGAGGGTGTGTGTGTTAGTGACATGAGACATGTGTGATAGATAAGTGAGGGTGTGTGTCAAATACAAGAGTGAGAATGACATATATATACTAGTGTACGTGTGTGTCTCATGAGAGAGTGTGAGACAGTGAAGCATGTGTGTGTATAAGTATGTGTGAGTGATGGTGAGGGACAAACAGTGGCAAACAGTGAGAATGTGATGAAAAATCAGTGAGAAATGAGTGGGATATGCATGTGTGATAGAGTATGCTAGGCTAGAGTGTGTAGAGGACAGTGAGGCCAAACTCATGTTGACACAAAACCATTCTCAGATTTTTAACACATGGATAAAACCCCCCTCAAATCTAGATTTCGGTCCCATACCATTCTTCAGTTCAAAACAGTCCTCTAAATTAAATTCTCAGTTTTACACACAACTCAGATATCAAATATTGAATCTAACAGTTCAATAATACTCACATTAGCTCATTAACCATCACTTGACAGTCCCCACATTATAATCCCAGATTTTGAATCACACAAACCACCAAAACAAACCAAATTCAGCACACTATTAGAACTCATAGAGGAGAACAAGTTAGGGTTTTAATCTACACTAATGAAAAATGGAGAGTTGAACAATAAAATTGATTAAAAACACAAATACAGTGGTAGGTAAAGTTTAAACATAATGTGTACATGCTAAATGAAGTGTTTGTGTCCACAAAAGTGGACACAAACGTGTCCAATCACAGAAAACCCAATAACAGCAAACACAGGACACAGTGTGCACAATCCTCGTGCACGTGTTCACGTCGTCTGTGCACACGACACAAAACGACACAACCTACGAGATTGTGTCCACGTGTCGACCTAGACTAGGGCTAGGGATAGGACACCCTGCCATGTGTCCACAACACGTGTACGAGACACGGGACACGCGTGTCAGTGGCCAAAAAGTCAGCCGACTGTGCAGTACACAGATCGGTGCATGCGTTCGTGCATGTCCGACACGACACGTAGGGCTCTGAAAATTGGGGAGCCCCGTGTCAGTGTCAGCCCCTAGCTACACGTCAAATTTGGCATGTCAAGGAGCCGTGTCCGTGTCGCAATCGCGCCCGAGCAGCAGGGCATGCACAGTGCCTGTGCACGCGCGCGTGCGACCACGTGTTCACGTGTCCGTGTGGACTCGACATGACACTAAGACACCACAAAAACTCCATAAACGTGTAAGCAAGACCAAACCCTACTTTTCTATTCAAACACAATCTAAAAATTCACACAAAATGCCCATTGAGGCATTTCTACAAACACATTCAAACATGACACTGATATGTGTCCAGTTAGGACACGAATGGACACAAATTTTTAGGGTTTCCTATTCCTATAGTTAGGTTAGGTCTAGGGTTCCCTAATGATGCAAAAATTTCAAGATTCTAAGGTGTGGAAATGAATTTACCTATGAGTGTCAAAAGCCTCAAAAAGCTCCACAAAGAGGTGCTCCTCTTGATGGCCAACCTCTTTCAATGTGCTCCAAATATGAGAATACTTGATGCCAACAGCAAGTAGATAGAAATTAGAACCTATTGCAATTTGTTTGGGTTAAAAAGGAATTAAAATGGATTTACTAGGATTTTTGGAAGATGGGGGCTTAGCTCTTTCTAAAACTTGGCAAAAAATCCTAATGGAGGCTAGCCCTAACTTTGAGGGGTATTAAATAGGAAGGGGAAGATCATAATGACCAGCCATGGGCTGATTAGGATTAGGGTTAGCTACATGGTGTGGGCCTATGGGCTTTAAGTCTCAAGTCATTAGTCATGACTTATGAAGTCATAAGCCATTTTAACCTAATCAACTCCAAAACTCTCCAAACAAGTTCTAATGACTTAAACCTCACTAAATTAGGTCAAACCATGTTTACTTAACCTAACCAAGTGGTCTTAACCTAGGTTAGTCACTAGGTTAGTCTACCAAGGTCATTGCTAGTCAAAGTCAACCTAGTCAACCCTCATTCAAACAATTCCAAAATAATTTCTAAAAATTCTCATAAATTCAAATAAATTATAATAAATCCAAATAACCCTAAAAATGTCAAAAATACCCTAATCATATGGCTAGGCTCTAGGGTAGGCAGTATCTACTGTTCACTAGCAAAATACCAAAAATCACAAGTCATGAATTTAAATAGTTTAAAAATAATTAAAAATCACTAAAAATCATAATATGAAATAAATATCCTTAAATAATAATTATAATTACAAAATTTTAAAATTACCCTCTTCTGGAAAACTGGGTGTTACAATCCTATCCACCTTATAAAAATTTTGTCCTCGAAATTAAGATGATCCCCCCTTCTAGGTCAACATAGTCAAGGGTCAATTACTAGACAATTTGTTTTAACATCCTAGTACTTGGTCCTCAGCTGGTCAACTTCTTAGGATTTACCTATGCTAGCTACCTAGTGTTGGCAACTAGAGATTAGCAAAAGAAACTCGATAATAGGCTAGCTCTAACTTCCCAATCCTATCTGGTTACCCATAACTAAATACCTACAAGCTAAGCACACCAATCACAAATACCATATATACATAAGCTCAAGAACCACAACCCATCACATATATCCTAAGTATCTCACCTGTAATCTATATGTATATAGGCCTCTCAATCTAAGGTGAACTACAACTATACTCAAGGACGGGCTCTGGTCACTGGGTGCCTCACTGGAAGGATAGAGGAAACAATAAATAATCATCAAGGTTGTATGGCATACTAACATCCTATATGTATAAACTGGTTGGTATTATAGATAACAGGAGAATTATCTGAAATGGGTTACTATTCTAGTACCAATGCTAACTATTACCTCTAGGGTACAGACACTCTATAAGTCACCATATCATTATACTATGAAGGAACCACCTACTCAAAATACAATCTGTTAATCATATGCGTCTATCCAAAAATCACGTTGTCCAGAGTCTTCATCATGCTAGTGAGCAAGGCTACGATAATCACAGAGTCCTTGACTAAGGTATGTATCTCTAGGTTCATGGTATTTAAAATTTTCATATTGTCGTATGCGACGGCAAAAACCTTAAATTCCCATACCCGAGAAATATATCCAAAATCTGACTACGTGTCCTCACTATGCCAACTAACACGACTATCGAAGATTCTAGATCCCATGATTTAGGTGACTTAGCCCATATGATTTCCTCAGAAAAGAAAAAAAACAAACATAACAAAAGAGCAACATAACAAAATTAATCAATCAACAAGGAACAGATGGAACCGGATTTCAAGGTAGTTATAAAGACAACTTCGGGAATGGAATCAAGAAGAACGAAACTTGTAGCAAGATCTCCAATGGTCTGTGCTAGCTCACCCTGCTGGTTTCCCCTGGTCTGCTGCTGATGCTGCATGAACCGCTGTTACTGAGAGAATCGGAAGTGACTAGAAAAAGTCTCTGTACAGACAGAGGTGCACCTCTAATGTAGCAGAAACACCAACCTGAGTCGGCACAACAAGAACTGCGGTCTCGAGGCCCTGATGAACAGGACGAGAGGTGGCCAGCCTCTCGATAGTATTCCCTGAACCGAAGTGATGAGATCGTGCATTCATAACCATCATGAAAACAGATCAAAACAAGAAGCAATTTCTGAGAATGAAGCGAAAATTCAAAGGAGGACAGTTTATATTCAAAAGGAAGTCAATAAGCAACAATTTTAGACAAAAGGAATCTGATTAAGAGTTTTTCCTAATGTGATTGAGTACTTCCAAAATATCCTAATCCTACTGCAGGCTGTAGTGATACTCTAGTTCGAATACCACTACACAAACTCGACCTGTATGGGCCACCACTAAAAACGTGACACGACCCGCACCCTAGAGTAAGGGCACGAGAGCGTAACCACGCCCAGCCTACGCCGCAGTGTCGACGGTAGAACGCTGTTCTAGGTCATGAACTATAACTAACATAATATGAATGCCCTCCATAAGGAGGCCAACACAGAGGTACAACTCAATCACAATCTAGAGATAGAATATGGTACGATAAAATAGATAAGAGAATCCTCAACTGAGGTACAGCAGAATAAAATAACAAAGTCCCAATATCTCTAAAATATACAACTCTGGAAAATAAAGGCAACAGCTAAACATGAAAAGAAGAACAGTCTAAGCTATCTACACTATACAAGGTATCATCCTGAGCAGCTGCCTGAACCTCCCCAGGGGTCCAGGTCGCGAGTGTCAACTAAGCAAGCTCCAAGTAAGGGGGTGCAGGGTTCCTCATCATCCTCTATAAAATTTTCAACAGGTCCAGTCAGGACAGGAACGAGTACAACTCATCAAGAAATTCCAAGTAAATGACAGAAAACTATAAAGCAGTTATAGACAATTTTATTGATGAATATGGCAGTTTATATACAGGTGATGGTATGGAGAACAGAAAAGATACAAGGAAAGTAAGTAACTAAAACAAGAGAAGAATGATGGCAATGAAGACTGTAAAATAAATCTAGCCGAACTAAAGTAACATAATGAGTCCAGAATGTAAATGTAAACAAGTGTAAAACCCAAGTAAATCCCGACAACATGAATCTGATACCAGGTGGTTCCAGTACAAGATGAGTCCGGTATAAGGTGAGTCCAGTTGGTGATCAAAGGTTCCAGGGTGAGTCCAGCCTATACTCTAACAGTGTGTTTTAAAATATCAGGATCGACATGTAAACGGCTGTAGGTAATACGGCACACCGCACACTCGGCCAAGTGTGGGATGGCTATCGTTCCAGTATAATTCCAAGGGAGTGGTTCCAGTATTTGGGAATGTTCACATGTCTACTCCGATATTTCCCCGCCCACAAGTACAAGTAAATCCAGAAAATGACACGAGAATCGAGATGAGTCCAGCCAAACATAATGATACCAGTAAAAGATTCCAGAGTGATTCCAGTAGGTGGTTTCAGTAGTGATTCCAGAAGGTGATGCCAGTAATGATTCCAGAAGGTGATGCCAGTAGTGATTCCAGAAATAGAGGCCAGATAATATGGTATGTGTGTCGCATACATGAATCCAGAAATATCCATACGTGTTATAAGAATCACATAAAACTAACTAGAACTGAAGTACAGTAATTGACAAGTAAATTAAAGAACTATCAGAGAATGTACTCGCCTGCAAACTGAATGTCCAAGACGAAAGTACTGTCCGAGGAGTGGTGTCTGGCTCCTATTAGAATAGCACAAGTCACAACAAGTTCATAATAGTAATAATATGCACTACAATGCGTTCTACATGAATCTAGGTCAAACTAGACCAAAGTCAACTCTTGGTCAACTCTGGTCAACCCTAGAAGTCAAACTAGGTCAACCAAGTCAAACCTAAGTCAAACTAGTCAAACTAATCTAACAAGGCTATTCTAGGTCTAACTAGACTACACAAGTCTAATCTAGGTTCCACACTGACAAGCAGGCACAACCATAGGCCATAGGCTAAGAGACTAGGCCATAGGCTAAACCAAGTCTAAACCAACCTATGACACACCTACACAAGGCTATACTATATCTAAAATAATACACAATTACAATATTAATATAATCTAAAATAGGAATTTATAACATATAGGTTATCTATATGAAAACTACACCTACATATCTATTAATATATGATATGGTACACACAAGGGCATATAGGTACCCTTAATATCACACATATAAAATATCTTATATATACATATATGAAAAGTGAGAGGGGGATACATGGCTATGTGTCCAAGTGTATGTGTGTGTGTGTATAGACATGTGAGTGTGTGTGTGTTAGATAGAGGGTGTGTGTGTTAGTGACACGAGACATGTGTGATAGATAAGTGAGGGTGTGTGTCAAATACAAGAGTGAGAGTGACATATATATACTAGTGTATGTGTGTGTGTCATGAGAGAGTGTGAGACAGTGAAGCATGTATGTGTATAAGTATGTGTGAGTGATGGTGAGGGACAAACAGTGGCAAACAGTGAGAATGTAATGAAAAATCAGTAAGAAATGAGTGGGATATGCATGTGTGATAGAGTATGCTAGGCTAGAGTGTGTAGAGGACAGTGAGGCCAAACTCATGTTGACACAAAACCATTCTCAGATTTTTAACACATGGATAAAACCCCCCTCAAATCCAGATTTCAGTCCCATACCATTCTTCAGTTCAAAACAGTCCTCTAAATTGAATTCTCAGTTTTACAAACAAACTCAGATATCAAATATTGAATCTAACAGTTCAACAATACTCACATTAACTCATAAACCATCACTTGACAATCCCCACATTATAATCCCAAATTTTGAATCACACAAACCACCAAAACAAACCAAATTCAGCACACTATTAGAACTCATAGAGGAGAACAAGTTAGGGTTTTAATCTACACTAATTAACAGTATTTAATGGGATAAAAGACTACACAAAATTGAATTCACAAAACTGGAAAAATCAAAAAAATAGACTGATACTAAGGTTTCAGAAATTAGGGAAAAATAGAGAGTTGAACAATGAAATTGATTAAAAACACAAATACAGTGGTAGGTAAAGTTTAAACATAATGTGTACATGCTATGTGAAGTGTTTGTGTCCACAAAAGTGGACACAAATGTGTCCAATCACAGAAAACCTAATAACAGCAAACACAGGACACAGTGTGCACAATCCTCGTGCACGTGTTCACGACGTCTGTGCACACGACACAAAATGACACCACCTACGAGATTGTGTCCACGTGTCGACCTAGACTAGGGCTAGGGATAGGATACCCTGCCACGTGTCCACAACACGTGTACGAGACACGGGACACGCGTGTCAGTGGCCAAAAAGTCAGCCGACTGTACAGTACACAGATCGGTGCACGCGTTCGTGCGTGTCCGACACAACACGTGGGGCTATGAAAATTGGGGAGCCCCGTGTCAGTGTCAGCCCCTAGCTACACATCAAATTTGGCATGTCGAGGAGCCGTGTCCGTGTCACAATCGCGCCCGAGCAGAAGGGCATGCACAGTGCCTGTGCACGCGCGTGCACGACCACGTGTTCGCGTGTCCGTATGGACTCGACACGACACTAAGGCACCACAAAAACTCCAAAAACATGTAAGCGAGACCAAACCCTAATTTCCTATTCAAACACAATCCAAAAATTCACACGAAATGCCCATTGAGGCATTTCAACAAACACATTCAAACATGACACTGATACGTATCCAGTTAGGACACGAATGGACACGAATTTTTAGGGTTTCCTATTCCTATAGTTAGGTTAGGTCTAGGGCTCCCTAATAATGCAAAAATTTCAGGATTCTAAGGTGTGGAAATGAATTTACCTATGAGTGTCAAAAGCCTCAAAAAGCTCCACAAAGAGGTGCTCCTCTTGATGGCCAAACTCTTTCAGTGTGCTCCAAATCTGAGAATACTTGATACCAACAGCAAGTAGATAGAAATTAGAACCTATTGCAATTTGTTTGGGTTAAAAAGGAATTAAAATGGATTTACTAGGATTTTTGGAAGATGGGGGCTTACCTCTTTCTAAAACTTGGCAAAAATCCTAATGGAGGCTAGCCCTAACTTTGAGGGGTATTAAATAGGAAGGGAAAGATCATAATGACCAGCCATGGGCTGATTAGGATTAGGGTTAGCTACATGGTGTGTCACTAAAAATCATAATATGAAATAAATATCCTTAAATAATAATTATAATTATAAAATTTAAAAATTACCCTCTTTTGGAAAACTGGGTGTTACACTTAATCAACAATATGTTCTGGGGCGACGTCTTCAGCAACTTGTGCCTTTTGTGGCAAAGTTAAATGAAGTGCTGAGCTGAGACATTCCGGAGATAGACTACTGCAGGTGCTGCTGGTTGAGGTGCTGAAGATCCTTCTCCAGGGTGAACTGAAGAAGATGATACATATGGCGGCTCATCCACCTGAGTGTCACTCTCCAGGGTAGAGGCTCTTGATCTGGAAGGTCTTTTTGTGGTAGCCTTCTTCTTCTTCTTCTCTGGGGTTTTCTTTGGAAGAGTTACGGCTGCACTTTGTTTCCGTTTACGGGATTTGCCAAAAATAATAGGTTCTGCAGCCTTTTCCCCAACTCCTGTAGCGATAACTTCCAGATATGGATCTAGAACGACAGCATCGTCAGGGATGTCTGATGGTACCCTGACTGGCTCTTCAACATTTCCTTCCTTGGGCCATCTCAGACTACCTCTCATGTTGTAGCCATAGGCGAAAGAACGGATTGAAGCGTAAAAGTGAGCATACGTATGAAGTATACGTAGCTCTGTAGTTCTGGTAGCGGTTGAGACTCTGAATTTGGCACCAGTACGGGCATTACTAAAATATCTCCAATCCCTTGCACCATCAAGCAGTTTTCTATAGTAACAGAAACTGGTAGAGGGATTACCAACATGAAATTGGTCATACCCAAATTGGCGAACAAACCTACTGGGTAGATATGGTTCGAACGCACAATTATCTTCATTTCTGTACATCAGGTGAGAGGGTCTGATGCACGGTAGCCATCTGAAGACTGATGGTGACAATAAAGTTCCTTCTTCAACTTCATATTCAAATTGAACGTCGAAGCAATCGGCTGGAACTTGTGGCCGGGTACAAAAAAAGTTCCAACCATAAGAATAGTTCAAAACTGCCCGAGTATCTGCCACTGTCGTGGCAGTCCATGTAGCTTTGTTAAACTTTTGGAGGAAGACCTCTGCATCATCTCCCGGGCCTGGTGGCAACAAATTGCAGTTATGGTGCAACAGCCAGCCCATCAAATAAGTATAGGGTATTTCTACCCTGGGGAATACGTTCCGATGAGGAGCATTATTGATTAGCTCCTCACCAAAAGTCCTCAAACCTACGTTTACTCGGCACACCATTGCCGATAGTAGGTTGATTCTGACTTTAAACACCAAACGTACTGTTGGCCATAGCACGTTACGGTAGATTCTATCAACTGTACCGGTTTCCGGTACAACCCATCTTCTCAACCATAAAGAAAGGAAGCCTGTCAGCAAGGCTTTCTTAGAGTTCATCTGGCTGCCATATCTGAGAAAGCTCAAGGCTTCGGTTCCAGCAGGGAACTCCCCAGTCTTGGTGGACAAATATTTGTTCGGGAATTTGTAGACAGTCATCATATCCTAAATTTTATCAGCAGGAATTGTTGAACCAGTGTTGATAGTTGGAGCTTTATTTTCTTGGAATCTTTCTTTATCATCCTTGGATATTTTATCCTTATGGAAGAAGAGATATGTTGTCCACTTGTTGATGTATGCTAGATGAGATCCACTCTCATGCATAGTAGTGCAGATCATATAGTGGCACATCAATTCTTTATATACCTTAACCAACTGAGGGTTTTTCTCTGATTTTAGCAAGTTCCCGGTTGGAGGGAACGTATTCTTCATATGAGGCTTCTCCCATTGGCAGCTTTGAGATGAATTATATCTCATGGAGTGTGAGACCCATTTCACCTTTTGGGGTCGCAAAAGTTCTAGTTGAACTTATGTATATCTCCAACAGGGCCATGAACAAGTTACTGTTCGATGGTATACCCTGACTAGTGGAAGCCACTGCTTCATACAGGCCGATGTCTTTCAGCTCCGTCTGGAAGTTCTTCATCATCCAAAAGCTAATTTGGATCCAGTTCTGGTTGAATGGAGTCAACCATCCCGGTAGCCTAGGGTTTGTCTGGGGATATAGTACCGCAGCCTTTATGAACTTGTTGACGAACATCTAGGTCTGTACTGGTTGGATTAAAGTCAAATCTTCACTCGGAGTAAATCCTGGCAAGAGACCAGAGAAAGGAACAACACCGCCATTTGGAACACTGACATAATACCCCATATCATTGGCATGATCCCTCTTGAATATGATTCTACCCGGTCTTCCATAACTGCCGGGAGTCAGATTCCACAGCATTTGTCGGGGTGGGTGGCTGGATGAATGCGGACAAGGGATAATCTCTATCCATATCAGGGAGATACATTGCTCTATCTCCAGACTTGAACACCCAAGACTCCTTCTTGGGGTGTGTTTGTGACTTGCAGTCTATTGCATCCCCAAATAAGAAAGCTGGTTTTGCAAATTGTTATTCATTCAGTGAGGTTAACAGTTCTCCATTAATCATGGATAGCAGCATTCTATCTTCTTGGGCAGCTATCAACTATGCTCTCTCTACGGGGTAGTCCGGATTCGATTGGAGAAACTCTATATGAGACAGATTCTCCAAATAATTCGAGCCCACCATACCAACTGATGAGCCAAAGACTTCTGCGAGTGGGTGAGCTTGCAAGTCCACTGCCAAAAGAAAAAGAAAAATTAAGTTAGTGAAAATCTAATTTGAAATTTTTACGCAGATAAATTAGTCTAAGTTTTTACACATAAAGGTTAAAGACTTTGACTATGTAAATTTTACGCTTATTAAAGTTGATAAAAAGTTTTAAAGTGTAAAAAGTCTTTGTTTTTCACAAAGTCTTTCACTTGTGAAATTTTACGCTAGCACATGTTGATGTGAGCGTATTATAAATTTTACGCTGGCATGTGTTGACATGAGCGTATTCAAAATTTTACGCTAGCACATGATGATGTGAGTGTATTATGAATTTTACGTTGGCATGTGTTGACATGAGCGTATTCTAAATTTTATACTAGCACATGTTGATGTGAGCGTATTATGAATTTTACGCTAGCACATGTTGATGTGAGCGTATTATGAATTTTACGCTGGCATGTATAGACATAAGCGTATTTTAGATTTTACGCTGGCATGTGTAGACATGAGCGTAATTTAGATTTTACGCTGGCACGTATAGACATGGGCGTATTTTCTTAATTTTATCTGACACGTATAAATGTGGGCATATATTCTTAACTTTATGCTGACACGTATAAACGTGGGCGTATTTTGTTATTTCAGTTTCTACGCTGACACGTATGACGTGGGCGTAAAAACTGAAGGTTCGGGGTTTCTTCTTCTTCTCCGGCGAACTCAAAGCCGAGATCAAATAGGGTTTTACCCTTCATTGCTGGAGCCACGGCGGGGTTGCTTTGTTGGGGCTTCATTGATGTTGGAACGGGGGCTTTTGTGCGGTCGGCCGAGGATGAATCGACGATGGACTTCTTGCCCTTGCTGCCGGTGGCGGACGACTTCTTGGGGGCTATCGGATTGAAGCAAGATAGAAGGAGGAAGAAGAGTGAGGAGAGATCAAAATTTCGAAAGACAAAGTAAAGTCTTATCTCTATTCGAAAAGCCCTATTTATAGAGAATTTCGAATCGGTTCAAATTCCCAGATTTTACGCTGACTGTTGGATATCCCAACTTTTACGCGGATGACCGTTGGATATGCCGAACTCTACGCTGACTAGTGAAATCCCGAATTTTACGATTCTGTTCAAAGTATTTCAAATTTTGAAAATATTTGAAAACTTTGAAGGGGGTCTTGTAGGAGCGTAAAAAGTGCTTCATAGACCAAGTCAAAAGAATAGAGCTTTACGCAAGAGTCAACAAACTACTCTACGCGAGCTACTCTACGCGGGCTACTCTACGCGAGCTATTTTACGCGAGCTACTCTACGCGACCTATTTTTACGCGAGCTACTTTACGCTGGGGACAGGCTGTCAGATCATGCATTTAATGCAAGTGATGATGATTCTGACATAATGATTTGCTGACAGCGTATAACACAAAATTCGAATAGATTTGATTTACACAGAAACCAACATTGTCGTTTAGTGTGTGGACGGGGTTACTTTACGCTCAAAAGATGGCTTCTTTTACGCATGAATACTATCTGAGCTTTTTACGCTCAAAGTTGACGTGTGCGTAAAGTTTATTTGGGATACTTTTTACGCTCAAGGCTATTTTATCAGCCACTTTATGCGAGAAGTCTATTTTTGGGCTATTTTACGCCTAGTCTACTACTTTACGCTGGAAGTGTATTTTGGGTCATTTTTATGCCCTATTATTTCTGGCTACATAGGAACGTGGTTTGCTTACGTGGCTTTCTTGCCACACTTATCGAGGGACGTGTGTACGTGCCCTCCTTATTTTGTTGAAGTAATGGGACACGTGTCATCACGCGTAAAGTTCATGGATGACAGTTGCTAGCGTAAAACTCCAACTTGGATGCTTTTTACGCATGATGTGTTTTAGTCTATAAATAGACTTATTTTCATAATCAAGAGATCAACAGAGAGACAGGAGAGGAGATTCTAAAAAAACTCATACTTCCAGAGTGATATTCCCAGAAGCATTTTTTTAACTTTTTCTCAAGAACAGGGTGAAGCAAAGCAAGAAAGCATTCGACTGTGCCATCAGTGCCGTTGCTCGATACCTTTCCGATGACTTAGTTCTTCCGATTGTTCGCCTTCTTCAAGCAGTTTTCTTCTTCATCATCGTATGGTCCAAGGAACAAATTGATCGCTCTCAGATCAGACTTCCATAGAATACTTCCCAGAATAATTTATACTTTTGTACTTTTTCTAGTTTTCTTTCAAAAGCCAATTTTAGGCATTTTGTTAAGTGAAACAATAAGCTAGACTGAACTTGAGACGAGTCCCCAAGAGCTCTTGAAGACTCTGCCAAAAGTGCGATGTGAATCTTGAATCTCTGTCTGATATGATATTAACTGGCACTCCATACAATCGGACAATCTGCCTGAGGTACATCTCTGCAAGCTGATCCGTCGACTGGCCAATTCTGAAGGGAAGAAAATAAGCTACCTTGGTGAGTCTGTCAACTATAATCCAGATAACATCTCTTCCAGCTGGGGATTTAGGTAACCCAGTTACAAAATCCATGGTAATGTGATCCCATTTCCATTCTGGGATCGGTAAAGGTTGAAGAAGTCCAGATGGTCCCTGATGTTCAGCCTTAACTTGTTGACAAACTAAACAACGAGAGAAAAATTGGGCTATCTCTCTCTCTTCATGCCATTCCACCAGAAATGCTGACGGATGTCTCGGTACATTTTCGTGCCATCAGGATGAATTGGATACTGCGAACTATGAGCCTCTGCCATGATCTCTCGCCTGATATTACCACTAGGTACACAAAGATGCCTTCTATGTCGGAGAGCACCATCTTTGTGAATACATAACTCTGCTCTTCGACCTGCTTCACACTCTGCTCTGAGCTACTGAAGCTTAGAATATGCTGATTGTGCCATCTTGATCCTCTCAACTATGTTGGACTGAACTTGCATGCTGGCCATCAATGCCACATTGGTAGGAAGAACTACTTTAATACCCATCTTCTGAAGATCGGCTAACAATTCTGGTTGTGCTGTCAAAAAATAAACTCTGGCTCTTCTGCTCAATGTATCTGCAACAACGTTGGCCTTCCCAAGATGATACTGCAAGTTGATGTCGTAGTCCACGTGTAGCTCTAGCCATCTCCTATGATACATGTTAAGATCCTTCTGGGTAAACACATACTTAAGACTCTTGTGGTCGGTAAAAATCTCCACCCGATCTCTATATAAATAATACCTCCAAAGCTTAAGTACGAAAACCACCGCTGCTAATTCCAAGTCATGGGTTGCGTAATTCCTCTCATGATCACGAAGTTGACGTGACGCATAAGCTACTACCTTACCATGCTGCATCAAGACGCATCCTAATCCCTTGCCGGAAGCGTCACAATAGACCGAAAATCCTCCAGTCCTATCTGGAAGCATGAGAATGGGTGTCGTCATTAATCCTTGATTCAACTTCTCAAATGAACTCTGACACTCTATTGTCCAAGCGAACTGCATATCCTTGCGGGTCAACTGCGTCAATGGTGCTGAAATCCAGCAAAGTCTGATACAAACCGTTGGTAATAGCCAGCCAATCTTAGGAAACTTTGAACTTCTACGACGGTACTGGGAACTGGCCATGTCTCTATAGCTACTATCTTCTAGGGGGCCACTTCCACTCCACTTTTGGTGATGATGTGACCTAAGTACGAGATACGATCCAGCCAAAACTTGCACTTGCTGAACTTCACGTATAACTGGTGCTCTCTGAGAATCTGAAGAACTACACGAAGATGTTGCTCATGCTCTGCCTCATTCTTGCTATAGACTAAGATGTCATCTACAAACACTATCACGAACTGGTCCAAATAAGACATGAAGATACGATTCATGAGGTCCATGAATAAGGCTGGCGCATTGGTCGCTCCAAATGGCATAACAAGGAACTCCCAATGCCCATATCTGGATCTGAATGCTGTCTTCGGAATGTCTTGTTCTCTAACTCTGATATGATGGTACCCTGATCGCAAGTCAATCTTTGAGAATATTATCGCTCCTCTGAATTGATCAAATAAATCATCTATCCTTTGAAGAGAATATCTGTTCTTGACTGTTACAGAGTTCAAGGTGTGATAATCAACACATAATCTTGATGTACCGTCCTTCTTTTTCACAAGAAGTATCGGGGCTCCCCAAGGTGATCCACTAGCACGAATGAATCCCTTGGTCCTAAGTTCTTCAATCATCTTGTATAAGATCTCTAACTCTGAAGGTGTCATCCTCTAGACTCTCTCTGACACTGGTGCCGTCCCTGAAAGCAAATCAATGGTGAACTCTATC
The DNA here is from genome assembly GCA_029216955.1 of Iris pallida. NCBI lineage: Eukaryota > Viridiplantae > Streptophyta > Magnoliopsida > Asparagales > Iridaceae > Iris > Iris pallida. The sequence goes on from JANAVB010003199.1 coordinate 1,052,954, forward strand.
TCTCTCTCTTGGGGCATGCCTGGAAGTTCTTCGAGAAATAAATCAGGAAACTCTTCTACTAATCTGGGAAACTGAACTGCCACTGCTACTGCCATCCGCAATACTGGGGGAGAAGGTTCTACTTCGCCCCTGGAAAATAAAAACTCCGGTTCGCCGGGAATACCAAAAATAATCCGGCTAATATGGCAGTCTATTCTTGCGTATTGCTCCTTCAACCAATCCATTCCTAGGACCATATCATAATCGGCCATCGAAAATTCTATCAACCTAGCGGGAAACTCTCTACCGCTAACTACGATTCGACATGAGGAAAATACTCTATCTACTCCCATAAGACCGTTACCAGTAAGTATATTAAGCCTTACTGATAATGACTCGGGCTCCAGTCCTATCCGTGTTGCGAATCGTGCAGACATAAATGAATGCGATACACCTGAATCAAATAATACTGATGCTGGAAAAGAGTTGACGAGAATGGTACCTGCCACCACCTCACCTGAAGCTAACTCTTCTTCTACCGTCAGAGCTATAGCCTGACCTTGTCCTCTTGGTGCTGGTCCCCTCTGCTGATGACCTCTCTGCCTATTCTGAATCGGAGCTTGGGTCTGGGCATACTACTGGGCCTGAGGCGGCAATAGCCTCGGAGGCTGGTACTGCTGCTGTACTGGTGCTGGACCCCTAACCGATGGGCTGGTTAGGTTTGATGACAATGAACTGGCTCTATTCGGACAGGACCCTATCTTGTGATCCAGTGCCCCACAAGCCAAGCACAATCCCTGTGCTCTGTGACACTCTGATACTACATGTCCTGGCTTTCCACAATGAGTGCGGCCCATTGCAGAAGACTGCTTCTGCTTCTGTTGCTGAGGATACGTCGGCATCGAGTGTTGAACCGACGAAACTGTGGTCGCCCTCCTAGGAGCTCCAATAGTTAAATCCCTAGCCATCGGGGCTGGTACTGAAGACTGGGACATTTGCCCATGAGACCTCTTCCGTCCTCCGCTTCTATCTACAATCCTCTGTGAAGTATACTCATGCCTCTTCGCTTCTTACGAGACGACATCAAACGTCTGGTGCTCAAACTGCTCCACTGATATAATGATCTCTAGGTGGAGCCCATGCTGGAATCGTTGGGCTCGATCCAATTCGGTTGCCACCAAGGTAGGAGCAAACCGACTGAGTCTAGAAAACTCGGCCGTATATCCATCGACCGTCCTGCCCATCTGCTTAAGATTGGTGAATCTCATCTGCAGATCATACCGAGCTACTGTGTCGAAGTACTTGGTCTGGAACTTGTTGCTGAATATGGCCCATGAGACAGGCATTGGTAATCTAACTGCTAGCATCGTCCACCAGCTGTGGGCTAAGTCCAATAACTGCAAGCGTACAACGGCCACCCTCTCTTCCTCAGGAATCCTAGCTGCCTCCAGGATAACTTCTGTGTCCTTAAGCCATGCATCAACAGCGATAGCATCTTCACTGCCATCAAAGAAAGGAGGGTTCAGACGCTTGAAGCTGTTGGCCGCGTTGTTCCTTTGGTAACCAACTCTGTCCATAGCATCTTATACTGTCTGGTGCAGGCCATCGCCCCAACGATCTTGAGATGCAAGCAATTCCTTGATGAGACCCACCAGGGTTCCATTGTCAGGCTCTACAAGCTGGACTGGCTGAACTGGGGGCTCTGGATCCCCGAAATGCATGACTCGGGAGGTCGCTCCAGAGAGCTGGGATTGGTCTCCAGGTTGCTGTTGGTCCACTGAAGGTGCTCCGCCTTGCTGATCGGTAGGACCAGGAACAATGCCGCTAAAGAAACGACATGGGGAACAATAAGGAAGGACCATGATAGATCGAAGACATAAACATGTGATCAGGTCAAGATTTAGGAAAGATTAGAAGACACGAGTAGAGATCAAGGGCGAGTGCTGATTGAGACATCTATTTAGTGAAACCCTCACATATCTTGATTTACAAAACCTGTATGGGCTACCACTTAAACCGTGTCACGCCCCAGAACCAGAATACTGGAGAGCGGGGGACAGACACAGCCAGCTATGTATATTAAAGTGAATTCCACCTCGTAATACGGTCACGGCTGTCTAGATGCATGGGGGTTTACTATAAGCCAACAGTCACTTATGGTCAAGAACAAGCCTAGTGTCTCAATCTCAAGCAAGTAAGTAATGTAATAAGATGGTAGATCATCAGACATACAAAGTAAGGTGTCCCAAACATTATATATTCAGATGATTATGAAGCTAGTCATACAAATTTTGAAGACTAGCAAGAGTTTAAGTCATACATGATCAACCCTAGGATTTGTCAATCATGTTACAGCCCTTAGGCAGACAGAAATGTAAATTTAACACAAGCTAACACTTGCTCGGCGGCTAAACGCCTTAAAAGAATAATTTATAATAGAGTGGGAGAGCAAAATAAAACCAACTCGTTGCCATGGTTGCGTCTAGTGTTCACCATCTGGCTGGAAGGCTGGAAGATCCTCGGGTGCTACTCCGAAATCTAGCCATACAAAACCAGCTAGCTCAGACCCCAGAAAGAGCAAGTGCCACAAGGGAGGCTTCACTTAAGAACTAAAACCAGCATATTAGCATATGAAACATAAAGGATAATAAAAGATGAGTTTAAGAAATCGGGATGATAAACGATAAGGTAACTAAGGAACTATTCCGGTAACCAAGTTACAACCCGTAAACCAGACAAGGATCGGGGTTGTAACCCTTCTCCTGAACAGAACTTAGTCCCTGACCGATTATCGATAAGGTAAAGCATAACAGTAAATGCACTGAAGTAACCATGTACTGGCACTGTCTAGACAATACTAGACTGGACTCCATCCATCAATCACGACCAAGCAATGAGTACGGCTTGATACTTTAACTAATCACAAGCCTAATTACTAACAAGATGCAATGAAATGTTCCAACAGCCACAAGTCCTGCAGACTTAATCCAGGTTATCCAGTAGCAAGTCGAGAGAGTTGGATTAGGTGACTTGGGGGTGCAACACATGACAGTGTGCTGGAAATGTGCCCTACTCGACGACAGGCTACAAGTCCAATTAGAGCGCCCAGATAACGGGACTGCCTGTAGCTGGGAAACCTCTTCATGAACTACTTGATCAATCTAGTCATTATCCTAGTCAGATTTAGTATGAATCCCTGATCGTGGTAACCAGGAATTTATGTCCTAGATATGATGCAAGACGAGACATGTAGCTTATACAAGCACAAACACCCACGGTGTCAAGACAAGAGTTACTTAGCAAGTCAAGATAGCCGTCACAACAGCCTATCAAGATTATCGTGTTAGGTTTACTTATCAAGAGTGCGCCACGACGGGCTACTATCATGTATTATCATGCCAAGGTTGCTTGTTAAGAGTGCGCCACAACGGCCCACTATCATGTCATGTTACTTGTTACTGGTTAAGAGTGCGCCTTAACATGCCACTGTCGTATTCTATCCTTACATTATCATGTGTCACGTCCCGCTCCCGTAGGAGCGATCGTCCTCGCTAAGGCGTGCTGTCGCACGAGCCTAGGTTGCGCTCGTGCAAGACGGGTTCCATAACGGCCGATTTCAGCGGCTGCGACGGGGTCGTCACACAGAAGTCCCAAGCAGAGACATTGAATAATAGCAGTGGAATGTGAAAAAAAACACAAGTCATTGCAAAATACTCTTTTATTGATATTGAAATAAAGGTTACAATGGGGCGCAAGGCCAAGATTACAAGTCTCTTAAGCTCACTCATCTCACATTACAAGTCACTCAGCTCTCTCTCATCTCTCAATACATGTCTTGAGCCAGCAGATGCTTTAGAAGACGATGTCCATACATTATGTCCCGTATAAGTCTTGACTCCATGTGGCCACACGCTTTGAATCGCCAAGGAACTCCGTGCCTCAATACATCCAAGCGAGCTCTGCGCCACAAGCTTCTACCTGTGACTGTACATGAAAACTATGTGGATGTCAGTACTCAACTGTACTGGTAGAATGAGCTCCTCGCCCACCCATACAAAACCGACACGTTGATTTACTTTGTGCAACATAGTCCCTTTATGATTATCTTTCTACTTTTGCCTTAGGATCAGTTTTTAGGACCAATGCCTTGGCCTATTTTGTGTCTCTAGACCATCCCGTGCTTGCAATAACAACGTCGACTCAACAACGTTAACCTGTCAAGTCGTGCTTGCCTTACGGCTTAAAATCAGAGACGCAACTACGGGATAAGACTTCATTCCCATGTGACCGTGCCTTAAGTCCTTGTTGAGGCCGTGCCTCGCAACTCAATACGACTCAATCATATTGCCGTCTCGCGGCCCTTGCCACCACGCGGCCCTTTGCTACTAAATCATCAAGTGACCCATCCAACTTGTGAACTAAGTGTCACTCGACCAACCTTGCCTTGCGGCATTTCCTGACTTAAACTCAAGACAACTCAAACCAATTTATGCAACTTATATGCCGACAACTCAAGACTCGACGCCATATCTCGTGCCGAAGCACGGTGTCTTCGTTGCAGCCAAATCTTAGGCCCAACATTTTGTGTTCCAACTGTACACACACATTCAACTCGACTCCTTGATATACTGCACTCAATACTCGACTCAATCCAAAGGCATACACACGGATCGCCGCCCATGTCGACTCATCTATATGAACTAGTCACTAGCGCCCAGTGCTATAATGGACTCCTTTTGAGCTTTTGGTTAGACGGACGCTCCTTGCCAGCGCGAGTAGCTAGCTCTGCTGTAAGTCCCCGCTAACCCGTGCGGTCATCCAGCACAGCTACGAATGTCTCCATTGTAACGGTTCCCATGGGCCGCCTGGGTCACCGTTCGAGAAATAGTTTATTTTACCTTGTACAAGTTGTCCAATGACCATGCAAGAATCGACTCGAACTGACATCTCACACAGTCAATCTACTTCTAGTGTTACCATCTCTTTCAGGGCTAAGTTCAACACTTCTCACATCTGAGACCTTGCCTCGGCGACCCAGTCGCGAGCATTCTTCTTTCTTGCCTCGACGACCCAGTCGCGAGCATTCTTCTTTTCTTGCCTCGATGACCCAGTCGCGAGTATTCTTCTTTCTTGCCCTATCATTTCACTCAACTCAAGAATAACTATTTGAAGCACTTTCTAAACTCAACGAATCAACCATGGCCCGTGCTTTAAAACACTAAGTCCATGCCATCGTGTCTTAAACCAACTTGAAACTCTATGTGACACCACCGCCCAAGTCATACTCTATATGACGGACCTTACGATCGTGAGACTATGTGGTTATACCCAGTCGTGGAACTCATAGGACCGTGCTTGCTACTACTCCTGATAGCTTAACATAACTTGCCTAACTTACTTTGCAACAACTTGACGAGCAAAGGCTGCGTCAAGCTTTGCGTTGTGGGAACGTATCGTGCACGCGTTCGACTTTGAACAACCAAGTTATTTGAGGTGCCTAGACTTATGTCACAAGCCGTGCAATACAACTTAACCCATCGGGCGAGCAGAGGCTATGCCACGCCTTGGGCGATGAGACCGTGCATGCTTTATAAAGCATTTATGCGGACGACTTCTATGACTTAGGCTACGTGCATAACTTCGCCAACTCAAACCAACTTTCCTTCTCCTAAGCCACGGGATGAAGGACCGAGTGTCATTTTCAAAGCACGCCGTGCACCAACTCTAAGCCGACCGTTGGACCTTTCCATATTCTAACTCAATTCGACCCGTCGGAATTATTCCCTTATCTATGTGGATTCGTCTCTTTTATTATCAAGCCTACCTGTGCAAGTTAAAAACATGTGATTTATTATGTGAAGGCTAAGATGAGGCAAGTTTACCGAAACTACCCCACCTGAGCAAGCGCTTGCCTCAACCGAGCGATGTCTCCGAGGAGCTGTTGTAAGGCCAAGTCTGAACGCCGTTGGCGTTTCGATTCCTCCGATTGACTGAGCGGGACGGAGCACTACATCATACACCACTCAGAAAAAGTTTCGTTCTCGAAACTTACTGAGTACACTTATCGACTTATAACTTGATCCAACATCCTACGTCTCTCGCACACTCTACTCCTATGCGTTCCCTCAATCCGAGCCATGCTCGTACTTATCGCTAACTTAGTCGTTAGGCACACCAACCGATCAACCAACATTCTAACTCGTCTCAATTCAATGATCGCATTACTGTAAGCCCCATCTAATTTTTATTCCTTATTGTTTATTATTTATTTAATTTCCCATTCCTTAAAATTTAGGCACCAATTACTATATATATATATATATATATATATATATAAACATACATATATGTATGTGTGTGCATTGGTAAAAAAGGGACTTCATTTCAAAAGAAGTGTGTACAGGGACTTCAATGTAAATTTTCAAATTCAAACCGAATATGTTTCTGAGTTTAACTCCTGATAGGGGTTTACATATAACAGTGGATAGGACAGGATTAGAATTTAAATAGTTTGAATCCTTTAAAGTTCTACCTTCGATTCTATCCATCCCCCACCTATATATGTATAGACAAATCCTGGGATTGTTTCCCTTCAAACCCTAGCCACCTGCGTTGTTCCCAGTCGAGAAGACCAAGAGAAGGCACAGGCAGGAAAAACAGGAAGTTCGAGCAAACATCAGGTGAGTTCTCTATTCAGAAATTGATTGTTTAACTCTGTGCAAACATTAGGAGCCAAAGGGAAAAGCATGGTAAACGTTTGATTATTTACCTGAATAACGAATACCCCATAGATTAGTCCCTGTCAACCATCAATGGGGGTTAGAGGAACCTGGGAGACCCCTTAGATTAATAGGCTTCCCTGCACACAGGGAAGTCCTTGACATTGACTATATAGGAAGTACCATAGAATAGCTATGGTTAGTTTGGTCATGACCCCAAGCCACTTTAGTGCCAATATTAGTACTACCTGTGGAGGAAGTTCACAGCATGGTCTGAACTTCCTGGAAAACAGGGCCACAGTTGCAGGACACATTGTGAGGTCAAGTCCAAACCATCCTAGACTACCTAGGACACAACCCTAATGAGGACCTAGGATGTGAGGGTAACCAGTTATCAGGAAAATCAGTTGGGGCACTGTGACAAGGGAATCCTATAGCACATAGATCCGACTATCTATGTTGGGATCACAGGAATTGATATGTGCCATAGAGGCCATATGGGTAAACCTGGATAGGAACTACCAGAGTCTTAACTCAATCATATCAGACATCTGGGGATCAACTGGGTTAGGTTGCATATGGGTAAAACCTGTTGGATAGGACTTTAGTGTCGGACTGACAAATCAAGGTAGCAGTAGCCTGATTTCCTAGTACAGGAACTTGGCTACTGGGACACGGTTGTATCAGAACAAACCCAAAGCCATAGTACCTACTAGGACCAGTTAAGATCACACAAACACCAGGATAAGAGAGAAAGGTACCAGGTTTTGAATAAGAAGTGTTAAGATGGTGGAGTAATAGAAAATTCAGGTACTGCTACAGGAGTACCTACCAGAGCAGTCTTTGCAGCCATAGGACTTGCCACCACTGGTGTACCATTTTGGGTTTAGATGTGTCAAGGTTAGACTCTCGAGTCTGATACAGGAAAGGAAATATGGTAGAATACCTACAAGACCTATAGAGGGTAGTTGCAGCTGATACCAGAATCCCTACATGTAATTCTCAGCCCTTGGTACAACTGTTACATAGAGCTAGGAACCAGTGTAACCAGGTTTAGCCACTGCTATGATACCTGTAGTTGACTTGGGCTCGAGGGGTTAGGGTACAAGGAGGTACCAGGATGAATTCATTACTGATAAATCCTACCAAGGGTAGGGATTAGCTAATGGCTATGTTAACAGGAAAATACACCAATGTATCAGCTATGTGAACAGGAAGGTTCAATGAAGGGGGTAAAACTGTGAATAACATGCTGAGTATCACTAGTAGACAAGCACATTAGGAGGTGGGGACTGGCCAATCCTAATTAGGGGTAAGGTCAAGCATATTGACTAATGATATAGGTTTGTAGGAGAGTACACCAGGATTTAGGAGACCAACTCAAATTGGGGGTAAGTACTAAACCAGACAATAGCAACCATAAGGAATCTCACTAGTATCAAAGTCACCATACTAGAAACCTAGGAGATAATTAGATAGGAGTACTATTGATTTGTTCTCAATTATTGACATTGTGAATTTATAACATAGGTCACTTGGACCCCGATTCGGATTCTGACCCGTGCCAGCAGCTTGGGACGCCAGGCGAATACAGTTTGTTGTCTATTTTCAATATTGAATTTTACTATATCTCATTGATTGGTCATTAATTATGTGAATTTTATTCTATCATAAAACATTGAGTCAGGAACATGAAATACCAAAGATATGTGATCCGACCATAGACATTGTTTATTTTCATGCAGTAGACCTTGTAGACATAGTTTTACTTTCATGCAGTAGACCTCGTAGACATTGTTTATTTTTATGCAGTAGACCTCGTAGACATTGTTTAATTTCTACAAGTAGACCTCGTAGACAGTGCGTATTTTTCATGCAAGTAGACCTGGTAGACCTCGCGGTGTAGTGTCCCAGACTGATCACATATCAAAGGTATTTCTAACAGTTGGGAAGGTATTTGTCTACTTTATTTACTATTGATTTACTGTCTTTTCTCACGACATTATTATTTATTTTCAAAACTCAGGATTGATGTCTAACCTTTGTTTACAGTCATTTTCATATATTGGAACTGTATTCAGTAAATTGTACTCGTTCCATCCTGACTGGGTAACCAAATAATTTTAGGTGATTGCGAGGAGGTCGAGTGCCCTGACCAGTATGGCCCATACATGGGGGATTTAGTAGAGACAGATTTTGCTTATCAGGAGGAGTACGCAGCGTCTGATCCTGCTGCGTTTGCTTAGTTTCATTTTAGATAGAGTTGAGACTTTGTATTGGATTTTGAGTTGATGTTGAGACTTTTAGTGGAGATATCATTTGATTTTATTATTATACATTTCCTTTGAGATGGATATTTATTTCACCTTCTAGTTATTGAGCTGTGATTTTGATTTGTGGTTGTCCCATATGAGAATTATATTATTGTGTGGTTGTTCATCATATTGTTACAGCGTTCTACCGCCGACTCTGCGGCGTAGGCTGGGCGTGTACACGGTTCATGCCCAAATATTGGGTACGGGTTGTGACACGTTTTTATGGTAGCCCATGCAGGTCGACGTTTCGCAAGGCCAGCGAAACCGTGGTAGTACTTAAGTTAGTCGTACTACTGTGGGCCTGTGACTAGGACTAGGAATAGGGACCTAAGGACTGTATCCGTGAGTTGAAAAATTGTGTCATTGACTTCTATATTTGATTTCAAGTATCTTTTTGCATCCTGTTTGAATCGTTCTATCGTCTAATGACTTTCTTTGTTTTCAGCCAATGGACTCGCAGGACAGGAACAATGCCGCACTGAACACGCCACCGACAGCTGGCGGATTTTTTATCTACGAGACTCCTCTGACTCAGGGAGGCCAGCTTACTCACAAGGGCGGACCGGCCCAGCCACAGTACTCGAGGTTCCGCAGGGATGACATTCCGCCTCCACCACAGTTCCCTTTGCAGACTCCAGCACCAGCACCCATTCCTCCACCGGCACCAGCAGTCTATCCACTACCAGCGATGCACACAGCACCAGCCATGTATCCAGCTCCTATGATGCAGCAGGTACCCTACATGTACCCAGCACCTACTATACATCCTGCACCAGCGATGTACCCGGCACCTGTTCTGCCTCCGCCACCAGTACTGGACAATATCACACTTCTCGGGATCATCCAGCAGCAGGCCAACATGTTTTGCGACACTTTGAGAGAGGCTCTTCAGATTCGAGATGCTCTCCGACAGCAACCGGGGAATCCCAAGCACTTCATGGACTTTGGGCCCAGAGAGTTTCATGGAACAGAGGGGATTATCTACGCTGATGAATGGCTGGAGAACGTGAAGAGGTATCTGAAGATGGCCCGAGTCCCAGAAGATCTAAAGATAGAGTCAGCCAGCGGACATCTTTTCGACATCGCGCGAATATGGTACCAAGGCGAGCCCCGATTTTCTGCTCCAGACGTAACTTGGGAGGAGTTCAAGCGGCTGTTCAAAAAGAAGTTCTACCCATATGTGGCACGAGAGGCATTGTTGAGCCAGTTCGAGCATCTGGAGCAAGGCAACTACACCGTCGATGAGTATACATCAGATTTTTCTTGCCTTAGTCGCTTTGATGGAGAACTTGGTCAGCACCCCGGAAGACAAGGCACGACGGTTCAGGAAGGGACTGTCACACGAGATTCGCTTAGCCATCGCCACCAGCCGAGCTACTACCTATGAGGAGATTCTGGAGGTCGCCCAAGCAGTGGGGGAAGAACTGAATTACAGACCGAAGAGGAGTCGAGAGACTTTTGGAGGGAGCAGCAATCAATCAGCCCCGGCGAAGCGTTCCCAATTCCAGCCAAAGACTTTTCAGCACCATCATCAGCAGCAGTTCCAGTCTGCTGGTAAAACCCCAGTATACCAGCAGAACCGGGTTCCAGCCCGAGCCCAGACTCAGCAGCCACCGAGACAGCTACAGCAAGTCCCGTACTGCACCCACTGCGGGAGGAGCGGACATATTTGAGATGACTGCCGGAAGAGACTCGGAGCATGCTTATATTGTGGATCTCCATCGCATCAGCTAAAAGACTGCTTACTGGTCCCTAATCGGACAGGACGCGAGGCGGCACCATCACAGAGAGGACCAGCAGCACCTCAGCCACGAGGTCCCCCACTACCCACTCATCAGCAGCGTTTCGCTCAGCACCAGCAGAGAGGCGCACCCCAGCAGGGCCGGGCTTTTGCCATATCCATTGAGGAGCCGGAGCCCACCCCAGACGTGATAGCAGGTTCCATACTTCTTGATTCTATTTCTGTTGTAGCTTTGTTTGATTCCGGTGCATCCCATAGTTTTATCTCTGTAGCTTTTATATTCAAGCATAGTATAGCATCTGTATCCTTGGTGGTAGATGCAAAATTATGACAGGCGGAGGCGTTATCCTAGTCAAGGATATTTGCATGAGGCGGCGCATCACCTTGGGAGGAAGGGAGTTGCGCGCCAACTTACTCGTAATGCCACTATCGAGTTTCGACATCGTTCTCGGTATGGATTGGTTGAGTAAGAATTTTGCCAGTATAGACTGCCACCGAGGATGTGTTGTATTCAGTCCTCTGGGGGTACCGACATTCGAGTTTGCGAGAGGAGCAGTCGAGCAGCCGTACGGAACTATTTGCAGAGCTATGATCGAGGGAGAGGAGATCCTGCATCCCATCATCACGGAGTTCATGGACATTTTTCCCGAAGACTTACCAGGATTGACGCCAGACAGGGACATCAAGTTTGCTATTGATCTAGTGCCAGGCGCAGAACCGACGGCTCAACCGGTGTACAGGATCAACAACAAGGAAGCAGAAGAATTGAAGAAGCAGATCGACGAATTGCTAGAGAAGGGGTTCATCAAAGAGAGTTCGTCACCATGGGGATCCCCTGTCCTCTTTGTGTCGAAGAAAGATGGTACGGTACGAATGTGCATCGACTACCGAACCTTGAATAATCACACTATCAAGAACAAGTATCCGCTGCCGAGGATAGACGATCTCTTCGATCAGTTGAGCGGCGCGCGGGTATTCTCCAAGATAGATTTGAGATCAGGTTACCATCAGCTGAAAGTAAAAAAAAGAAGATGTACAGAAGACTGCCTTCCGGACCAAGTACGAACAATACGAGTTTATGGTGATGTTGTTCGGGTTGACTAATGCCCCGGCAGTCTTCATGAACTTGATGAACAAGGTACTCCATCCATACCTTGACAAGTTCGTAGTGGTGTTTATCGATGACATACTCATCTATTCGAAAACACCGGAGGAACACGAGGAACATCTGAGGATCATGCTAGAGACCCTCAGGAAGGAGAAGCTCTATGAAAAACTCTCGAAATGCGAGTTCTTGTTAGACAAGGTGGAGTTTCTTGGTCATATGGTGACTGGTGACGGTATATCCATCGATCCGAAGAAGGTGACAGCAGTGGAAGCATGGTCTACTCCGACTACAGTGGCAGAGATACAAAGCTTCTTAGGATTAGCAGGGTATTATCGGAAGTTCGTGCAGGACTTCACTCGGATTGCAGAGCCGCTTACTAGGCTCACAAAGAAGGATGTGGAGTTCGTATGGACAGAGGATTGTCAGGCTGCGTTCGATGAATTGAAGAAGAGACTGACGATAGCCCCTATCTTGGCTTTGCCTTCGGGATCGGGAGGTTTCACCATTTATGGTGATGCCTCGGGCAAAGGACTGGACTGTGTCCTAGAGCAGAACAAGAGAGTGATAGCCATCTATTCATCGAACCAAAGCTCGATATACTCACCGCCCAAGTATTTGGGACTTTGCCTTCACCTGTCATGTAATTCATCGCAATAGCGTACAAGCATACAATTCATCTAGCAACAGCAGATTACGTTCAGGTGATTATTATCTTTCATTATCTTTCTAAATTCTATGCAAGGTGTTATTGAGCAACACAATAAAAAACATAACACTCTATCTTTTATTTTAAGCGTGAAGCTAAAGGATCTTTGAAGGGTTCAATACTACTCACATTCATAGGACGATTCCCGCCATGATCGCATAGCCTTCCAAGCGATCCTTCGCATAATTCCAAGTCCAACAAGGCTTCATCGAACCAACCATCCAACATAAGGTATCTTGCGGGTCGGGGCACTACATAAATGAAGAAGATGAAGAAGTAAATGAAGAAGTGAATGAGAAGAGAGAGAGAAGGAGTTGGGTTATATATCAACCCTCTCCATCTCAAGCCAAGCCAAACCAAGTCAAATTGAACCAAACCCATCAAATAAACCAAGTCAAGAATTAAACCAAGACTAGGTTAAACAAAACAAGTCTAACTACGGTCCACCTGATAAATGCCAGAAATCTCGTATACGCATACGAAAATACGTATAACGGAAAACGGGAGTGACACAATACGACCATGCATTATTCTCGATTGTATTACACTTAGAGTGGTTAGGTGACCTTTTACCGTTAGATATATGTACGTTCTGTGTACTTATGCCTGATCGTGACTTGGAATAGTCTTTTGTTGTAAAACTAGTGTGCCACATCTTGTCCTTATTTGGTTGTAGGTGTGGTTCACTAATTCGATGATAAGATACTGGACCTTGTTGTTGTCCGAATACTACATCGTGTATATGGCATAGAATGATACTTCTCATCGATTATGGTGTCATCTCCTATCCTTGTTTGGTTGAAAAGATGGTGTACTAATTCAAGGGTGGGGTATTGGACCATGTTATGATCCAACTTACTTTTGACAAGTTTATATTCAATTATATGACATATTTTTGTGTGTCTTACTACGTCTCTCTGAGGACCTGATTATCCCTTCAGATGTGTGTTTTCTTGACTTTCCTCAGGAGTTCCAACCAAGATCGTGTTATTCTCCTTCTTATTAAAGAGCACATGCTCTTAGATCATCCTTGCTGCTCGCATTCTTATTTTGCTATTTTCTTCCTTCTAGTTTCATGTTGGTAGTAGATTTATCTCCATCCAGCCTGTACAGTGATATTGCATAGTTGATTCTATAAAATCTTTGTTTTGTTATTTTGTCGATGAGATTAACTAGCCATGATTATATTGTATTTACAGCTTATGTATACTTATTATACGGTTGGCATATTTACGCACATAGTCCGATGTATTTTGGGACTTGGGCGTTACACGGGCACCAGGAGCGCAAGGTTCTACAGGACACGTCGCCAAAGTCTGGAAAGCCTCCGCCTTTCCTCCTCTTTTACCACCTCGACATTGTTCTTTTACTCCCGAAAATCCCGAAAAATAGTAAGTAACTCAAGGAAAATATTTATATAATGAAACTACCAGTTACAACTTTGCTATAAATCTATAAAATGTATTCGACATGATGTTAATTCTTTTCTCCCGCCAGGAGCCATGCACATTATAAGAGAGAGACTACAAAATGGTTTGCTACTTAAGTAGAAATTTCGACTCTCTATCTTATGTACTAGCTGAGGAGTTTATCAAAGACAATGTTAGAAACATGAAAGCATAATACATTATCATAATATAATGTACAACTTATCATAAAATATTTATAATGAAACTACCAGATACAACATTGCTATAAATCTCTATATGGGAGCCATGTTCTTAAATTGGTTGTCATGCATCCTAAATTTTACATTTGTGTGCACTTTTCAAACATGTAAACTAATTTCTTTAATAGACCTTCAAATTGATATATTTCTACTTTTTAAAAAAGTTAAATGTTGATATTATATTTAATATTGGGATGGCCCAAAGAATATAGTTGGAATTGGCAATGATTTGATTACTATTGACACGATCCGTACGTACCAAAAATATATATTTAATATGTAAGGCTAATAATTAACGTTTAGATTCTGAGTTTTATATAAATTTAGAGTTTAAATCCTAACATGTTTAATTAAAAAATTTTGACCCTCAAATATTGTTTTATATTTTCATTTTCTCATTATACTGTTCCTAGCATATATAGAAAAGCTCCATTGTTAGGGAGTTCATTGTCAACCTTGCAAAGTTTTCTTAACTATGCAATTGTACATGTCAGGCTTAAACTATAAATCGTTATAAAATTATTTTTTTATTTTTATAAAGGCACTACATTTTTTTGGTCAATGCTGGCCCTTTTTTTTAATATTTACAAGTATGTCACTTGCAAAAATTTATTAGGAAAACTTAGATGGTAAGACTTTTGAATTCCAAAAATACCCTTACATACTTATACTAATTAAAAATAGTTCATTAATCTATTCTACTATATAAGAGGAAAACTTAGATGGTGAAACTTTTGAATTTCGAAAATACCCTTACATACTTATACTAATTAAAAATAGTTCATTAATTTTAATAAGGACAACTTAGTAATTAGAAAGACTATCCTTTGGTCTTCTTAAAAAGTCTTTATAAACTAATTAAAAAAGTTAAAATACGTGCAAGGTAGGTGCACATATGCTAGTATATATATATATATTATATGAAATGACCTAACCCTTACTAACAAACTCTCCTCTCTCTCTCCTGATCTCTCCCGTCGCGTCGACGTTGTTTGTCTATGGATTCTTCTCCCGCGGCCGCTCCTCGGCTATCCACCACCGCCATCGAATGCAGTTTCTGAAAGATAGCAAGCGACTTCCGCTGCCTAAGCTCAAGGTATTAAATGTTCTTGTTGCATTTTATAATTTTATAGCATTTCTTTTTCATTAAATATACAACAATTCATATAAAAAAAATTAAACATTCTTGATTGGCAAATAGATCTATACTTATTTTGTTTTAAAAACATCATATTAGTTTGGCAGTGTTGTAAATTTTGGCTTATAATAGGCGGTTGTCCCCGCTGCACCACCATCGGAAACCCCTTTTCGGCCTAGTTAGGTGCCTCTTAGGGAAGTGTCCCACTAATGGATACTTACTTTAGCTATGATTAAAACCATACATGATGTTTTTAATTTTAGTCCATTTTTTTTCAACCACTCAAGGTGAAAACCACAATGGTGTTAGTTTCACACGGGGCCAACTCTTGCTTGGAATGGTGATCAACCACACAAGTTTTGCTGGGTGAAAAAAATTGTATGCATCTTGCATGATATGCACTAGTCCATCACATAGTTTACGGACAGTTGTCCTTGCTCCACGAAACCTAACCCTGCTACCTGTTGGGAAAGAAACGCGAAAACCTTTCCCCAAACCGGAGAGTACCTACGAGAGGACCGAGCAAACAACGCACGAACCCAAAAACAAGCACACAAAAACAACCACGCAGACACAGAGAATTTTTGACGTGGAAACCCTTGCGGGAAAAAACCACGGGACGATCGGAGTCCAACCCTGAGAAGCCTCCACTAATGGAATAGAAGAATTACACCCTCTACAAACTCCTCCCGATCCAAATCGGATCCCCACAACACTCAGAGATAAGAACAATGATTACAAGGCTACGAAGAACGAGAACGACGAGTAGAGATTACCCGAAACACGATCTCCTTCGAAAACGACCTTCAATCCTCCGTCTTCTTCTCCGAAGTTGCAATGGCACTCTTGCCTCCTTCTCTCTCAAACTTGTGTTGTCCAATGCGATAATGAGTTAGGGTTGAGAAAACTCAATATATCTCCCTAATCCCGCAACCAACCTGGACCGTTGGATTAGATCCAATGATGAAAACTCATCCTGAAATCCGCTTCAGCCCCCCGACACATAGAGTTCGGCCAGAACTCTGTGTGGGGCAACCAGCACTGGGTGGCCAAACCCTGGAACGGCCAGACCGAGTTCGGCCAGAACTCGGCCTGGGACCGAGTTCGGCCCGAACTCGGCAGACTTGGTCCAGAACCCCCTTTGGGGCAGCAGTAGCAGTAACAACTACTCCCGAGCTTCTCCGACATCGGACGGCGCTCGTCGTACTCCGGGATCTTCTCCACATAGGTTGGGAACCCCACCCACTCCAACAAATCTCCCCCTTCACAACTATGGGGAGGACGTCGTCATCCCGACGATCTGCCTACAGTACTCAAACTTCCCCCTTGGTAGAATCTTCATGAACGTATCAGCTCCGTTGTCATCTGTATGCACCTTCTCAAGCTCCGCGTCCTTCTTCTCAACCACATCCCGTATCCAATGATACCGAGTCTCGATATGCTTGGACCGGCTATGAAACGTCTGATTCTTCACAAGATGGATAGCACTCTGACTGTCGCAAAGCAAAGTATACTGCTCTTGCTTCAGTCCCATTTCCTGCAACAACTTCTTCATCCACAACAGCTCCTTGCAAGCCTTCGTCGCCGCATTGTATTCCGCCTCCGTCGTCGACAAGGCAACACACTTCTGCAACCGCGACTGCCACGACACTGCTCCTCCCGCAAACATCATTACGTAGCCTGAAGTCGATCGCCTCGTGTCTACATCTCCAGCCATATCAGCGTCAGTATACCCAACCAGCTTCGGCTCGTCACCACCAAAGGAAAGTCTCCAACCAGCAGTGCCCTGAAGATATCGTAGAATCCACTTGACCGCACTCCAGTGTACCCTTCCAGGATTCGAAAGATACCTGCTAACCGTACCAACTGCATGAGCAATATCTGGCCTCGTACACACCATAGCATACATAAGGCTTCCCACAGCTGAGGCATATGGAACCCGCTCCATATCTTCCTTTTCGTCCTCGGTAGATGGACACTGCTCCTCAGTGAACTTAAAGTGAGCCGCGAGGGGGGAACTCACTTTCTTCGACCCGTCCATCCCGAAACGCTGAAGTACCCGGTGAATGTACTTCTTTTGGGACAAGTGTAGCAGCTTGGACTCTCTCTCTCGGCTGATCTCCATCCCAAGAATAGTCTTCGCTGCGCCCAAATCCTTCATAGAGAAGGCCGCGCCCAGTTGGCGCTTCAACTCCGCTATCCTAGTGGCATTCCGACCCACTAATAGCATATCATCAACATAGAGCAATAAGATGATAAAATCATCATCGGCAAAGTACCTCACAAATGCATAATGGTCCGACGTCGTCCGTGCATAACCATGCTCCCCCATAAACGACTCGAACTTTCTGTACCACTGTCTCGGAGCCTGCTTCAGACCATACAAGCTCTTCCTCAACCGGCAGACCAAATGTGACTTGCCCTTCTCACAGAATCCCTCCGGCTGCTCCATGTACAACTCTTTCTCAAGGTCACCGTGGAGGAACGCCGTCTTCACGTCCATCTGCTCGACCTCCAAGTCGAAACTGGCTGCTAATGCTAGCACCACCCGAATAGACGAATGCTTGACGACAGGCGAAAAGATTTCATCATAATCCACGCCTTTCCGCTGACTGTAGCCCTTGACTACCAGCCTCGCTTTGTATCGAGGGCGAGTAGCATCATCCGTCTGCTTCACTCTGAACACCCATCGATTCTTCAAAGTCTTCTTGCCCTTTGGCGACTGCACCAGATCATAAGTAGAATTGGTGTACAAGGAGCTCATCTCCTCCTGCATAGCCACCATCCACTCCTGCCTGTGTTAGTCTTCCATAGCCTCTGCGAAACTTTCGGGCTCTTCCCCGTCAGTCAATAGCACATACTCATCCGACGAGTATCTCGTAGATGGTCGACGATCCCTGTTGCTCCTTCTCAGTGGAGCCACTGGTGCTGGCTGTATACCGACAGCCTCCTCCCCTTCAGGAACTACCTCTCCGGCATGCTCATCCTCCTGAAGGACACCCTGACCACCATCAGCAGGCTGATGATCAAGGTTGGGAGCAACTCCATGTACCGGCTCCCCCATAACTGGATCCTCTGCGATGTCCTCTGGAAACTGCTCGAAGCGAAATGACTCTAACTCAGGCAATTCCTCAGCCTCAGAAGGCGTCTCGGAATCCTGAGTGTTGGTCATGGTCTGATCCTCGACGAACACCACGTCCCTGCTTCTGTAGAGCTTTTCTTCCACTGGGTCGTAGAGTCTATAGCCAAACTCATCCCGACCATAGCCGACAAAGACGCATCGCCTCGTCTTCGGCTCAAGTTTGGTCCTCTCATCCTTCGGTACATGCACGAAGGCTTTACAACCAAATGCTCGCAGGTGACTGTATGACGGCTCCTTGTCGTACCATACTTTGTCAGGCACATCACCTTGCAAAGGAGCACTAGGAGACAAATTAATAATATAAGCAGCTGTGAGAAGAGCCTCACCCCAATAACTGCCCGGCAAGTTTGCCTCTGACAGCAAATATCGCACCCTCTCCATCAGTGTCCTATTCATGCGCTCCGCTACACCATTGAGCTGAGGTGTCTTTGGCGGAGTCTTCTGGTGTCGTATCCCTTGCTCTCTGCAATACGCATCAAAGGGACCGATGTATTTGCCGCCATTGTCGGACCGAACACACAACAACTTCTTGCCCGTCTCCCTTTCAACGGAGGCCTGAAACTCCTTGAAAGTAGGCAGCACCTGATCCTTGGTCTTTAAGGCATAGACCCAAACCTTCCTGGAACAGTCATCAATAAAAGTCACAAAGTAAGAAGCACCACCAAGAGATTTTACCTTCATAGGACCGCAGACATCCGAGTGAATCAACTCGAGCAACGCCGGCTACCTCGAACTTGGGTGACTTTGGAAAGACACCCTATTTTGCTTCCCAGCCAAACAGTGCGTGCATTTCTCCAACTTTGTAGACTTGAGCCCCGGAATCACTTTCCTGTTCACCAAGTAGCTCATCCCCTTCTCGCTGATATGGCCGAGCCGCCTGTGCCACAACTCGGTAGACGTATCACTGACTGCGTTCACCTCCTGTGCCCCCTCTGCGCTCTCCTCCATATAGTAGAGACCGGACTTCTTGCTTCCTCTGGCAATCACCATCGAACCTCTGGAAAGCTTCCACTGACTATTCCCGAAGAGACTGAAGAATCCCTCGTCATCCAACCTTCCAACCGACACCAGGTTGAAACGGATATCAGGGACATGACGAACATCCTTGAGAACAAGAACCGCACCCGTCTTCGTTCTCAAATGCACATCTCCAACGGCAACCGCCTTCGACACATCTCCGTTGCCCATCTTCAACACGCCACAGTCGCCTGTCGTGTAAGTGGCAAACAGTGCCCTATTGTGAGATACATGTGCTGAAGCCCCTGAGTCCACCAGCCAAGAATTGTCATCGCAGGTGAGGTTAGTAATGACCTCATCACCTACGACGATCACATCGCCTCCATGCATCGAGGCCGCCGCTGTAGTGTTCTCTTCTTGCTTCCCCTTGTCGCCCTTCTTCTCTCTCTTCCAAGCGAAACAATTCTGCTTGATATGGCCCTTCTTACCGCAATGGTAACACTCTGAGTCCTCGTACCGACCTTTGGACTTCCCCCTGCTCTTGTCTCTGCCACCACCTGGACCCCTGCTTTTGCCCCTTCCGCGGCTCTCTGAAACAAGTGCCTCTGAGTGGTGGGATGTGGATGAAGTACCCTGAGAACGTCTCCGCATCTCTTCATTCAACACCCCGCTCTTGGCAAACTCCAGACTGACCACGCCCTCTGGAGCAGAAGCGATCATAGATACTCGTACGGTCTCCCACGAGTCTGGCAAGATACACAGCAGCCACAGTCCCTGAACTTCGTCGTCGAACTTGACTCCCATAGAAGATAGCTGGTCAACCACGCCCTGGAACTCACTCAAGTGATCCGAAATAGATGTCCCATCCTTGTACCGCAGACCCATCATCGTTCGGATCAGGAACAACTTGTTTACCCCGGTCTTCTTCGCATACAAGGATTCCAGCTTATCCCACAACGTCTTCGCGTGCTCAATATTGGCAACGTGATTGTACACGTTCTCATCAACAAACTGCCGTATGTACCCACACACCTGTATGTGCTCGAACTTCCAGTCCTCCTCGGATTTATCACTGGGCCTCTCGGTTGCAAACACAGGTAGATACAGCTTCTTGACAAATAGTAAATCCTTCATCTTGCTCCGCCAATAATGATAGTTTGTGCCATTGAGGTTCACCATGCGCACCGGCTTCGCGTCCATCTCTCCTTTCTGGTTCCTCTGTCAACTCCTGACACCCTTTGAACCCAAAGCTCTGATACCACTCTGTTGGTATCAGCCAGAACAAAACCTATGCTCTGATACCACTCTGTTGGGAAAGAAACGCAGAAACCTTTCCCCAAACTGGAGAGTACCTGCGAGAGGAACGAGCAAACAACACACGAACCCAAAAACAAGCACACAAAAACAACCACGCAGACACAGAGAATTTTTGACGTGGAAACCCTTGCGGGAAAAAACCACGGGACGATCGGAGTCCAACCCTGAGAAGCCTCCACTAATGGAATAGAAGAATTACACCCTCTACAAACTCCTTTCGATCCAAATCGGATCCCCACAACACTCAGAGATAAGAACAATGATTACAAGGCTACGAAGAACGAGAACGACGAGTAGAGATTACCCGAAACACGATCTCCTTCGAAAACGACCTTCAATCCTCCGTCTTCTTCTCCGAAGTTGCAATGGCACTCTTGCCTCCTTCTCTCTCAAACTTGTGTTGTCCAATGCGATAATGAGTTGGGGTTGAGAAAACTCAATATATCTCCCTAATCCCGCAACCAACCTGGACCGTTGGATTAGATCCAATGATGAAAACTCATCCTGAAATCCGCTTCAGCCCCCCGACACACAGAGTTTGGCCAGAACACTGTGTGGGGCAACCAGCACTGGGTGGCCAAACCCTGGAACGGCCAGATCGAGTTCGGCTAGAACTCGGCCTGGGACCGAGTTCGGCCCGAACTCGGCAGACTTGGTCCAGAACCCCCTTTGGGGCAGCAGTAGCAGTAACAACTACTCCCGAGCTTCTCCGACATCGGACGGCGCTCTTCGTACTCCGGGATCTTCTCCACATAGCTTGGGAACCCCACCCACTCCAACACTATCTTTCTTTTTCCAGATAGTGAGATCCGACAAGGTTGTTTTGTTCAATATATGTGAGGGTGAAAACACACATTTTTCGAGGTTTTATTTTACATGAGCTTGACTCTTAACAGAGCCAAGTAACTCACATCTAATTTTGTTTATAGACTGTCATGTTGCACACATACGAAATACGGCCAAGGACACGATATGTATTCATACATTTTCAAATACATATAAAGGAGTTACCTATGTTGCACGAGTACGGACACCATTTTCCTTTGTCCGTGCAACATAGATTCGATATGAGCTTCAGCAATGAAGGTTGGAATTGATTAGAACCTGACATGGGACATGGCATCTAGGGCTAGTCTGATTATAACTTGATTGTTTCTTTGCCTTGGTATAGGTAATTTCATTCACAGTGTTTTTCATTTTCTCCCTTAACTAAATGTATACGACCTTTAAGGGAAATGGTTATAAAATATCGCTACTCTTGCTACTCTTGCTAGATGAGAGATGACTGCTTCTATCGATTCATTTGGTGAGTTCCACAAGGGATGTTAGGGGATTATATAATTGAAAGCTTTTGTAATGGAAGTCTTTCACTTCTTAGGTTGTGTAACTGATTGCAGATACATATAATTGAAGAATTTCTTTCTATATATATATAAACAGTTCTAGCTCTTTGTCATGATTCTTTAGGTGATGTGTAATTTGCTTATACTTGTAAGTTGAGTTCATGAAGCACTAGGGTTATAAATATTGAATAAAATAGTCCATTTCATGGCATTTCATATCATTTCTGGAACAATAAAGTAGTTAATAAAATTTCAATGATGATAATGATAATTTTAAATTTATTGTTTCACAAGTATGCTATTTTTCTTCTCCTAGAAATGTTTAGATATATCATGTGCAATTTTGATTTTCTATTTAAAGTCCTTGTTGATTGGAAGAAATGTTTATATATATCATGTGCATTCATATCATTTCTGGAGCAAGAAAGTAGTTAATAAAATTTCTAATGATGATAATGATACCCTTTTAAATCTATTGTTTCACATGCATGCTATTTTTTCTTCTAGAAATGTTTAAATATATCATGTGCAGTTTTGATATTCTATTTGAAGTCTTTGTTGATTGGAAGAAATTATGTTTTTTTTTTAAGATAAACATTTTTAATTGAAAGGTAGAAGTGATATATTGATGATCTTAAACTAACATTTCCGATTTTATTGATATGAAATTCCCTCAGATGATGAGTATATTTCTACGTTGGTGAGTGAGCCAGAGGTGCTTCCTCCTAGTGACTCGAACTCAGGTACCTTCTTTTGGTACATTTGTTGGTGCATATATAACTATGTTAACATATATCACATCACTTTTTTAAATTTGTTAAATGTTTTCAGTTGAAAAACTTAAGGATCTTTTGGACCTCAAAATTGGGCACCCAAACTTGGAAAAAGGTTATACACTGAAGGAAGAGTATGTCTGATCCTTTTGTTAACTTTTTTCTATGACAATATATTGCCACATGGTAGGTCAATGAATTTGTAACATATATCAGTATGGCTGATATTGATCTTATTGTAGGATAATAGAATTGTGATTGTTTTAGCTTGTTATTTTTATCCTTTGGTGGAGAGTAAGTACATTGTTTACGTCATGAGAGTTATTGCTTTAATTTATCAGCTGATTGATATGAACACACACTATTAACTTTCTACAAGCAATACAAGTCTTCAAGGTCCTTCCTTCCACATGTTTTATTTTACTTGATTGTGATGTTTCTTATGCACAACCAAAACACAAAACCAAAACCAACAAAGTATCAGTATCTAGATACAAGTGCAAATCACGAAAGAACTAAATAACGACTAGTGTAACTATAGTAAAGATACAAGTAGTGATAGTGTTGAGGGAAGCCAAAGAAGTTTTGTTTGGTGGAGTAAATGAAGCCAAGTAAATAATTCCTCATAACTTAAAATCACACTAAACCCTACCTCATAGACCACCTCCCCACTATCCCTCACTTCTTGAACAGTGAGCAAAAGAGAAATCTATTATGATGGTGTTGAAAGTCTATTACAATCGGGCATCAATAACTATTTGAACAAACCATGGAAATGAAAAACTTATGATGTTGCAGAAAGTCATATTACAATCAGGCATCAAGAAGTATTTCAACAAACCATGGAAATGAAAAACTTATGATGTTGCAGAAAGTCATATTACAATCAGGCATCAAGAAGTATTTCAACAAACTGGAAATGAATAACTTAAAATCAAGATGACAGAAATTACATATAATTTATGACACTCCAAGAATTATTGATTATATGGGGACATGATAACGGGACCGAATTTGCAGCTGTTGGCACAAACACATGAACAGGTGTGTGTGCATGGGTGACATTGATGTATGCAAGAAAACCTGCAGTATATCAAATTAAAGTTACTGGCTGTTTTCTTTATTTTTTTTCTTTCTATTTTTAGAGTGTTCTTTTTTATTTCTATGTATTTCATTTCACATATTCGCTATGGAAATTCATCACTTTTTTCTTATTTTCATATTTTGCCATGAGATATGCTTATTTAGATGACGGATCCTAAGATTCTGATCGAGATGAAACAACCCTTTCGCAAATAGAGCCAGGACCATTTCCTTCAAATGACAGTTGGAGTCCTCAATCCCCACATAGAAAACCATCACTGAGCCCAAATACACCACATGAAGAACCATCGTTGAATTTGAGCTCAAACACACCACATGAAAAACCATCATTGAGCTTAAACTCAGTTGGTTCACTCAATGGGGACATTAAAGAAGATGAGAGGGAGTAATGACCCATAAGAATAAACAGTAGAACTATGAATCTCTCGTCGAGATACATACTTAAATTAACTATGATCTGTGCTTCCTTACAAGTTCCCTTCGTAAGCCTTCGTGTTTACTTCTCTCCTCTCATTTAGTCTACTTGTTTGTCATAAAACTGCAAGTCCATTCTAGATGTAATATGATTATGTAGACAAATTTCGTAGTAGTGTTGTTACTTGTCAGCTTGTTGGTTCATTTTGATATAACTGTAATCGTAATGGAATTGAGCTTGTAATATAATATAGTTACAATTATATTAGCATGGTTGGTTGGAACGTTACGTTGTAGGTTTGTGTGTTATAAACAAATTAGTCACAATGGGAGGTCCACTTCCAGTCCACACTGGCATTATATTGGAAGTTGCTTGCAACGTTTTTCCAGCCTTATTATATTGGAAGTCTTCGCCTCCCCATACTCACTAGGTGTTCCTACGTTTCTACTGTTTGCTCCTTCATTGAGTTTCATATTTAAATGAGCTCCAATATATTGTCAACCTCAGCACTACTTGGTTGCTCCAACTATGCTTAACTTGGTTGCTCCAACTATGCGCATGAGTTCTGCTTGAGTAGGCGCATAGTTATTGGTCCAATTATGCCCATGGGTTCTACTGTATCGCTTCATAGGTTCTCCAGGAATGTAATTACCCAACATGAAGGCAACTTCATTTAAGTCTAGGTTGGATAGGGTTGGATTACAGTTACGACATAAAGAGCCATTGGAAGGAGGACCGCAGATCCAATCCTAAACCAAAACAACAAAGTATAGCTTAACTTGGTTGCTTTGATTACTTAACTTGGTTGATATAGTTGCAAAGGTTGAGCGATCTAGCATGGTTACTGGTGGGTGGACACTGGTGCATCAAGCCACATGTGCTCTAAGAGGAGCTGTTTATTAAGAACAAGCCTATCTTTCAAGAAGTCTCGATGGCGAACAAGTCCTAAGCAGAAGAATTGGAAGAGTACTGTATATAACACATTGGTCGCACATTGGTCGCCTAAGACACTCTGTCACAACGATGATTGGTCACAATAGGTATAAATATTTCATAAATTCATTAGCTATTTACAAATATAGGTGCACATTCGATTGGTAAAGTTAAAGCGAACCTGAATTTGTTGGAACCGATCAAACTGAAAGTAGGAATTTGGATTTATAAAACAGTGCATAATAAAATATCAAATCTTTAAATATTTTATTCACAAATGATACATATATAAATTATTACAATTATTCAGAGTACAAAAATTCACAATATCAAGTAACAAACTTTAAAAAGTCCTCAAACATCTTTTTGTTGCTATTTTTATTGCAAGATAGTCACGTCAAATATGTATCGGACACGCCTCGGACACAACTCCAAAATACACTAGGGGTACTTGAGATGCGGAACTTGTCAGTATGTGCTGCTATCCATCTCAACTGGCCTTTTAGCTTGGTAATTGTGAGTCTGGTGATATATCCAAGTATTTCTCTACCCTTTGAGAGGTGTAACTGCAAGTGCATCTTATGTGGCAATGATCCCATTATTGCACTCTACAGTTAACAGCAGCAATTGCATTCTCAGCCTGCAAGAAAAGACTCAGATTTATAAACCATCTCATTTACTCTAACAAACAACTGTCATTATATAATGGATATTTTTGAAGTACAGATAAAATAATCAAGTTGTGATTTTAAAAGTGTAAATAGGGATGATTAAAAAAAGGAGCACCTAAACATTGTGTTTTTTAATTAAGTTGCAAGTATATAGTACCTGATCTTTCTCTAGCAAGATATTCCATTCTTTCTGTTCTACAAACATTCATGTCTCGGATTCGGGCAATGAGATTATATAGTTCGGGTCACCGAGCAAGATAATTTGACTGCATAAAAATTTAATGAATATTTAATTAGTAGAACTAAAATTTACAAATTGTTATACTCAAGAACTTGATATCCTTGATTCAGAAAATGTAGCAAGGTAGAATACCCAGGGTTGCTTAAATGAATTATAACTACATAGGCAACTTACCAGTTAACTCATTTATTGCACTTTCTATATCCTGTAAAAGAAAATTCAAAATGCATGATAGAAATTTCATGTGGTTTATAGGAAATGTCAAGTAGATCAAACAACTAATTTACTACACCTGTTGATTTTGAAAAGAAACAAAGCCAAGCCCTCTTGAACATCTAGTCTTTTGATCCCACATGACCCTTACATCTCTGCACAAAATATTAGTTTTTTTAAAGGAAGAGTAGTGCACAAAAGGAGCAAAAGCTCAAGATTGACGTTGGGAGATAGCCCGGAACGTCTACAAAATATGTGATGGGTCCAAGAGACCACAAAAAACTAAAAGACGCAAGGACTTCCCACCCCTACACTAGGTACAGGAAGTAGAGCCCCGTTGACACAAAATATTAGTTAACGACCCTCTTTGTTAGTAATCGGTATATTGTTGCTAAAAATACATTAGTTTCCACCTTTAGCTTGTAACTTCATCCTGAGATCATATCATACAAGAACGGGAATGGTGTTTTCATTTTCTTAGTGTGTATTTTGGAGGTTTACAATCAAGTTATTGATGGAGGACTATAGCTTTCTCATATTAGTCTTGCAATGGTCATGCTTAGCAGTTGGTTGTCCTAGAAAAAGGCATTTTCTCCAAAAACTTACTAAGTAAGATGATTCCTTCTCCCTATGAAGCTTGAATTTCCATAACTAAATTTGTCAAAAGTACACTTCATGGCCTTCTGTCAAAATATAAACTCCATGCTGCATCTAGATATTTCCATTAAAATCTCAATACTTTGTACTTGCTTTCTATTTTGATTTTCCTTTCTTAATTATCCCATGTTGGAATCTGGAACCTCAGAACATATCATGGATTCCAATTTAAGTTTCCCTTTTCCTTTGCTCCCTAAACTTGCATTTTATGCTACGAAGCACTGATATCCAAAGTAGATGTTGTATCGTATCATATTGTGTCCATTTTGGACAAGTATGAGACATGTTGTATCCTATGTCCAATCCAATCACCCTAGGCCATTAACAAAACAGGGTTAACAGTCTGATATTAATATTCACTGCAATAACTAAGTACTTCCACAATGATCTACCGGAGAGTAGCTCGGTGACCACCACCCTCACGGAATCCTTACCCAATTCCATATATTTATGATAATTTAAGTGATTCAACCTACCGACGTGTCAATCCTAATCAAATGTATGCATGTAATAAACTACCACCATATGAAACATATGATATAATGCTCCTAGGAAAACGATTAAAGTTTATAGACTTTGACTTGTTTCTTGAATAGTCCAGGTTTTTTTTTTTTTTTTTTGCTTTCTTGTTTCATGAAATTGAGTTCTTTTATGAAAGAAGAGGCTTAAAAAAACAAGCAAAACAAGATAAATTTACAGCAATGTAAGGTGATAAGACCATTTATAAAGCAAATTGTGGTTATAAGAAATATCCACAAAAGTAAGTGAAATGGAGCATACAATAGGTATAAGGGCCCGTTTGGTAAACTGTATTTAAAGGTGGAATTTAGGACTTTATGGATTTTGAGTCAAATCCATGGAATTCTATGTTTGGTTGGAGTTGGATTTGGATATGAAAAGTGGATACCAAACCCAAATTTTGGATTTGGAAGAATGAAAGTTAGATTTTTTTTTCCTAAAATAATTTTACTTTTTTAAAATATTTAATTAATACTAATTAATAAATAAATAATATTAAAATTTATGTAACAATTAGTTATTATTTTATATATGATTTTTTATTCTTAATTAATTATTATTAGCTATTTTTATTAATTAATAATTTATCATAATTAATGATTTATTAATTTATTACTTATAATTATAATCTTGATTAATAATTTATAATTTTGTTTTAATATTTTATAATAATCTTAATTAATAATTTATACCTTTATTAATCATAATTATAATAATTTATTAATCATAACTATAAAGTCATCCTTTTTTGTAATTTCCAGTATGAGTATTAGTAATGCGTCCAACATGAAACTTGTGATTGGTAGTTTAATTAATAATTTATAAATAAATATTTAATTATAATCTTAATTTATAACTTTTTAGTCTTAATTATAAACTTAATTATAAATTACTATTTATGATAATCTTAATTAACAATATATTAATCCTAATTAACATCGAAATTAATAATTTATTATTTAATAATTTTATAGTTAATAATTTCAATTAATAATTTATTAATCGTCATTGTAATCATCATTATAATCTTAATTAATAATTTATTAACAATAACTATAATAATGTTTCTTTATTAATCATAACTATAATTATAATAATTAATTAATTAATGATTTATTTATTTATTATTTTATTATCATAATTATAAATTATAATTATAGTTTACCAAATCTGTTTGGTTGGAGTTGGATTTGAAATTGGATATGTGGATTTGGATTTGGATTTGGATTTTGGATTTCCAAATCCAAATTTAAATTCTTGTTACCAAACAAGTCCATCCGAAACTAAAAATTAGGGGTCAGAAAAATAATGAAGAACTAGGTTTTGCGAAGCTTACTCTATGCATTCGTTTAGAGATGTCGACAACTTTGAAAGTATATGATTGGTGTTCTCAAAGATTGGTTTGATTACTATTATCATGAATTTCTTAAAGAGATGGGCTTCCTTGACAAGTTCATTAGTGGTCTTTCATCCAACAAGTATTATAAATTAATTCACGAGCGTGCCACTGTTGTTGTGTCTCTGTCCGCGACCGGAGCAAAAACTCGAAGAAGAGAATAGAGAGGAGGGTGAAGCTAGGCTAATGGTAAGGATTCTTAGGTCGCAGTAGAGAGGAGAGAGGAGATCAATAGAAGGCTAATGGTAAGGATTCTTAGGTCTGTTGTTGTGGGGGCGACGAGCTTGCGAGGGCCTCTGGAATTGGGAGGCGGGAATTTAGAATTGGGAAGGAGGGGATCAATAGAATTTGGGATAAGTAGGAATGTTTTTAATATTAAAACAAGTAAATAATATTTTAGTAATAGTTTTAGATATTATCACTATAATTATTTTACAAATTTGTAACGATAATAAGCATTAGAAAGGAAAAAAAAATAGTATTATAAATTATCTATTTTAGTGTAGTGAATTTTTTTCCACAAATATATCGCGAATAAAACTTAAACGGTAAAACATATTCATCCTCGTAAAAAAATTGGTGGAAAATTTAGTTTTTTTATTCTACTTTAGTCGATAAATAGTTTTAGTAGTCTTAGATTTTTCTTACAACAAATTATTGGTCGGCCCAAATTAATTATTAGTTGATAGAGAGTTCACAAGTATTTTTGACAATATGGAAGACTTTAAGAGAACTATATTTTTTAGTCACTAAAGATCAGCTTGGGCTACTAAATTTCTTTGGTCATACCAGATTTTGTTGCCTAAAGTCCCTATCCTTGTAGTGGCCGCATCTTCAAAGTCTTAAAGTTCCAGCTCGTGGGTGAGTAGCTTTTTCACGAGCGTTTCAAGGGACTTGGTAGTGAGGTCGTTTCCTTCAACGATCGTTGTAGCCTTCAGAATCCAATTCTTTATGAGAGCTCGCAACACCTTGCGAATCTTCTTATGGTTATTATGTTCTTTGCCTATGGAGGACAAAGAATTTACAATATCCAGAATCTTGTGAACATTTGTGTAACGTATTCGTTTGGCTTCATCTTGAATGCCTCATATTCTTGAGTAAGTGATGAGAACATAAAATGTTATATTTTTATCACTTAATGTTCACCATTTATGCTCATTTTATGACTAAAGGTAATCATTATATTTCTATTTTGATTTATGTTGCAGTTGGAGACACTATGTGCGAAATGGAGCTAAATTGTAATTCTGGACAGTTTTGACACATTTTACCAAAATGAGCATAACTTTCTCATCCGAAAAGCAATAGAGGTGATTCAAAAATATTTAGAAAGCTAAGACATAGGGCTACAACTTTTATATTTTGTGTTTTTCGCAAATCAAGTTTCATCATGGACGAAATTAGACTTAAAGTTGGGTCAAATATGCTGTGAACAAAAATAGGAACCAAAATAACCATTTTCCTACTTGTTCTATGACTTAGTCTATTTGGTTTGAGAAGTAACTTTTAGAGGATATGTGGGAAGATATTTTGGGCTTGAAACAACTAATTTATGGTGTATAAAATGGGGTAGAAATCATGAGAAGACACCACACAACACAACTCTTCTTATTCTCCAACTTTTCTTTTGAAGTTTTGATGAACATGTGCGGCTAAAAGTCTTGTTGGTCGAAGTGTACAGAAGCCTTGGAATCAATAAAAACTTGTGAGATCTAATTTGTGTTTATATGTTTAATTTGTACTTTGAGTATCAAATATTTTCTTATGCATATTTCATGATTATCTTGTTTAATTACTAGGATGCATACTAGTTTATTATTCTTGATAATCTACTGCTAAATTAGATATCAAATCCGTAATAGTTTATTGTTTCTAATTTGTGAAGCAACCAAGCTTTAATAAACTGCTTTATTTTATTAGATCTTAGGAGAAATTTTTTTGACAAAATTAAATGCAACCGCTTGTGCTTGTATTGTTTTGCTTTATCGATCTCTTTGTTCTTTAAGAAATTGCTAGATTAAATCTATAGCGCTTGTCTTAGATTATTTAGTAAGTAAAGTTAATTAGGTCGCTTGTATCTAATTAACTAAGCCTAAGAGAGATAGGAAGATACTTCCAATGGTAAATATTCAAAGTATGATTTAATTTATGCTTGCAACAATGATCAATTTTATGATTTCCAATGGTGAATGTTCACTGAGACCAATATTTGTTCCTTTGATTGACTTTACTTATTTTTAGTTCTTCTTAAATTATCTATTATCATATTCAAGACTCTCCCCTCTCCTTGTTCACTTAACACAAATCTAAACTAATTACTCTCCGTGTGATCGATCCTTACTCTCTCAACTACATATAATTTGAAGAGTAAATATTTTATTTTTGGGTGCCTGCGACAACACACCAAATTTTGGCGTCGTTGCTGGGGAGTAATTCTAGTTGAAGTTTGTGCTTTTTATTCTCATGAAATAATTTTTTGTTTATTAGAAAAAAGATTTAATAGGACATGGCGACCAATTATCAACAAGTTGGCACTTGGCTGGATCTTCCTTCTAGGCATGCAAATGAGGTAAATGTTTCTTCTCTTGAACAACAAATTGCTAGTTTAACTTCTCTTCATCAAATGGTTGTAGGTGGTAATATGCAAACAACAATGGCTTGTGAGATTTGTTTAGTAATAGGACATCCAACTGATATGTGCCCAATACTTGAAGACAAGCCCAGGATAACTCAAAATCGCTTAAGTTACCAGCAGTGCAAGCAACCATATCCCCATGAACAACAATTAGGCCAAACTTCTAAACCTGGTGTGTCTTTAGAAGATATTGTTAAGTCTCTTGCCGCTAATATTTTTCAATTTCAACAGGAGACGAGGGCCAGCATCCAAAGTCTGAACAATCAAATGAGCCAAATGGCTACAACAATTAATAAACTAGAGGCACAAAGTTTGGAGAAATTATCATCTCAAATGATAATAAATCCAAAAGAAAATTCAAGTATAATCGTTTTGAGAAATGGCAAAGAGGTTGAGAACCTAGTAAAGAAAGTGCCTACATCACAAAAACAAGAAGAAGATATCAACGACGTTGTCGACACGAACATTCCAAATGACGATGTAGTACCATATGCACAAGAAGTTTTTGAACTCAATGGCAAAGGTGGATTCGATACTGCCATTAGTGAGCATGTTGAGGAAGTGCATGAGAAGTTATCTTTGATATCTAATTTGCAGGAAACTATAGCAGCATTCACTGATTTTCTGAAAATGTAGCAGTCAGGTAACTTTCCTTATATGGCATTGCCAATTTTTAACAAGATGCTTTTACCCTATATTTTGCAAGACTATTCAATATGTGAAACCCCTGCATAGTTGTGTCAAGTGTGCATAGAGTCGAGCCAACGACGTATTAAACAAAGGCGCTGCTTGGGAGGCAACCCAAGGGGAGTTTGTTCTTATTCTTGCATTTTTTGTTTATTTTTGTCTTTTCTTTGCATTTAGCCTTACATTGGGACAATGTCAGTTTAGATGTGGGGGAGGGGATTTAAATTATTTTAAGCAGTTTCAGTTTTTTTTTTATGTTTCCAAAAAAATGAGTCTTTATTTTATTTTTTTGTGGTTTTCAATAAAGTTTTATTTTATTTTATTTTCAAAAAAAAGTTATGTTTTTTTTTCAATAATTTTTGGTTATGTCATGAGGAAGATTTAACTAAGTTTAAAAAATTCAAAAAATGATTGAATAAATACTTTTTTCAACTTAGAATTAATTAGTATAGTTATTTTCCTTGAGGATGGTTGTGACTCAATTTGGTAGACAAAAGCCGGTAAGATTTTGAGCCTTTAGACTGACACATCAGTCTCACTATTTTCTTTGATGAGAGATTCTTCCATGGACTTGTTTCTCTAGAACTTGCTTAGATTCTCTTCGATGTCACATCGGCACATGCATACATGAATATGATTAAGGCCATCCTTGTTATACGCTACATAAGCCAAATAGCCTACCCTGAACTTACTTTTCCTTTGGTTGAACCCCTTTGAGCCTTATTACTTCTATTTTTTAACCCATATTACAAGCTTTAACCTGAAAAAAATCCTTACCCAGGCCAGAAAACTAGTGGAGCATTATGATATGTATGGGTTTATAAAAATAAGTGTGGGGTATCTGAATTTCTAGTTTGGCTACATATTTTCATTCTCAAATTCTTGAGTTCCATCATGAAAAAAAATATTAAAAAAAGCGAAAAAAATGAAAATGAAAAAAAAGATGATGAGAAAAAGAAAGAAAGAAAGAAGTAATAAAAAAAAAGTGATGGAGGAAATTACTTTTGATATTCATTTTCATAATTCTTCCTCCAATTCCAACGAAGGGGTATGTTGAATGCTTTAAGGTCAATTTGAAGAAGCTAAATGGGGTGATTGGTTTTATATATTTTATATATTCGAGCTTGAGTTAAATCATTTTTGCTCCACTAGTTTTGATGGCTTTTAGCTACACTCCCAAATATATCCTACCTTAATCCTAAGCCCCACTACAACCCATAAAAAGTTCTTATGATTTGGGGCATGTGATCCAAGTGGTGGAGAATGAAAAGATATGCAAGCTTATGGTAGATCATTTCTTTTGTAATGAATTTGAGCGAAATACTTATCCTTCAAACCGATGCGAGTTGAGTGTTTATTCCTTTGAGCGTTTACCAATTTAGTTTACTCCATCTTCAAGTGAAAATACATACTAAGTAATTAGAAGTTGTCTAAGAATATATTTTCATGATATGTTATGAGTTTTAAAGAGCTTAGTTATTCTTTATTTATGGCATTACAATCTTGATTTTCGTTTTGAAAAAAACAATTTTGATTTTTTTCCGAGGACGAACAAAATTTAAGTGTGGGGGTATTTGATGAGAACATAAAATGTTATATTTTTATCACTTAATGTTCACCATTTATGCTAATTTTATGACTAAAAGTACTCATTATATTTCTATTTTGATTTAGGTTGCAGTTGGAGACACTATGTGCAAAATAGAACTAAATTGCAATTATGTACAGTTTTGACACATTTTACCAAAATGAGCATAACTTTCTCATCCGAAAAGCAATGAAGGTGATTCAAAAAGATTTTGAAAGCTAAGACATAGGGCTACAACTTTTATATTTTGTGTTTTTCGTAAATCAAGCAGCATCATGGACGAAATTAGACTTAAAGTTGGGTCAAATATGCTATGAACAAAAATAGGAACCAAAATAACCATTTCCCTACTTGTTCTATGACTTAGTATATTTGGTTTGAGAAGTTGTAACTTTTAGAGGATATGTGGGGAGATATTTTGGGCTTGAAACAACTAATTTATGGTGTATAAAAGGGGGTAGAAATCGTGAGAAGACACCACACAACACAACTCTTTTTCTTCTTCTCCAACTTTTCTTTTGAAGTTTTGATGAACATGCGGCTAAAAGTCTTGTTGGTCGAAGTGTACAGAAGCCTTGGAATCAATAAAAACTGGTGAGATCTAATTTGTGTTTATATGTTTAATTTGTACTTTGAGTATCAAATGTTTTCTTATGCATATTTCATGATTATCTTGTTTAATTACTAGGATGCATACTAGTTTATTATTCTTGATAATCTACTGCTAAATTAGATATCAAATCCGTAATAGTTTGATGTTTTTAATTTGTGAAGCAACCAAGCTTTAATAAACTGCTTTGTTTTATTAGATCTTAGGAGAAAAATGTTTGACAAAATTAAATGCAACCGCTTGTGCTTGTATTGTTTTGCTTTATCGATCTCTTTGTTCTTTAAGAAATTGCTAGATTAAATCTATAGCGCTTGTCTTAGATTATTTAGTAAGTAAAGTTAATTAGGTCGCTTGTATCTAATTAACTAAGCTTAAGAGAGATAGGAAGATACTTCCAACGGTAAATATTCAAAGTATGATTTAATTTATGCTTGCATCAATGATCAATTTTTTGATTTTCAATGGTGAATGTTCACTGAGACCAATATTTGTTCTTTTGATTGACTTTAATTGCTTTTAGTTCTTCTTAAATTTTCTATTATCATATTCAAGACTCTCCCCCCTCCTTGTTCACATAACACAAATCTAAACTAATTACTCTCCGTGGGATCGATCCTTAGTCTCTCTACTACATATAATTTTAAGAGTAAAGGTTTTATTTTTGGGTGCCTGCGACAGCACACTAGTAAGTTTACTGTTCTTTGACTTTTTGACTTGCGTAGTGCCTTCATGAGTAACTTCAAGAAGTTTCCATACCTCATGAGATGTTGTGCATGTAGATACTCTATTAAATTTAGTCAGGTCTAAAGTACAAAATAAAGCATTAATAGCACTTGTCATGTGCTTTTTCAACCAAATTTCCATCGATATGAACACAATGGGGCTTTTTATAGCCATTAACTACAATTGACCATAAGTCAAAATCTAGAGATTTTAAAGGAAACTCATACGTGTTTTCCAATAAGTGTAATTGGTACCATCAAACAGTGGGGGTCTATTTGTGGTATGGCCTTCAGTTGTTAAGTTCATACTTGCCATATGTGATATAGTAATCTATGTAAAGCAGTTATATATAAAGAAAGTAATAACAGTATTATCTCACTTTACCTGAACGCTCAGATACCAATTATAGGAACGAATCGATATACTCTATAGGGGATGAATAGAGTAGGCAGCAGAATGTTGTTAAAAAGTTAGCATCAATATCACATAAATATATCACAGATATGAGTAAGTAAAAGTAAAATTCAAAGAGCAAACTCAAATACCGCGATGTATACTGGTCTCCCTCTTGTGGGGACTAATCCAGTCGGAAGAACTCTAGCTCCTGTTTGAAATCCACTATGGAAAATTGCAAGTTTTCATCCGACGTCCTTGTTACTTCTACAAACGTGAGCTTTGGTCCGAAGCACTCGACCAACTTCAATTGTGAAGTGTCTTACTTCTATCAAGCCTCTTGATTTTAATTCCTCTAAACTTCTAGAACGTACTGTAATGGCAAATCGACTAGAGGATTGTAGCTGGCTTGGGATTTGAAATTGAAAGCGTTTTTGTAATATTGTAGTAAGCTTAAAGTGAAGAGATATGAAAGTGAATTAGTGTGTTGAAATGGTAGAATTTCTTCTCTATTTATAGGATTTTTAAATGGAGAATTTGGCAGAATTTGGATAGAATTCGGACATAATTCTATGAGAGAATATCGATATATAGTCGTTGCATCCATAACTGCCGTAAGACTGAGTTTAAAAAGCAACGTTCTACTAGCTGAACTCGGGCTAATTCGGGGCGAATTCGTGCTGAATGCAGTTGGTCCAGAATTGGTTTAATTTTGGGTTTGCAACTTAGGTTTCGGGCTTTTGAAAGGCCAAGCAGTTAAGAAGTACTTTGGACTTTGTGAGTGGACTATTTTTCGAAATAAAAGGGTATTTTGAAAATGTTTATTATGTAGCCTATTTGCCAGTACGACGCGATTTACAATATATTCCTATACTCAATAAAATATGAAAATACATTGATAATTGAAATACAACACGACGACAAATACAGCTCCAAGTTCCATAGTCTTGAGCGGTAGCAGGCACAAGCTGTCGCTGTTTGTCAAGTAGCCCTTATATCGAGACATGGTTAGATCAATTATTAAAATATGGTTCGACCATGACCAATGGGCCAACATAAGTGTATATTTCTCCCTTCCAGTTTCTTTCTGTCCTGGTGTTTTGAGTGTTCTATTGTGTTTTTAGGGAGATGGGGATGTATGTTGGTGTGTGTTTAGGGAAATGGGGTTATATGTTAGCTAGATTCATTTAAAAAGTTTATAATATATATATATATATATATTTTTATAATATATATATATATATATATATATATATATATATATATATATATATATGTAGTCAAGGTGTGTGTATATATATGTATATATGTAGTAAGCAATAACTATCAATAAGAAAACTCAACATGGCCTATTTTATCTGTAATATTTAAGTTCTCGCTTGGATTATATAAACTCAATATGGCCTATTTTATCTGTAATATTTTATTCTGACTGATCATTGATATAGGTGAGGATGACATGCTTCCTACTTTTGATTTATGGACCATACGGGGGGAGGGAGACTCGAAGGCCAAAACCTAGAGATAGTTGAGTTTTATTCAGTTGCTCTTTATAAATTGTGAGACATTGTACTTTTTTTAGCAAATGTAAATATTTGAATATTGGAATTTAGTTTAATTTTGTGAATGAGCATTTATTTGTGATTTTGAGCATTGTGGCTAGACAACGTTCTACCGCCGACACTGCAGCGTAGGCTGGCTTGGACATGCACTCGCATCTCGAAAAACAGGTGCGGATTGTGACAAGTTTTTGTGGTGGCCCAAGCAGGTCAGTTTTTGCAAAATTTTGGAAACTCGTGATAGTACTTAAGTTAGGTCTACTATCGCGAGCCTGCGACTAGGAAATGCTAATTCACAATAGGATTGAAATGATCTAGGAGGTTGACTAGGAATAGGAGTCCCTCATTCAACTTGACTATTGGGTAGTTAATGATTGTTATGCATGCCATGCAATTTAGGTGAGAACTTATGAAATTTAGATAACTTGGGAGATTTCCATAGATACACTATTGCATTTTATATGGCAATAGGATCCAAGTAAGTAGACTAAGTGAGTAGACTATTTGTTTGTGACATACAATGGCAAGATAGAAGCGCACTGTCGCCATTTACTTGAATTATCGAGACTGCGGGTTCACTACAACCAACAGCGCACTGGCGTGGCATGATCCCTAAGTAAAAATAATTTCAAGTAAGCATAAGCTACCGGATGTTACTAAATACTATCTTGTTATCCTATTTTGATCTTCGAGTTAGTATGTCAATATTAGACAAAGTTAATAGGATACCCGATGTCGTATCCTTATTATTGGAGTCATGAAACCAAGGGTGTGTGATTGACATAATGCACCAAGAAGGATTCCCATGATCATTATAACGGAGATCTAAAAATAACAACGTCCATAGTGGAAGAGGTTTCAAGTGTTATATTTTGACTTTGGTCAAATTTTGTAGAACTTGAATGCTAGAGTGGGAACTTGTACATACTTAAAATAATAACGTCCATTTGCTCAAAGTTCACTCTCCCATTCGCTAAACCCCATATCCCCAAACCCCTACTTGTCTTAATTTTTTTCTTCTTCCTTTCGCTCCCGCCACCAAACGCCATGGAACCCGCCGCCCCCCTCACTGCAAACGTCGCCTCCCTCCTCGAAGACTTAACCCCATTTCTCTCTCATTACAATGAAACCTCCGTAGTATGCCGACTCTCCGATTATGTCCGCCCTTTGTTAGATCCCAACAGCAAGAAGGAGAAGAATAAATTCCTCTTGTTCGTGAAGAAAGTGTTCAATGTCATCACTGCCCACATCCATCAACTCCTCCCTCATGCCAATAGCATAACGCAACCCCTCCCTCTCGATGCCAATATGGTGGCGGCGACCCTCAATATGTACAACATGATCTTAGACTACATGGAGTGCATTCCCAGGTACGGAGACTCGGACTCAGCACTCATCCGTCGGGGAGCGCTGGTCTCGTACTCGGAGCAGTTTGGCAAATACCAAGAATCAAAGGAGTTGGGGGCTTCAATATTGAGGAAGCTTCAAATCAATGTCAGTAATAAGACTTGTGGTGATCTGAAGTCGAAGACCACAGAAATGCCATGGAAGGTAGTATGTACTATTGTTCGATCCGTTTTTAAGAGTGAACTACAAGTGGGTTTTGGACCTGGTCGAGTTCGTGACGCCCAAGATTAGGTATGAACTGACTTAAAAATTCTATTTTTGGCATGTACTGTTTATAGTAATTTAATTAAAATTGAAAGCTTCATTAATAGCTTATTCCGGAACTTTGTTTAAAGAAAATATGGAAAGAATGAATAAGTTACAGGAAACCTTAATGTTAATAGCAATACATTCAGAACGGACAAGAAGAAATATCATTAGGTAATAATTATATTATGACCAAATAATGAAGAGTTAGAAATATTTATTCACCTTTCATCTTGGATGATATATCAATTAGTGGTTACTGATTAATATTTTAGAATATTGCCTGGAACGAGAAAACCCAAAAAATTGGGGGGAGATAACCTTCTGAAACCCCCACCCCCGCCCCCAAAAAAGAAGAAGAAAAACTACACTCATTGGAAGGATCGAAAACCAATACTTTGATCCTTGGATAAAAGTAAAAGGTTGTAAGAAAATTGGCACAACTCGTCAGCTAAATTTGAAGGGTACAAAAAGAAAATACAGGAATATTGTAATAAGATGACATCGAGCAACAGTTTCCTACGGGAAACAGAAATGGTCATTGCTAAACTTATAATCCATTAAAGAAGTTAAGGACCATATTCAGCAAGTAACAATCAACACACCACACTTTAGGTTTGCTAAGTTAATTGTCAATGTTGTTAAGTCGTAAGAATGATTAAATCATGTGTTTAGAAAAACACAAGTATTCAAGAATACGCTTTAGTCATTCCCCTCTTTTTTGGCATTGTATTTCATAAGATGAAGCTGGAAAAATCAAAATTTAACTATTATTCCTATCAGAATATACTTCCGTAAAACAATAAGTAATTACCTTCCATCCAGACAAAGTTCTTCCGAAAGTTGCTCTTAGCAAATTAAGCATGTCAAAAGGTCTCGTGTCCCACTTGTAGAAATTTTTACAGATGTCAGAAAAATTTTGTACTTAGTGGATGACAGCAAACATCTCAAAGTAAATTGCAGGTAACATGGAACAGATCAAATAGAGTGATAATAAAAAATTTAAAGGAAAAATAGGAAATACTGGGACATACATTTAAGAAGTGGTCAATCGTGGAAGATTGGATGCACTCCAATAAAACCATTCTGCAAAAACGGGTAATTAGGTCCGTATAAAATGATATGTGCTCAGCAGCAAAGAAGCTCAAACAATGATGCAGATCAGTCACAAGTCGAGGATGATATGTTTCCATCAAAGTGTGATCCATGACCCTATATTTGCCAAAAAAAACATATCAAGTAAAAAATTTTGCAGAGAAAATATGACTGCAGCCCATTACAGTTAATTCCCTTTTTCTCGTTACAGAAAACATCAACAAAGCATTTATCCCAATTTTTTTGGGTTTTCTTGTTCCAGACAATATTCTAAAAATATTCATCAGTAACCACTAATTGATATATCATCCAAGATGAAAGGTGAATAAATATTTCTAACTCTTCATTATTGGGTTATTATTCATTATTGGGTCATAATAGAATTATTACCTAATAATATTCCTTCTTGTCCGTTCTGAATGTATTACTATTAACATTAAGGTTTCCTGTAACTTATTCATTCTTTCCATCTTTTCTTTAAACAAAGTTCCGGAATAAGCTATTAATGAATCTTTCAATTTTAATTAAATTACTGTAAACATTACATGCCAGAAATACAATTTTTAAGTCAGTTCATATCTAATCTTGGGCGTCACGAGATTGACCAGGTCCAAAACCCACTTGTAGTCATCCACGGCCTTCGATTCACTCTTAAAAATGGATCGAACAATAGTACATACTACCTTCCACAGCAATTCTGTGATCTTCGACTTCAGATCACCACAAGTCTTATTACTGACATTGATTTGAAGCTTCCTCAATATTGAAGCCCCCAATTCTTTTGATTCTTGGTATTTCCCAAACTACTCCGAGTACGAGACCAGCGCTCCCCGACAGATGACTGTCGAGTCCGAGTCTCCGCACCTGGGAATGCACTCCATGCAGTCTAAGATCATGTTGTACATATTGAGGGTCACCGCCACCATATTAGCATCGAGAGGGAGGGGTTGCGTGATGGTATTGGCATCAGGAAGGAGTTGCTGGATGTGGGCAGTGATGACATTGAACACCTTCTTCACGAATGGGAGGAATTTATTCTTCTCATTCTTGCTGTTGGGATCTAACAAAGGGCAGACATAATCGGAGAATCGGCATACTACGGAGGTTTCGTTGTAATGAGAGAGAAATAGGGTTAAGTCTTCGAGAAGGGAGGCGGCGTTTGCAGTGAGGGCGGCGGCGGGTTCCATGGCGTTTGGTGGAGGGAGCGAAAGGAGGAAGAAAAAAATTAAGACAAGTAGGGGTTTGGGGATATGGGGTTTAGCGAATGGTATGTACAAGTTCCCACTCTAGCCTTCAAGTTCTACAAAATTTGACCAAAGTCAAAATGTAACACTTGAAACCTCTTCACGTTAGTTATTTTTAGATCTCCCTTGTTATAAAGATCATGGGAATCCTTCTTGGTGCACAAATCATCTTTTATAGGATAATTTGTAACTTAAATATTACAAATAAAATGGGCTAAAAAATTTATAACAAATCCAAGCGAGAACTAATCTAATTTATGTCAATCACACACCCTTGGTTTCATGACTCCAATAATAAGGATATGACATCGGGTATCCTATTAACTTTGTCTAATATTGACATACTAACTCGAAGATCAAAATAGGACAACAGGACATAGTATTTAGTAACATCTGGTAGCTTACGCTTACTTGAAATTATTTTTACTTAGGGATCATGCCACGCCAGTGCGCTGTTGGTTGCAGTGAACCCGCAGTCTCGATAATTCAAGTAAACGGCGACAGTGCGCTTCTGTCTTGCCATTGTACGTCACAATCAATATCACTTTAAAACTATAATAACGTGGCTGAATTGAACAATAAGTAATAAGACTAATTAGTACATATAAGAGGTACACAATATTGGAAATCTAACAAATTCATATATAGTGAGTTAATATTATTATTATTCGCTTAGCCTCTATCATATATTTTCTGTTTATGTCAACAATTAATTGGTCAATAATAACAGTTGCGGAAACCATAGGTAACAATAGAAGCATCCATTGTATTGGTGATATCCAACATATTGTAGGCGTCACACAACTTCTCTCAAAATATTTATAACAGAGAACCGAGGTGTGCCTCTTGTAAATCTGCATTGTTAGAATGCATGGATAAACAAACACAAGACAAAAAAAAATGTATCATCCTTATGAGATTGTATTATAAAGGGTAGAATGCGGAGGACATAAGTTATGTATCCCTTTACACCGCCTCCTAACGGGCATGGGAAAAAAGTTGAAGGAAGCAGGTCATGCAAGCATTTCATTTTCTTGTACTCCAACAACTTCTGCTAAGCCATACATATCCTTTTGGGTATAGCTATAAAGATCTCTCTCGACTGGCATTACATGCTTTCTTCTGTTGTCCCTCTCGTATGTTGTTTAGTCAACCTGCGGTTTATTCCCTGATTATCTTTTTCTTCTTAACTGTTGCATGGACAAAAAAAGGGGACACATGGCACGGACCTGGCACAAATTTGGTATCATAGTCTGTGAAGCTATTTTAATTAATATTGTGCTATTTTGTCAGGGTGGCGTTAATAATATTCTTGAATTTGTGTCTTACTGTGATGTTCTTAACGATAATTTCTTCTTGCCATGTGTCTAGACATCATAGACAAGGTTACTAGCAGGCATGAATAGGGTAAGTTGCAGGCAAAAATGATCTTACCTACAGACATTCGGTAATTAAATTTCTCTATCAACATATTTTTGGAGGAATTTCTTCTTTGTTCATATTTGGATGATGTTGATCATCAGTCATGATATACATTTGTATGACACCGACCTATCGTCATCATAGTAAACTGATTTATGATGTTTAAAGTACTACAATTCAGAAGACAGTGTAGGAGATTATGTTGTATGTATTCTTTTGTCATACTAATTATCATGAAATTACTAATGTGTTTGAAAAACAGATTATTCAGTTTAAGCCATATTCATATTTTTCCAGATCCACTCAA
Source organism: Iris pallida (assembly GCA_029216955.1). NCBI lineage: Eukaryota > Viridiplantae > Streptophyta > Magnoliopsida > Asparagales > Iridaceae > Iris > Iris pallida. The sequence goes on from JANAVB010003199.1 coordinate 1,095,926, forward strand.
TTGCACTACTGTTGGATTATAGTAATAGTCCAAGGTATGATGATAATTAAAGGTTTCAATATAATCAAGACCTCATATATACCAATTCTTTACGAAGTAAATAGATATGATGACAAACTTCCACGCCCCACATTAGGAACTCCTGAATTTCATAGCAATTTAATTGAGACACCGAGCATCACCATCATCTTCTACAACTCCATTTTTTTATTTATCTGCAACATCTTTCCACGAGCTGAAAAAGATCGCAACCCTAGTGTATCCTTGTTTCTAAAAGAAACAAGAAACTGTGCAGCAGGATCTCTTTTTCTTACATTAGTCATTGTATCAAGAAACCATCCACCACGAGGTACTCATTGTCTAGACACATGCAATCCAGGATGATCCCTTGTATGCAATGCTATAACATAACCATCTTTCAGCAGTTTACCACATCTTCTATTAAGCCCTGCACTTCCTGTTACCTGTTTCTCAGGAGTTGATTCCCAATGTTACTCAAATGCTCCGATGTGCTTATTTCTAGAGTCCTCTGGAGAAGCAAATTGAAGTTTATCATATATGTAGGTATATACTGGTTGTATGCAATGCTATAACATAACCATCTTTCATAAGTTCTTGTTTCTTCCAAGTTCTGAGTTATTCATGAACTTTGGCTGATTTTTAAATCCATAATCTAGTCCCACTGGAGATAGGTTTTTGTTAATGTTACACAGTACATGGCTCTTAACTGAGTTGAGTGGAAGAAAAAGATTCGATTAGTCGACCCCAAAAGATTGGGATAAAGGCTTTGCTGTTCTTGTGGCAAGTCCTCTGGAAAGGCATATTTATTAAGTTATCATCTATTGTATTTTATTATTTCATATGTTGTTAAGCCTTGGTCCAAAAAAGACAAAAAATGTTGTCCATGTTTGTAAGTTATCATCACCAAGTCAGCTCTAAATTTAGTTAGCATAAGTGAATCTTTTGTGAGCTTGACTGCATGACGAACTTGAGCCTAACCAGAACTTGAAATGGTCCTAATAATGTCATCTAACTCGTCCATGCATTACCAACCTTAAACCAAACAAAGATGCAATTGATTATTTTCTTGTAACGATCCTTTTCACACATAAATCATTTAAAAAATGCATCAATGACATGAAGAAATCTTTCTACAATCTACATCTAGCTTCCCCCTCGTGTTAGAATAAGTAAGCGTGTTATTATTCACTTTTCTATTAATAGTTGTAGAGAAAATTTAAAGGACAGGATTCAAAGAAAAGCACCAAAAATTGTGCCTTGATGAAAAAATGCATGGTAGTATTCAGGTTGGGTTATATCTTCATCATGAGTTCAACTCTTATTGGTTGAGTACAGGTATTATCTACTCATGATTTATCTTCTGTTTTATTATCTTTTAGCCTAATACAATACATCTATGATCATGAAGTTGGCTATTATTCAAGCCCTTGAACTTTTAATACTTCGTCTACATGTTCAGTCCCTTAACATATTTAAATGCTAAATTTGCCTCGACAGGGCTCCGCGGTGGCGGACAAGGGGTTCCTCAACATGTTTCTTTTTCTTGTCTTTTCTATGAAAACTAAATTATACTATGAAATTGTAGTTTCTTTTCTTAATATTTTCATAATTTCTCCTAATGTTCCTTGACATTGGCTCATAAGCTTGATTCACATCTCCTTTTATACATATAGGTACTATAATACTACTCATTGTTGTTATTCTGTGTATACATTCTTGACTGATTGGACGTATTTATTCAGGCTTTTCTGGAAGAAATTTGGGAGACTCTCTTTTTTGGAAGCATGGGCATAGTGAGATCCTAATTGTTCTCTTATACCATCTTAGAAGCCTTCTGTTTCATGCTTTGTATTTATATTTTACTCCTGGAACAACTATTGAGGAGTCTTTTAAATCAGTCAAGGGACATTTTGTCGAATATTGAGTTGAATGCTTAATACAAATATTAACTCTATATTTTGATCAACTGAAGTTGAATGCTTAATATTGTAGTTTAGCCCTTGGGATGAATTTGAAATACTGGTACTCGTCAAGAGAGAAACATCTGGAGATCCATGACCAGGATATGCTTATTTCATCAAATATGATTTCTTTATCCAGGAAATAGGATTGCAAATGTGATTCCGAAGTAGAGCTTATTTTGTTGGATTGTAAGGCAAGCATAGATTTTTTATAAAGTTCGTACAATTCATGCAAATTGTTATGTTGGGAGCAGGAAGATTCATGACCATAAAGTCATGCTTGATGATTGGAGAAAGTTTGTCTTTGCCTCCATGACTATAGCTTAGAAAGTTTATATCTTTGCCTCCAGAGCTAAATAGATCTAAGCTACAGTCATGGAGGGTGCCATAAAATTGCAGGTACTCCTAGTTTGCTAACCTTGAAAATCCAACATAATGTTTGTCTCTTACTCTCTTAAGTATCTATTGTCATACTTTACCTATATTCTTTAATATGCATGCACTATGTTTTCAGCCTCGTACCAGCGGACTAGCAGCAGTTAGCAAATCATTGCATGAAAATGTTCAGATTAATGATTTACGGATTGGGGTGTACATATTTCTCATTAGATAGTATAGGAATACCATATACAGGTTAGTGCTTCAACCTTTCTCATAATAGCTTGATATGCTACATGTATGTTTCCTAAAGATGGTATGTTTCAAGCGTTCTGACTTTCTTAACTTTCTCAAATTGTTCGTTATATATTGCTGGCATTTAAGATAGGTGTTGTTGCGTAATGGGAGACTGATATAATATTCTGAGTTTGACAGTTAATCTTCTGCTACTTAATTACCTTCCAAGAATGCACATAATAATGTCACCAGCTTCTGAACTTAGCAATACCTTCTGAGTTTGAATATGAATATAGTTTTTTATGTTCCAGTTACATGGAATGGTGTCCGTGAAGATATGATCAATGTGAAGGAGTTGGTATTTTCTAAAGCATGGTATTCATAGATACACATGTGACAGTTGACAAAAAAAGGTATATTTGTTGTAGTTCTTTTTTTTTGGACGTTAACATAAATGTTAAAATTAAGCTTATAATTTTATTGTCGATAATCTTTTTTGACAGCAATGAGATGTTGTTCGAGAGAGACGGGAAGTTTGAAGATATTATAGTTGGGGCCAAAATATTCAATTCAGTTTGTGAGGTTAATTTTTTTTTTTTCTACCGCACTTGAGATTGTAAGATATCAATAACATTCTCTTTTTTGTTCATCAAGAGAACCAAGTCATTGTAAGCTAGCAACATTGGGGTTTTATTTTGTTTTTGATGGAATATTATTGCTACGTAAAGTATATACATTTATTAGTTAATAAAATTTTGATTAAGTTTCTTTTATTGTTGATGATTGTTGATGTTTATATGAAATTATACTTTTAGATGTATTTCAGTTTTATATAGAGGATGAACATGCTTATATATCTTTGACAAGGATGAATTGATTTTTTTTAATTCTGTTTCCAGAAAAACGACATACCTTAACCGTTGAAAAAAAAAACAATGATAGACCAATCTATAGATTATTTAACAGTTTTAGGCTATTGTTTTTATTTGACAGACAATAACTGTCATTTTTCAGCTAGAATACGACAGTCAAAAACTGTCGTTTATATTTTGGGACACGCTATTAACGGCGGATGCTGTGACGGATCAAAACTGTCGTTTATAGTGATTTGCGACGGTTTTGGTCTTTCTGGCGTAGTAAGCGTAGTTATCATGCTTAATATAGTGGACTCATCATTCTAGAAATATTTGGTTTATTAGTTATCGGTAGTATCGCAGAGTAATGCCTACGATACCATTAAATGGCCTTATAGCCTAGACGAGTAATCTTGATACGAACAAGAATATAAGGACTTAGTCGTTGAAGTCTTGACAGACCATAGAAGTCGTTGACACCGATTATAACCTTGCATAGGCCATAAGAAGAGTTAAACACGCAACCCCTCAGTTCAGGTGTCATTATTTAATGCAAGAATGACATGTACAACCATTTCTTCCTATAACACAAAATCAAGGTACGAGCACCGTACTTGACTTTTCTTCCGTATTGCCTATCATTCCATTTTAACGGATGGTTATTCCAACAACCAAGGTACAAAAAATTGCGACTTTGACTCTTCAAAATCTATTCTATCATAGAACCATGTCTTAGTTTAAATTGCAAGAACGAACTTTCTGAAGTGTATAAATTGCAATCCTCTGTAAAAAAAACATAGGGTTTATTTGAATCAGTAAGTGATGGAATGGATTGGCTCCAGTTTAGCTAATAAATCAGTGGTTCATAATGTCCGCTTCCACCTATATCATTTGATAACCTCTACATTGACTTGGATATTTGGAGCACAACCCGAACTTTTTTCTTCCAACAAATTTCACACTCATGAACTAGATGAACCACTCTACACACATGACATACATGTCCCACACAAACACACCTTCCTATGATCCATTTGATTTACACCACATATATGACATATTTTCCTTAAAACAAATAATAGATACCCATTTTTTGTTTAAATTGATCTTTATCATGCAATATCGACCAATTTGTCATGCCATAGTCCAAAATACGCGGGACCGAGCCACGTGGCATAGACCAACTACATATTCAACCAGACTCTAGTCCGACTCGAATACGAATAAGCTGTTTAAAATGGGGTAACTACTACTATATCAAATCTATATCTCAATGCATATAACGAAAGCATAATAAATGAACAAAATATGAATACTAGTTTGTAGCCCAATAATCATGCTCGCCGAGTAGACTCGAGAGGTAAAGAGTCTATATATACTACACAATCAAGCAAATATAAAATATAGAAATGAAACATATATACTACAGAAGAGTAAATACCTGCAATGAAATGTGCACTCAATGACACTCCAACAAAGAACTCTGCAAACCTACTCAGCCAACATGAAAGAAAACCAGGTCCCCAGGGGGACGCAACAAGATACATAATATACAAGCCACTATGAATAATGTATGAAGATAACGGGGTGTTCTAAAGACTGTATAAATGTAACGAGAACAACGTTCGACAAATGGGGCTCTCCGAACATGAGATCCTCCCGCAGTGGGGCTCATCCGAACTGCCGACTATCAACAATAATATATATAAATAACAGCCCCTCCGTCTAGTAACTGTCCACTCCATCCAATGTATCTAGAATGGGTCGACTCCTCGACACACACAATCCCTACTACATGGCTTAATATGTTATAATGAAAGCATCTAGCATGAACTACATCGTCGCACGTCCTGGCCGCACTGATGATCAATCGAATGCGGTAGTATGTGTCATGTATCTCCGTATCACAACTCCGTGTCCAAGCATGTGTCAGGGTACAACAAGATACTAGTGTATCTGCTCTGCAATACATGTGTAGTCTCTAATGGAATAGGCTAACTGTAACGACTCACGTATCTCGTTGGTTGCACCCAGAGTCATACTCGGACGTGCAACGTAAAGCAGTAACGAAATTGTAAGACATGAAATCGTAACAAAAAGAAATGCCATAGTGGCAAGGTATACTTTCCTAGAGGTGAGGCAATGATCTAATGATGTCCTGTAGGCAAATCCTCAAGCCAAATAAAAGGAGCAATAGTGGGGACTTTCGTAAACGTTTTTGGATGCTGAAATAAACATTACCAATATTTTCGAAATAAGGAAAGTAGCTAAGATAGACTACCCATAAGTCCAATTCTGGACACCGGAGAAAAATGATAAGTTCGGGTCAAAATGCGGTCTACCATTGGACCCATCTTGCACCGAAAAATGTGCCAGAATAAATATCATCTAAATCTATCAAATAATATCTCTACGAGTCCAAAATGACGATACGAACCCAACGGTATATCCAGAATTGGATGATAAGCCGATCTAAAAGTGACCAGTTGACCCGGACCGTGAGATCCAGTTTGCACGGAAATGCATGCAGGAGCCAAAGTCCACTAAATCTAGAAAAAAAATATGTCAACGAGTCCATAATGACGATAGAAATCCAATGGTATATCCAGAACTGAATTTCGAAGAGCCGATCTTAAAATGACCCATTGATCCGGACTATGGGATGCAGTTTACACGAAAATGCGTGCCGGGACAAATTATATATAATATTGTCACCCTCATTTTCCCATATTTCCAGTATTTTGTATTTATACTCGTATCTGGATTTTGGCATGTATTTTTATTTTTCTCAGCTTGTGGGATTTCGGTATTTCTCGTATTTGGGTTTTTGGCTTGGCTCGGTTTTATTGGGTTGGTTCGGTTTGGTTTGGTTATGTGATGGATCACCTTAACCTATGCTACCCCTCATCCCTACCACAACTCCCCCTCTTTATATCCCCACCTACCACTCTCTCTCTTCATTATCACCACCATTAATTTTCTTCTTCTTCTTCTTCTTCTCCTTCCTCTACACAACTCTCCCAACCCTAGGCAAGTGCATCTTGCCACTACATGAGAACCCTCTTTTCCTTGTCCATTTGATAGATTAGGACATGGCGATCAATATTAGAACTTGGGTTTTTGTGATTTGGAGCCTCCATTGTTATAGATCTAAGTTATATCTATTTTTGGATTTTGCATGGTTGAGCTACTTAAGTTGGATTTTATGGGTTTTTGATGTTTCCTTGTGGAAGAGCATTCAATTCCACCCTGGTTAGAACTTTAGAAATCGGGATTTGGAGTTCGGATAGCCAAGTTATGAGGTTTTGAAGTTTTGGAGCCATTGGAGCTTCTTCTCAGCCATGGAGAATAAGACCCAGACCCTGCGTGCGTGTTTTTATGCGTACGCAGCTCTCTTCTTGCGTGCTTTTACACGTACGCTGCTCCCTGTAGCGTGCATGACTTTTCACGCAGCTGCTTCCCTGTAGCGTGCGTGACTTTTCACGCAGCTGCTTCCCTGTAGCGTGCGTGACTTTTCACGCAGCTGCTTCCTTGAGCGTGCGTGACTTTTCACGCAGCTGCTTCCTTGAGCGTGCGTGACTTTTCACGCAGCTGCTTCCTTGAGCGTGCGTGACTTTTCACGCAGCTGCTTCCTTGAGCGTGCGTGACTTTTTACGCAGCTGCCACCTTGAGCGTGCGTGACTTTTCACGTAGCTGCTTCCTTGAGCGTGCGTGACTTTTCACGCAGCTGCTTCCCTGTAGCGTGCGTGACTTTCACGCAGCTGCTTCCTTGAGCGTGCGTGACTTTTCACGCAGCTGCTTCCTTGAGCGTGCGTGACTTTTCACGCAGCTGCTTCCTTAAGCGTGCGTGACTTTTCACGCAGCTGCTTTCTTGAGCGTGCGTGACTTTTCACGCAGCTGCTTCCCTGTAGCGTGCGTGACTTTCACGCAGCTGCTTCCTTGAGCGTGCGTGACTTTCACGCAGCTGCTCCTCTTGAGCGTGCGTGACTTTTCACGCAGCTGCACCCTGTAGCGTGCGTGACTTTCACCTATGCTGCTCTCTCAGCGTGCGTGACTTTTTCGTATGCTGCTCCCCTGACCCCTTGCTTAACCCATTGGCTCTTGGAGTTTTGGTCTTATTTCCTTAAGCTTGGCTCTTCTATAGCCCTGTATATTGATATTTTATTAGATATTTTGCGCCCATTTTATATCCTTACGCCTTTTGTCATGAACTTGATTTTACTTAATATGTTTGGAATGATTATTGTACATGGCATGGTATGACAAGGAACTAGCATAACACGACAGTGACCCGTAGTGGTGCACTCCTGACATGACCAACCTGACATGATAGTGGCCCGTCGTGGCGCACTCCTGACAAGTACCCTGACATGATTTATCTTGATAATTTAACTTGACCTGCCTTGACACCGTGGGTGGTTCTTCTTGCTTGCTTGTTAAATCCACTTGTCCTGTCTTGCATCATGTCTAGGAGGGGACTCCTGAGTACCACGGTCAGGAGTACCTACTAAAATGGATTAAGGTTAATAACTAGAATAACACAGTAGTCATGAAGAGATGACACAGCTACAGGTAATCCCGTTACCTGGGCGCTCTTGGGATCTGTAGCCTGCCGTCGAGTAGGGTACATTTCCAGCACACCGTCGCATGTTGCACCCTCTAAGTCACTTAAGGGTACATTTGTCTTCTGGGCGATGTACCCACCTGAATTCAACCCTAATCTTTCGTCCTGGGTAGCCTGGATGGTCTACAGGGCTTGTGGCTGTGGAACAATCTTACTGCATCTTGTTAGTAATTAGGCCTGTGATAACCCTAGTTAGTTAAAGTAGTAAGCCGTAGGATCTGCTTGGCCGTGATTGATTGAATGAGGTATAGCCAGTTAGCTATGTCTTGATCCAGTATAAGATTGCTTCCTGTCTTGATTTCTTACATTCTTATCTTGTCGATAAATGGTGGGAAACCAAGTTCTGTTCAGATGAAGGGTTACAACCCCGATCCTTGTTTGGTTTACGGGTTGTAACCTGGCTATCGGAATAGTTCCATGGTTATCTCGTCGTATATCATCCTGGCATGTTTTTTTGTAATTCTAGTTTTAATATTAGATTTTTTTGTGCTGATTGCTGGTTTTTGTTCTTATTCCGTGGCCCCCTTGTGGCACTTGCTCTTTCTGGGGTTGACCCAGCTGGTTTTGTGTGGCCAGATTTCGGAGCAGCTCCCGAGGATCTACCAAGCTTCCAGCCCGATGGTGGCTACTAGAAGGAACCCGGGCTACGAGTGGGTTTTCTATTTTGTTTCGCTCACTCTATTGTAAATTTATTCTTTTGAGGCGTTTAGCCGACGAGCACCTGTTAGCTCGATGCACTTTTACTTACTGTCTGCCTACGGGCTGTAAACATGATTAACAAATACTAGGGTTAATCATGTATGACATAACTCTTGCTAGTCATCGCATTTTGTAATAACTAGCTTCATGATCAGCTGAATATGTGATATTTGGGATGCCTTATTATTGTATATTTAATGATCATACATCTTACGACTTTACTTACTTGTGGTGATTGAGACACTAGGCTTGTTCATGACCATAAGAGACTGTTGGCTTGTAAAAAAAAAAACCTCATATATCTAGACAGTCGTGACCGTATATCGAGGTGGTTTCTATTTCAATATACGTAGCTGGCTATGTCTGCCCCCGCTCTCCAGTATTCTGGTTCTGGGGCGTGACATGGTTTAAGTGGTGGCCCATGCAGGTCTTGTCAATCAAGAAATGTGAGGGTTTACCGAATAGATGTCTCAATCAGTATTCGCCCTTGATCTCCGCCCGTATTTTCAAATCCCTGAAATTTTTGCCCTGATTACATGACTTGTATCGTTGATCTGTCCTGGTCCTTCCTTATTGTTTTCTTGTGTCGTCTTCTTCAGCGGCACTGTACCTGACCCTGCCGATCAGCAAGGAGGAGCACCTCCCGTGGGCCAGCAGCAACCTGGGGATCAAGCCCAGCATTTCGGAGTCGTCTCCAGAGTGATACCTACTGGAGGAGAGTCACCAGTTCGGCCCGACCAGCCCGCAGAGCCAAATGATGGTACCTTAGTAGGCCTCATCAGAACCTTGACAGCTTCCCAGGATCGTCGAAGCGACGCCCTGCACCAGACAGTTCAAGATGCTTTGACCCGAGGCGGACATCCAGGGAACCAGGAGGCGAACAGCTTCAAGCGATTGAACCCTCCTTTCTTCGACGGCACCGAGGATACGATTGCCACGAATGCATGGCTTCAGGATACCGAGGTGATTCTGGAAGCAGCTAGGATACCCGAGAATAAGAAGGTGGCGGTGGTACGCCTACAGTTGTTGGACTTAGCTCGCAATTGGTGGGCGACGCAAGCCATGGGATTAGTGGTACCCATTGCTTGGGCAGTATTTAGGGAGAGATTCCAGACGAAGTATTTCGATGCTGTGGCTCGGTACGACCTGCAGACCAGATTTACCAACTTGAAGTAAGGAGGCAGGATGGTCGATAGTTATGCATCGAAGTTTTCTAGACTCAGTAGGTTTGCCCCCACCTTGGTGGCGACCGAGTTTGAAAGGGCCCAGCGATTTCAGCAGGGGCTGCATTTGGAGATCTTGTTGGCGGTTGAGCAGTTCGAGCACCAGACATTCGACACAGTCTTGAGAGCAGCTAGAAGGCATGAGTACACCTCCCAGAGGATCGTGGATAGGACCGGAGGTAGGAAGCGGTCTCACGGCTAGATGACCCAGTCTTCAGCACCAGCCCCGGCAGCTAGGGCCTTGACTATTGGAGCTCCCCAAAGGGCGGATTCGGTTACGTCGGTTCAGCATTCAACCCCGACGTACCCGCAGCAGCAGAGGCAGAAGCAGTCTTCTGCAATGGCCTGCACTCATTGTGGGAAGCCAGGGCACGTTGTTTCGGAGTGTCGTAGAGCACAGGGATTGTGTTTGGCTTGTGGAGCGCCGGACCACATGATAGGGTCATGTCCGAATAGAGCTGGTTCCTCCTCTTCGGCCCAGACTAGTCCTTCGGTGCGGGGACCAGCACCGGCACCAGTACAGCAACAGTATCAGCCTCAGAGGCCATTGCCGCCTCAGGCCCAAGTATTCCAGCAACAGAGGCCTCAGCAGTTCGCCCTGGCCCAGGACCAGACCTAGGATCGGCAGAGAGGTATCTGTGTCCTATTGTCTTGCTTTCCGCCGTCGTTATACGGGACACATGTCATGTTTCATGTATCCCAATTACGACGGTATATTCCGGACCCGAGCCATGTCCTAGATCATTCGAAAACGGTTATTGGTACCAACCTTTTCGTATGAGGGGAGGCCCATGTCCCTGTTTGACCAAAGAGAGAGACCTCAAGCGCAAGACTATCAGTTTAGTTCGTGTGGCTTGAATTCATCGCTCCTTGGGAGAGTCAAACGTGGGAGTGTGAGGATGACATCCGATCACGATATCCCGACTTGTTTGACTCGTGAGGTATAATGTCTTTCTTATGCCTTACGTTTTCTCTTTCTTGCTTGTATTGTATGATTGTACGATTGAACTGCTTAGTGTAGCTTGCCTGTGCTTAGTATAGCTTGTCGTGACAATCTCTAGCTCCATGATTAAATTCCGAGGACGAAATTCTTTTATGGTGGGTAGAGTTGTCACCCTCATTTTCCCTTATTTCCAGTATTTCGTATTTATACTCGTATCTGGATTTTGGCATGTATTTTTATTTTTCTCAGCTTGTGGGATTTTGGTATTTCTTGTATTTGGGTTTTTGGCTTGGCTCGGTTTTATTGGATTGGTTCGGTTTGGTTTGGTTATGTGATGGATCATCTTAACCTATGCTACCCCTCATCCCCACCACAACTCCCCCTCTTTATATCCCCACCTACCACTCTCTCTCTTTATTACCACCACCACTAATTTCCTTCTTCTTCTTCTTCTCCTTCCTCTACACTACTCTCCCAACCCTAGGCAAGTGCATCTTGCCACTACATGAGAACCCTTTTTTCCTTGTCCATTTGATAGATTAGGACATGGTGATCAACATTAGAACTTGGGTTTTTATGATTTGGAGCCTCCATTGTTGTAGATCTAAGTTATATCTATTTTCAGATTTTGCATAGTTGAGCTACTTAAGTTTGGATTTTATGGGTTTTTGATGTTTTCTTGTGGAAGAGCATTCAATTCCACCCTGGTTAGAACTTTGGAAATCTGGATCTGGAGTTCGGATAGCCAAGTTATGAGGTTTTGAAGTTTTGGAGCCATTGGAACTTCTTCTCAGCCATGGAGAATAAGACCCAGACCCTGCGTGCGTGTTTTTACACGTACGCAGCTCTCTGCTTGCGTGCTTTTACACGTACGCTGCTCCCTGTAGCATGCGTGACTTTTCACGCAGCTGCTTCCCTGTAGCGTGCGTGACTTTTCACGAAGCTGCTTCCCTGTAGCGTGCATGACTTTTCACGCAGCTGCTTCCTTGAGCGTGCGTGACTTTTCACGCAGCTTCTTCCTTGAGCGTGCGTGACTTTTCACGCAGCTGCTTTCTTGAGCGTGCGTGACTTTTCATGCAGCTGCTTCCTTGAGCGTGCGTGACTTTTCACGCAGCTGCTTTCCTGTAGCGTGCGTGACTTTTCACGCAGCTGCTTCCTTGAGCGTGTGTGACTTTTCACGCAGCTGCTTCCTTGAGCGTGCGTGACTTTTCACGCAGCTGCTTCCTTGAGCGTGCGTGACTTTTCACGCAGCTGCTTCCTTGAGCGTACGTGACTTTTCACGCAGCTGCTTCCCTGTAGCGTGCGTGACTTTCACGCAGCTGCTTCCTTGAGCGTGCGTGACTTTCACGCAGTTGCTCCTCTTGAGCGTGCGTGACTTTTCACACAGCTGCTCCCTGTAGCGTGCGTGACTTTCACCTACGCTGCTCTCTCAGCATGCGTGACTTTTTCGTACGCTGCTCCCCTGACCCCTTGCTTAACCCATTGGCTCTTGGAGTTTTGGTCTTATTTCCTTAAGCTTGGCTCTTCTATAGCCCTGTATATTGATATTTTATTATATATTTTGCGCCTATTTTATATCCTTACGCCTTTTGTCATGAACTTGATTTTACTTAATATGTTTGGAATGATTATTGTACATGGCACGGTATGACAAGGAACTAGCATAACACGACAGTGACCCGTAGTGGTGCACTCCTGACATGACCAACCTGACATAATAGTGGCCCGTCGTGGCGCACTCCTGACAAGTACCCTGACATGATTTATCTTGATAATTTAACTTGACCTGCCTTGACACCGTGGGTGGTTCTTCTTGCTTGCTTGTTAAATCTACTTGTCCTGTCTTGCATCATGTCTAGGAGGGGACTCCTGAGTACCACTGTCAGGAGTACCTTCTAAAATGGATTAAGGTTAATAACTAGAATAACACAGTAGTCATGAAGAGATGACACATCTACAGGCAATCCCGTTACCTGGGCGCTCTTGGGATCTGTAGCCTGCCGTCGAGTAGGGCACATTTCCAGCACACCGTCGCATGTTGCACCCTCTAAGTCACCTAAGGGTACATTTGTCTTCTGGGCGATGTACCCACCTGAATTCAACCCTAATCTTGTCCTGGGTAGCCTGGATGGTCTGCAGGGCTTGTGGCTGTGGAACAATCTCACTGCATCTTGTTAGTAATTAGGCCTGTGATAACCCTAGTTAGTTAAAGTAGTAAGCCGTAGGATCTGCTTGGCCGTGATTGATTGAATGAGGTATAGCCAGTTAGCCATGTCTTGATCCAGTATAAGATTGCTTCCTGTCTTGATTTCTTACATTCTTATCTTGTCGATAAATGGTGGGAAACCAAGTTCTGTTCAGATGAAGGGTTACAACCCCGGTCCTTGTTTAGTTTACGGGTTGTAACCTGGCTATCGGAATAGTCCCATGGTTATCTCGTCGTATATCATCCTGGCATGTTTTTTTGTAATTCTAGTTTTAATATTAGATTTTCTTGTGCTGATTGCTGGTTTTTGTTCTTATTCCGTGGCCCACTTGTGGCACTTGCTCTTTCTGGGGTTGACCCAGCTGGTTTTGTGTTGCCAGATTTCGGAGCAGCTCCCGAGGATCTACCAAGCTTCCAGCCCGATGGTGGCGACTAGAAGGAACCCGGGCTACGAGTGGGTTTTCTATTTTGTTTCGCTCACTCTATTGTAAATTTATTCTTTTGAGGCGTTTAGCCGACGAGCACCTGTTAGCTCGATGCACTTTTACTTACTGTCTGCCTACGGGCTGTAAACATGATTAACAAATCCTAGGGTTAATCATGTATGACTTAACTCTTGCTAGTCATCGCATTTTGTAATGACTAGCTTCATGATCAGCTGAATATGTGATATTTGGGACACCTTATTATTGTATATTTAATGATCATACATCTTGCGACTTTACTTACTTGTGGTGATTGAGACACTAAGCTTGTTCATGACCATAAGAGACTGTTGGCTTGTAAAAAAAAAACCCTCACATATCTAGACAGCCGTGACCGTATATCGAGGTGGTTTCCATTTTAATATACGTAGCTGGCTATGTCTGCCCCCGCTCTCCAGTATTCTGGTTCTGGGGCGTGACAAATATTTAGGGTGAAAACATGCATTTCTCAAGGTTTTATTTTTCATGAGCTTGACTGTTAACAGAGCCAAGTAACTCACATCTAATTTTGTTTATAGACGTCATGTTGCACAAATACGAAATACGGCCACGAACACGATATGTATTCATACATTTTCAAATACATATAAAGGAGTTACCTATGTTGCACGAGTACGGACACCAATTTTCTTTGTCCGTGCAACATAGATTCGATGTGAGCTGCAGCAATGAAGGTTGGAATTGATTAGAACCTGACATGGGACTTGGCATCTAGGGCTAGTCTGATTATAACTTGATTGTTTCTTTGCCTTGGTATAGGTAATTTCATTCACAGTGTGTTTCATTTTCACTCTTAACTAAATGTATATGACCATTAAGGGAAATGGTTATAAAATATTGCCTACTTTTGCTACTCTTGCTAGATGAGAGATGACTACTTCTATCGATTCATTTGGCGAGTTCCACAAGGGATGTTAGGGGATTATATAATTGAAAGCTTTTGTAATGGAAGTCTTTCGCTTCTTAGGTTGTGTAACTGATTGCAGATACATATAATTGAAGAATTTCTTTCTATATATATAAACAGTTCTAGCTCTTTGTCATGATTCTTTAGGTGATGTGTAATTTCCTTATACTTGTAAGTTGAGTTCATGAAGCACTAGGGTTATAAATATTGAATAAAATAGTCCATTTCATGGCATTTCTTATCATTTCTGGAACAAGAAGTAGTTAATAAAATTTTAATGATGATATTGATACTTTTAAATTTATTGTTTCACAAGTATGCTATTTTTCTTCTCCTAGAAATGTTTAGATTTATCATGTGCAGTTTTGATTTTCTATTTAATGTCTTTGTTGATTGGAAGAAATGTTTATATATATCATGTGCATTCATATCATTTCTGGAGCAAGAAAGTAGTTAATAAATTTTCTAGTGATGATAATGATACCCTTTTAAATTTATTGTTCCACATGCATGCTATTTTTTCTTCTAGAAATGTTTAAATATATCATGTGCAGTTTTGATATTCTATTTGAAGTCTTTGTTGATTGGAAGAAATTAAGATTTTTTATTTTTTATTTTTTAAGATAAACATTTTTAATTGAAAGGTAGAAGTGTTATATTGATGAATCTTAAACTAACATTTCTGATTTTATTGATAGGAAATTCCCTCAGATGATGAGTATATTTCTAAGTTGGAGAGTGAGCCAGAGGTGCTTCCTCCTAGTGACTCGAACTCAGGTACCTTCTTTTGGTACATTTGTTGGTGCATATATAACTATGTCGACATATATCACATCACTTTTTTAAATTTTTTAAATGTTTTAAGTTGAAAAACTTGAGGATCTTTTGGACCTCAAAATTGGGCATCCAAACTTGGAAAAAGGTTATACACTGAAGGAAGAGTATGTCTGATCCTTTTGTTAACTTTTTTCTATGACAATATCTTGCCACATATTGGTAGGTCAATGAATTTGTAACATATATCAGAGTATGGCTGATATTGATCTTATTGTAGGATAATAGAATTGTGATTGTTTTAGCTTGTCATTTTTATCCTTTGGTGGAGAGTAAGTACATTGTTCACGTCATTAGAGTTGCTTTAATTTATCAGCTGATTGATATGAACACACACTATTAACAAGTCTTCAAGGCCCTTCCTTCCAAATGTTTTATTTTACTTGATTGTGATGTTTCTTATGCACAACCGAAACACAAAACCAAAACCAACCAAGTATCAATATATAGATACAAGTGCAAATCACGAGAGAACTAAATAAGGACTATGGTAACTACAGTAAAGATACAAGTAGTGATAGTGTTGAGGGAAGGCAAAGAAGTTTTGTTTGGTTGAGTAAATGAAGCCAAGTAAATAATAATTCCTCATAACTTAAAATCACACTAAACTTAGCCCTCTTTTGGAGGACATGTTGAACAGTGAGCAAAAGAAAAATCTATTATGATGTTGCAGAAAGTCTATTACAATCGGGCATCAATAACACTATCTGGAAATGAAAAACTTGTGATGTTGCAGAAATTCGTATTACAATCAGGCATCAGAAAGTATTTCAACAAACTGGAAATGAATGACCTAATACTACAACAAAAAGACCTATTAATGACGCTCGACAAGGAGTTTTAATGACCGCTGATACATAAGCGTTATCAAAGTTGAGAAATATCTTTTTTCTATGACGGTTTGGGCTAATTCTGGGCTTTTTATAACGTTTATAAAATAAAACGTCATTAATATTTTAGAGCGGTGGCAAACTTGTAATTCCTTCACTGTATAAAAGCTCAGTGGGAGAGAGAAAATTCATTTCTCATCCATTTTCTAACCGAGCAGCATCTCTCCTCCTCAAACCTCTTCTCCCCCAATTTTCAACCCTAACCTTAATTACTCCGGTGATGGACTCGACTACGCAGCAATCCTTCGGCGACTGAGCTATCGGTGTAGAGCCACCGCAGCGTTCTCCTTTCTTTCCCCGAACTCCAAAACCCTAACCCTAGAGCTCGTTCTCTTCAAAATTAGGGCTAGGGTTTTTAATTTCTTCTTCCTTCTGACAAAAAATCGGGAGCGGGTTCGTGACGTTCCTCTCCGGCGTGGTCTGGTCCCGTTTTGGTAAGGAATTTCTTCTTTGATTGTAGGTCCTTCTCTATTTCTCCTTTGATTTTTCGATCTATTCTTCTGTTGATCGGAGCATTACGAATGGGTTAATTTGATCGGTTTCCTGTTCTTGATCAATCAATTCTCGGCGCAGCGGCGATCGAAGAAACGTGCAAAATCTCTGAGGAAGCATCGTTGCTGTTCTTTCCTACGAAGTTCCTGTTCGATTTCACTCCTGATCAATCGAACCAATTGATCTGGTGAGTTCCTTTCCACCACCGAAGGTTCTGTTGTTTGAACTTATCAACCTTGCTCTGATATGGATCGTTGCACGATCAATATTTCGAACTATTATTCGGTCAGTTCCAGGAGCCGCTAAATGTCAAGCTCGGGTTGCTGTCTTCAAATCTGGCGGATGAAGTGTTGAGGACAGGGGCAATCTTCGACTGAATTGGTGAGTCTATTATTATTCTCAAATTCTTGATCGTGGAATACGCAAGAGTTCTATCCAAATCTATTTCTGTTTTGCCTATCTTGTGCTCGATATTATGTCTGAGCCAGTCCTTCTATAAATTTTTGGACACAGGGATAGCTGTGTCGGACTCTGTAGGCACGGATTTGTGCAATCTTGTTCAGGTACATTCTTAATAGATGATAGAATTTTCTTGTTCCCGGAAGAAGAAGCTGGCGGAGATGAGGGAGGCGGTGTGGGTAGCGAGGTTCGGGTCGGTGCTGCCTTCGGATCGAAATTTGTTAAGGAGGTCTTCCAGGCGCCTGTTGATGTCTGGGTCGTCGTCTTCCTCAACAAATATGGGTAATTTGTTTTACATCTTTCTTTTATTTTCCTGTATCGAATGGGTTATGTAACTGCTTCTAGTGTAAGGCTTTCACCATAACCCATGCAGTATCCCTGGGGATACAAGTTAAAAACTTTCTGGAACATAATTTCAAGTTTAGACTAATATAAGTTGGTAACTGGTCCATATGCACACACAATTCCATAAGGCTGCATAAATTGATGTTGTTACCAATGATTATGGCGTGAAAATTAAACACCTTGAATTCACACTTCTGTAGAACGATAAGGTTGATTAAAGGGCAATTATACACAGAGTGAAAGGGAGGTAGCTCTAATATTACTAGGAAAAAAAATTCAACTAATTCATATTGCATGGTGATGCGGTTGAATTTATATTTAATACACTGGTAGTAGAGTCTCCACCGGAACTACGAACGGCTTCCATCCTACTTCCATTCCTCTTTTTTTATTTTCTTTTACTAGGGCCTTAAAAGTTAACAGAGAATTTTAGCTTCATGCAGTTGTTTATTGTTCAGAGATGTACATTTTTATTTTCTTTTACTAGCCCCCCGTCTCCCTCCATGTGTTGCGTACGAGTTCATTTTTCCTTTACGTTATTATCACGTCTATAATATTTGTACTCGAAGCATGGGTAGCAATGTTCTTCAGCTTCGAGTACAATTGGTAGGAGTTCTATCAAAATGATCATCGTCAATTAAGCTTAGATATTCATCGAATCATTTGACGCTTGATCCATGCTTCCATATTGTGCGAGCAATGTAGGTAAACTTGTGTTCTCACATATATAGTCTCCTAGAGTAACAGTATTGTTCAAAGAATTATTGTGACAGTACTATGCTTTATTCATGGTTTCTTCTTGTGTTTGATATATTCTGGAATAAAGAAAATGGTGTCTTACCTAACCTTAGAATTTGCTATTTCAGTTTGATGTATTTCCTCTTTATTGCATAGTTAGATGCCAAAGAAATTTAAAATAACCATTGCATAATAACCTTTATGGTTTTCTTTTCTTATTACCACCCTGAAGATATTTTCCTATGTTGCAGGATCCAAAACTATAGGATATTGATACAGACGCGATACAAATATGAATCCAGATATGGGATTCACACATTTTTAGATAGGTACAAAAGTAGTTACCTATTTTGCATGAATATGGGCGTGAGCACGTACATCATTTTGTTGTACTTATACAATATACATATTTTCATATTCAACCTCTAATTTCATCAAGTTAAGTGCATACTACTATGTTGTCGATATTTACTTTCTTTACCGGATAAGAACTTGGTAGTCATATTGCTTGGATACACCTGGATATGCTCTGGATACATCTTAACACTTGCAAATACAATCCCAACACTTGAGGAAAGGCATTGGTATAACTATGCAATACATACAATTCCAACACTTGAGATAGCATAGGTTGGGTATGACTGGCATTTGAAACCCGTTAACAGTAACACACATACACACTACATATATATCCATGTTCTTGTGCCAGATTTTGGAGAATTGCCATGTTAGTTCATAGAATCCCTCATGGTCTTATATCAATTCTTCTCACCTTTGTCATTTGAAATATATTGCATTTGGGTGCCAGATTTTCTAAGACTGGGTGCATGTCTTATGCCTTTTTTTATTTATGTAAACTTATTTTATGTCAAATTTCATTTCATCAAACTAGATATTTGGATACTGGGCCAGGGTGTGGTGGATCCAGGATGGTCTTTTTCCTAGGCAACATGTCAGTGAGAAGATATGCGAAAGGGTAAAATTCCCAGGCTGGTATGAAATGAATTTTAAAGGTTCAAATTTTTTCAAGTTTCTATAATGATTCGGATACAGGTTCACTGGTTCAGCTTGGGCATCCTTTCTTCACGGGTGGGGCAACTTGCTTTGCATGTACTAGTAAGTTCCTTTGTGTTTGAAGCTATTTTTGCCGAAAACATAATTTTGTAGCGATTCCAGTTCCTGAACTTTTGCTTATTTGGCAGCTTCAATAGTATCAGCAAGGAATTTTTCTTCGCAGCAACACTCAGCTTTCTTATATGGCTAGGTTTCTTCCTTTACCCTTTTAACTTTACTTGCATTTTCACTGTGGACATAAGCTTTAATTCCATCTTCTTAATTGTTCAGAAGAATATGCATGACTAGTGATTACATTATCTTCTTGGTCAGCAATTATCTACATATTCTGTTTACCATGTGAGATATAGGTATACATAGGAACAAGAAATTCCATAAAATCTATACCCAAAACTAGAAGCAATATTTTTAGAGTTATAAGCAGTAAGCTGAATCCTCAGTTTGGTGCTTGATTTGATTTCATTCTCAGTTAGTATTCCAGTATCTTCTGGAAATTTATGGATATGTCATGTAATCAGTTGACTAGAAATTTATAGAACATCAGAATTATTGGTACATTTATATGCATGAATGTTTATTTCTTTATACCAGGTATTCATTATTTGGTGGTGTATATATATAGGCCAATGTGCTCTAATTAAATTAATTTGGTCCCATTAATGATGTTCTTGAACCATTGAACACATGAAACATAATCATCTGTAAAATGTACCTTTATATTGTGGTTGTTGTTGGGACGCAGGATAACTGTTCTGTTGCTAGCTTCTTTCTCCAACTATACCTTAATATTGTCTTTTGTTTTGATAGACGGTGAAGGAAATCGAAACGTCCTCATTCCTTCAGGATACTGTTCTATTTCTTCCCTTTTAAAGGCATTGGCGTCGTTGTAATTGATTTTTTTCTTGCAAAATCTCTGCAATAGTTTTTTATGGTTTCTATATAATGTTATGATTGTTCCCATTTTCATGAAAACTCTTTTCTAAAGGATTATTCTGTCAAGCTTGCTCCAGATATGGGACAAATACCTGATCCCTATCATGACCTAGTTTGTTTTACTCCTTTCTCTTGATATTTCATGATTAGATTTGATTTTTCGGCCTAACAATTATATGGACTGATTTGGTTGTCTTCTTTTTTTTCTCAGGATTTCACTGGATGTTCGGCTGTCGTTGATCTTTCATGATTATTGGTAATGTGGCCAAGTTTTGATGTGGACAATTTTGGTAGTTGTAAATATATATATATATGTATTTGGATATTCTATTTTGAGAATGTAATGAAGATGTTGATATGTACTCTATTTTGAGAAATGTAATAAAGATGGTGATATTAATGTTAATTTGATTTTTAGGCCTGACAATTATATGGACTGATTTGGATATGCTAATTTGAATAGTATAAAGTGTTATAAATGTGCTGCATTGAGCCTATACATATTATCTATTCATGACGTTTTAAAATTGTTTTGAATTGTGCACTATATATTAACTATTCATAACGCTTTTATATAAACTATTCATGACGGTTTCTTTATGACGCTTTTAAAAAACATTTATAACACCCGTTTTCATAACGGTTGTTTTGAAAAAAAAAGCGTCATGGTTTGTCATTAATGACGCTTTTTAGCCGTCATTAAAAGGGTTTTTTGTTGTAGTGTAAAATCAAGATGAAAAAAAATACATATAATTTATGACACTCCAAGGATTATTGATTATATGGGGACATGATAACCGGGACCGAATTTGCAGCTGTTAGCACAAACACATGAACAGGTGTGTGCATGGGTGACATTGCTGTATGCAAGAAAACCTACAGTATATCAAATTAAAGTTACTGGCTGTTTTTTTTGTTTTTTTTTCTTTCTATTTTCAGAGTGTTCTTTTTTCTTTCTATGTATTTCATTTCACATATTCGCTATGAAAATTCATTATTTTTTTTCTTAATTTCATATTTTGCCATCAGATATGCTTATTCAGATGACGGATCCGGAGATTCTGATCGAGATGAAACAACCCTTTCGCAAATAGAGCCAGGACCATTTCCTTCAAACGACAGTTGGAGTTCTCAATCCCCACATGGAAAACCATCACTGAGCTCAAACACACCACATGAAGAACCATCGTTGAATTTGAGCTCAAACACACCACATGAAGAAACATCGTTGAATTTGAGCTCAAACACACCACATGAAAAACCATCATTGAG